>OV725078.1:104788988-105273358 GCA_928085145.1 Nezara viridula | reverse complement strand
AAAAAAAAGTTAGAAGTAATGGCTCTAAAAATTTTTATGTGGCAGAAATATGATTAAAAAAGTTATATAGAGCATTACATCATTGTCATAGGCAAAAAAACAAAAACAATAATAATAATAAAAAGAAGATTCGAAAATATAATGCTCATAGAACAAAAATTACGCTGTGTTTTTTTGTCAACATTTTCAATTTGGGGGAATATTTGTTTGGAGTTTGTTCACCTGTCAAATAACAAAAAAAATTCTCTACGGTTGTTTGTAAGTCATAAACATAGTTAATGTTGCTGTGAATGTGAGTTTCTGCAGTAATTAATGCAGAATTTCTGGAGAGCTTTTTTTAGCGTATAATTTGTAAAACCGCCACGAAAATGTGTGAATATGGTAAATAATTTCTGTTATATTTCTGGTGAAATAACATTTTCCACACAGAAACGCAATCGGACGCCTCTTGTAAAGACTGCCTATCAGCATTATTTCGGTATCAAAGTAGGGGACCAGGATAAGCCTTGGTTTCCACATAAATGTTGCAACGCATGTTCAGTTACACTACGAGAATGGATGAAAAAGAAGAAACGGTCAATGGCTTTCACTGTGTCCATGGTTTGGCGGAAACGTATAAACCATACAGATGAATGCTATTTCTGCTTGCCTCCACCTATAAAGGCAGGATTGTCAATGAAGAAAAGAATAACAGTTCAGTATCCGAATCTTCGATCGGCTATTCGGCCCATTCTGCATTCAGATAGTTTACCAGTTCCTATTCCACCCGAAAATTGTATGTTTGAAGAAGAAAATGAAGACAGTGTGGAATAAGAAGAAGTACCAAACAAGCCTTCCACATCCCGTGACCCTGATTTGAAGGGGAAAGATGATAAACTGCACAGACTGGTCTCAGGTCTGTACATTTGTTGCCTCCCTCCTATACCGCCGCTGTCCCGTGGCTCGTCTAAGCCGTCTCGTAGCTGCCTTCGTCTGATGCGGATTGCGTAGCCGTAGTCCTCTGTTTTCTCTAGGTCAGGTAGCCGTGAGCTGCTTGAAGTCGGCAGAGCAAGTGAGGTCGAGGGCGGGTGATTTATCAAGCACCTGGACTTCGTTCGTAGATAAGGCCTAATGTGGGAACTGGATTATACTAATAGTGAAGGTTTATTCTGTGTCTTACTCTCACCAGCAGCGAAAAAATAAAAAAAAATAAAAATACAACCTATATAATTAATTTATTATATTCATTTCTAGAAATCCTCTTTCAAGGATTTTAAATTTGTACATCCTAATTAAAGGCTTTGTTTGAAATATTTAACTTGTATGTGAACTATTTTTAATTCGCAAATACTATTGGGGTGAATTTCAGAGTACTGAGTAGCTTCAGAAACTTCCGTGACTTTGATCCGTGTGAAATAGTTTCTGAAACAACTGATTCAGAAAGTTTAGATTTTTTTTATGACCTAGTCGATTTTTAGAACATTCTAGGTGTTTTAAAAAATTACATTCTTTACTATTACTGAGATGGTTATAAGTTTCTGTTACCATTGATCATTTGTGATTAATGAATCAATCTTAGGCGTCGAAATCATCTTTATAAATGTTAAGCTATTTTATAATGCAGATGGTGGTGTAAAGATATACGTTATTGCTTGAATATTCGTATGTTTTATGAATGTTCGTATGTTTTATTGCTTGAATATTCTTATGTTTTATCGTTAGTACACGATCCAATTATTTCTTAATATATATTCATTCCTATTATAATATTTTTTAACTAAGATTTTCTTTTTAATTTAATTTGTGTAATGTCCGTCAAAACGAGTTTCACTTTGGATTACGTTGCTTGGCCTTGTGATTTGGCCAGTGACGCGATTGAAAAAGAAGCGCTGTGATCTCCTATAATTTTTTCTTGACACGTTCCTATATTTAGTAGCTGTATGAGCTTTATTATTTAAAATGGGTACATTTTTAAATGTAGGAGGAGGAGTAATTCAGCCTGAACGATTCCCCTTTAGATCCTCCATCGGATGGAACTCTGTTAAAGATACAACATATGAAAGCGATGGGTGGTGCTGGATAGGGATTGTGCAAATGTGTAAGGTTCTGGTGAAATTTGGATAATTTTGCTGGGATAAGGTCTAGGATAAATGGGATATTAAGGTCATGGTGTAGGGTTTTGTTGGTTACATAGAAAGGAGCATCGACTATTGTTCGAAGAAATTTGGTTTGGAAGGATTGGACGCGTTTGATGTTGGAAAATTTTGCTGTTTCCGACAGTTCAAGTCCGTAAGTCCAAGCAGGTTTTGGAATTGTCTTGTAGATAAGTATTTTATTTTCAATAGAGAGTTTAGATTTTCTATTTAGTAGTATGTATATAATAGTAATTGTCCGTATCTTCGGTTAAGTTCCTGTCATTTAATTTAAGTCTAGTATGAGGGTTCCACGTTAGTCGTCTGTCTAAGAGAAAGCCAAGGTACCGAACTATGTCTGAGAAAGGAATCTGGATGGAATTAAAGTGTACTAGTGGACAGGAACTGAGTCGGAGTGTGAAGGTGATGTGTTGGCATTTGGATTCATTTACTTGAAAACGCCATTTATTACACCAGTGCTCAATCAGGGAGAGGTGTCTTTGAAGGTTTAAGGATGCTATATCAGGATCTGAGTCGGATGATAGAATGGCGGTGTCATCGGAATAGGCAGGGGTAAAGAGGATGTAATGAACGGGACCCAATAAGCTACCTTGAGGAACACCAGAGTTGTCTAAGGATCTGAGAGGTTAGGAGGTCGTATCCAGGTGATTTGCGGGTAGGTAGTTTTTGTAAGTGGTATTTGACCTCAGAGGGATTAACTGCTTTAGGCGGTAAGGAGATTGGGATGAGTGAATTAAGGAATTCCTCTACTACTGACGTGTGGATGGGGTTGGAGAGGTAATGAAAAGGTGTTTGGCGAATTTGTCGACTCTATCTTCGTCAGACGATGCCCAATGACCTCGACGGAGAGGATGGGAAATATGATGGGGTTTTAGGATTTATATAGTGATCTTCCATAGGGAATTGTCATTAGAAGAGAGGGAAGTAAGGTAGCAGTTGAAGGATTGGGATCTGAAGGTAGGCAATACTAGCTTTAATTTTTTGCAGAAATAAGTATAGGATTGACGACCGGTGGGGTGTTTAGTACGTTGCCATAATAAGGCGTTTGGTGTGGATTAGGTCTATGAGGTGTTGATGTAGCTTGTTTTTCTTGGGAGTTCTTGAGGAGTAGTTTGGAAAGGAAGCAGTCCAGATTGCTTGTTGGATAGTGGTGTTAAAAAAGTGTACTACATTGTCTGCTAAATACTTGAGTATTTTTCGGTAGGTTTCAGCACTACCTGGTATTATTTTTGTATCGTTGGTCCTGTTAAGGCATGAATAACTGCCAGATCAGATTTTATTTAGTTGGGTGCAGAACAACTGAAATTTTTCACAAATATCGGAGAAGGCCTTGGTTCTGTGGGTATAGCTGCAGACGCCATTACCTCTCGGTCATTATGAAGCACTAGTAGGAGTTGGGAGTAAAAACAGAGGATTCTTCGATCATTTCTTGCGAAGAAGTTCCTGGTTGTGGCTGAGGTTCTGGTTCTGAAGTGTTCACTTTTCTTGTTGGAGATGTTTCTCGTAGGCAGCGACGAGTTCTTTGTTTGGCTAGTGAACTAACTCTGTCTGACTGAGTCCTCTTGGGCACCTTACTGGACATCACTTGGTTACTATACCGCATAAGATAAGAGATGAAAGAAAGAAAGGAAAAAAATAAAATAAAATAAAAAAAGATATAAAATAGCAAATATCAACTGCTCTGATGTACACGTGAAATGTTTTCAATGAAAAATCGAAATATAGGCTGAAAAATAGACTAATAATGAGAGAACAGTTGAGAGCACAATCTTCTAATCAGCTGATCCACTGCCTTCTTTCGTATGATAAAGTATGTCAAATAAATTTTAAAGGTACAAAATACTAATATTATAATAGAAAAATTCATTTTAGGTCCACTTATCTATTGTTACTAAAGATTTCCTTGTATTTTATAATAATATAATCCTTTTGGTTTCAATCTATTTGGAGTAACGAGATTTTACCATAAATTATTCGTATAATTTTTATTTGTTTTAGTTTTGGGACTATTAAACTTGTAGACATTTTGCCGCCATAACCAGTCTTCTCCAATGTCACGGGCAATGTTTTTCCGGTAATCTTTATGCAGCTATATTGCATCTTTGCTAATTCTATCTATCCATCTGCTTTTTAGCCAACCACGTGGTACCCTGATCCTAGATTGTTCCAGTTACGGTTATTTCCGTTTTTTTTTTCTCTCAATTGTTCATTCTAGGATAGTGGGTATTGTCCATGTCGTGGAGCTGTACACCATAACTGGCTTTATCATAACTTTGTAAGTCATTAATTTGAGATATCATGAGATTTTTCGGGATTTCAATTCCTTTGACAGAGAGAAATCTCTATACACTGGTATATTCCCGACCGTTAGTTGCTATTGTGAGAACAATCCGTTAAAGAGGTTATTGTGGAAGCGATGTATTTGAATTTGTCTACTATCAAGAACGAATTCTCTTCTGTGGAGATCCAGTTATCGGATAAGGCTGATTTACTCTGCTATATGCCCCCCTATCTGAACAATAAATAAATATACTGCTAATAAATATAAAGTTTATTTTCTATTCAATTCAATCTATTCTATTCTATATATTCCTGTTAAGAGGATCCCACTTCAAACTCCAGCCGAGGGCCCCAAACGGAACCAGACCGGGCCTGATCAGAAAACATTTCAAGGTGACTATTCACGTCGTTGGGGAGGTCTGTTGACCTGTTTGTGCCGCCGAGTACAAGAGCCAATTAGCGGAGATAACATGGATAGTTAATTCGATAGCTAACTAACCCTTGCCTTCGAGACTGAGATTGATGAAAAGGGAAGGTAATTAGGTGGACCTGTCTCCACAAGCAGTCCTTTTGGCCGCTACAGTTCAATCCTGTACTTGACTCCTTTAAAGTGGCATCACTGTCGCTACCAAATCAGCAAGCTGTGGAATGAACAATATCGAACTCAGCAATAAGCTCCATATACTCTTCCGAGATCAAATACTCACTATTTAATAGCGCACAGAAAATCATAATAAATTGAGAGGTTATTATTCACGTTTTTTTCTTTCTTCAATTGAAATTTACAACAATATAAATAAATACAAAAAGTAGATAGATAGTTTATTGGCTAATATATACATCTTTTTAGCCATGGAGTTTAGCCCATTTGGTGTTAGTAGTTGTTAGTATTGAATGGCAATGAAAGCATAAACAAAGCATAAATAAATAAAGATATAAATACGTATGCATAAGTAAATTCCTATTGCTTATTATAACATCCCAATATAATCCAATAACACAACGAATTGAAAAAATGAAAAAGAAAAGAATAAAATATATATATATATATATATATATATATATATATATATATATATATATATATATATATATTTCCAATAAGTAAATAGAATAAATAAATATATATATAATTAACTTAATATTTAAATATTAATTAAATTATTAAAATTGGTTTATTAATTAAATAGATTAATTATTGTTATTATTTAACCCAAAACAATATAAAAAAGTGTATATCTGGAAATTAATTAATGATTCAATAATATATCGAATTAAACTTTTTTCTTTTCTTCCTTTTCCCTCTCTCTCCCTCCCCCTTTCATTCCCAATACTACATAAATAGAACTACATTAAATAGTTATTCTTAAAGCTATATATATATATAGCTTAATTATATATATAATTAAATGGTATATATATATATAATTAAATGGTTATTCCTAAAATAATATAATATAGTCCTTATTCTAAATATCTATATATAGTTTTTAACAAAAAGAAATAAATGTTATTTAGTTTATCCGCACTATCAATATTTAGAATATTTTCTAAGGATTGTTTACTGTTTTGGACAATATAATCTCCCAGGTATTTTCCCCTATAGATACTCAGTCTGGGGCATTGCAATAACAGGTGTTCTATGTTTTGGGTGATATATTCTTGACACCATCCACATTTTTCCCCTACTTTTATAATCAAAGTGGTATTTTTATGAAAAAGTTTCAGTTTTTCAGTATCTGAAATTCTTAGTTGGCGAACTAGTTTCAGTTTGTTTATATTTTCATGATAAGTTAAATATTTTTGCGGCTGAGGGCTGTTAAATCTACAAACAGTTCTGTAAAGTGGGTTGTATTTAGACTTGAGAGCTCTATCAATATCTATAGAGTAGAGATGATTTTTTACTTTTTCGATAATTATCTCTTTAGTAGTAAGTAAGTAATTTGGTTTTAGCTCTTCAAAAGGGTCGTCATCAATATAATTATTTGCTGCTATTTTTTTTAATTTGTGAGATCCAGTTAAAACCTGAGTCTCTCTCTTTTGTATCTAAATTAATGAGTCTGACAAGCCATTTGCGTGGTAATCGGTTTTCAGGCATTGAAAGAAGCTTAATACAAAAATTAATAATTTTCTTCAAAATTTTTACTTTTAAAGGAGTTCCTCCAGATTCTAAGAGAACAATATAATTTGGAGTACATTTGGGCCAGAAATGTAAATACTTCAAAAATTTAGTCTGAATCGACTCTAAGCCTTCCAGGTAATTCAAACTCCAAATCTCGGCTCCATAAAGAAGTGTCGATGAAACCATGGAATCAAATAGGGTTATTCTTGCTTCCCAGGAATCGGTTTTACCCCGGCTGAGTATTTCCCTCACCTTTGCACCTGCCACGAGTTATCTTTGAGGGAAATGATCGAAAGCTTTGACAAACTTTGCAGAGGATGAGAAAGGTATTCCTAGGTAAATGTAGGATTTGGTGTATTCCTTATCATGCCAGAAAAGGGGTTTCTTCAGTTTTTTCATCCATAGTGATTTATGAAAGACCAGAGTTTTTGACTTCACCGGGTTAAGTATGAGAAAGTTTTGGCAGCAGTAACTTTCTAGTAGTTTGAGTTTCTTATGGGCACTATGCCACGAAGTACTAAGCATAACGATATCATCCGCTAGCAGCAGCATTGTCACCTCATTTGAGCTATCGATTGGAAATCCTATGGCACCGTTATTTTTGAAAAATTGTATTATGTCTGCTATAAAACAAATAAAAAGAATTGGGCTCAAACTATCTCCCTGCAATAGACTAGAATTGATATCGATTTCCTCTGATAGTTCATAACCAATTTTAATACACATTGAGGCATTGTCATATTGTCTTTTTAAAATTCTTATTATATTCCCACTGATGCCAAAATCATACATCTTTTGCCATAGAAGCTCCTGATTTATAGAGTCGAATGCTTTCTTAAAATCGACAAATGTAGCATAAACATAATTTATTTTTTTATGAATTGGAGTGCTACCAATGGGTTGTTTCTCCTCATGTTGTACATGTCATATTACTTGTGCATATTTACTTGTTGTATTTATTATTAATTACAGTTGTAAATTTCGTTAATAAAAAAAAAAAAAATTATGAAGGTGCGCACTTACGATGGCTGCTAGTGAGAAAATGTGGTCAACACATCCCGTACCCTCTCTAAAACCTGCCTGTTCTTTGGGAATCAGTTCCTCACTTTCAGCCCAGTTCAGAATTCAACGGGCCAGTATGGCTTCGTAAATAGCTTCGTTATAGTATTTATTAACGAAATTCCTCTGTAATTGTCCATATCTTTCCTATCACCTTTTTTTTGTAATAAGCTAAGTTTTGACTTTGACCAAGCATCTGGAGGTTTTTCAGTATCCATTATGTTATTGAATAGATTCAGCATACAATGTTCCCATTCCGGTGTTAGGTTTTCAAAAACTTCATATGTAATTTTATCGAATCCAGGTGATTTATTATTTTTTGCTCGTTGAATACACCATTGTAATTCTTCTATTGAAAAGGGTTGGTCCAAAAGGGGGTGGGTAGCAGAGAAAAATAGATTGTCCGATTTTAATCTTGTCCCATGCAATACTTTGTAGTACATCGTCCACGATTCGATGTCTATTTCATTAGGGTGAAAAGCTGCGGGCTTAAGTGATTTAACAGTTTTCCAAAACTCCATACTGTTCTTCACATTTTATAATTTTTCGGTGATATTGTCCCGAAGTTGGCGTTTTTTAGAATTTATTGTTGCTCTATATTGTTTTCTAGTATTGAGATAATCATCTAGTGGAGTTCGTGAATATTTGTCTTTAATTAAATACAAAAAGTAAATCAACTATAATAACATAAAACATAATAGAAGCTTGCGAAGAATCTTTGGTAACACAGCAATGATTAGATTAATTTTGTAAGTCATTTGGTCAACTTCTTTTCAGACGCCTCAAAGAGTTGTCAGGAATTATTGTGTATGAAAATTTGTGGACTTTGGTTTTGTTGGGTGACCAACGAATTTGGAATTTTTTTTTTATTTATTTATATGATATTTACAACTGAATACAAAAAATACATTTAGTAAATTCGCACATGGATATAATGACATGAAACACATGCTGAGAAACTACCCATTGGTAGCACTCTAATAATATGTCTATATTAGGAGATCACGTGGCCATCTTCTTTTCAGACGCCTCGGAGGGTTATCAGGAATTGAATAGGAAGCAAGGTTAGAAACAAGAGGGTTGGGATGGTTATAAAGTTTATTATGGAAGGACAGATATCTGGATTGGGCCAAATCTGATACATAAGGAACATTAAGGTCATTATGGATAATTTTATTTGTAACAAAGTAAGGAGCATTGAGGATTTTAAGAAGGATTTTGGATTGTAAGGATTGGATACGAGAGGAATTTGAAGGTTTGGTGGAGCCCCATAGCTCAACTCCGTAAGTTAGGCCTTATTATAGTCATGTAAATGAGTCTTGTAATTAATTGGAAGGTTAGAGCGATTGTCTAGTAAGTGTTGAAGTAGTCGGAAACGTCGAGCTATTTCTTGTCGTTTCAGTCTAGTATGAGGATTCCAAGATAGACGTTTGTCCAGATGGAGTCCTAGGTAACGGATTTGTTCAACAGTAATAAGTGTGGTGTTGTTAAAGGATACTGAATGACAGGATAATTTGGAATTATAACAAGAATATCGAATTCTGACCAAATCTATATCAATGGGAATATTGAGGTCTTTAGGGCTGATTTTATTGGTGACATAATCAGAAGCTTTAAGTATTTAAGGTGGATTTTTGATTGTAACGATTGATCCCGGGAAGAATTCTATGGTTTAGTAAAGCTCCAAAGCTCAATTCAAATGTTCAAATGAGTAGTGAATATGAGTTTGTTTGTAAAATGCTGGAAGTATATAGCGTTTTTCAAGTAAGCGGAATTTACAAGCAGTTTATTGTTTTTTCAGTTTGTATGAAGATTCAAAGTATGACGTCCTACGCAACGGATCTGCTTGATACGCGTAAGTGAAATATGGTTATTGAATACTGGTACATCTTAGTGATAGGAGAGGATGCATTAGATTTACGGCGAACGGAAAAGGCGATTTGATGGGATTCGTTTGAATTTATTTTATACTCACATTTTGACATTTGACATAGGGATTAATACTTTGGGTATACGTACTCCCACTACTGCGAATAAAATATGTTATTCTCAATCAACATGTTTAATTATAATCAATGAAGGATGGTTTAATAATGGGAACAGTATATTAGGTTCAACTATGCTGCCGGTGCACGGTTGAGCACCTTACTGATAGGGCCGCACCTTATCATCTGTCGGATCGCATGTCTAGCCCTCCTGGCACTCTACAACCGGCCTAGCCTCCATCCGTCCAGCCCTCCTTGTCCGCTGCATCCATCCTTAGGAGATATTTAGGAGATATTATACATCAGCTCCCGTCTGCTCGTACCTCTTCATTCTTACACGGCATCGGGTGGCTGGGTCCTACCAAGAGAAATATACAATCTACTCCAAGAGGGATTTTAATTCAATATAATAAATGATATTGCGGGTTTCCTGTATTTCTGTTCCAAACCAAGTCTGGCTAATACCCTCCGTTTGAGATAAGAATCCTGCGATACTTTAAGATTTATATCATTTGCTTGTGATTGGTAAGTTGTCCTATCGATACATCCTGTCTCAACCTCTTCTAGTTCCGGCCAACTAACCTACTGGTAGACCCATTATTCAAAAAATTATTTTAAAAATGGAGTTATATTTCTTTATTTTTTATTAATTTTCATTTTCCTTTTTTTCGACACTTTAAATTTATTTATTACAAATGTAGCTCTATATTTACGAGGTTTTTCCCATATCCTTCCAAAATTTGAAAATAAATAAATATCTCCTTTACTATTTATTGCTTAATAATTAGTATATGACGACTATTTTTAGCCCCTCCAAGGTTGAATAATTTTTATCCAGTATTTTCTATTCGAGATTGTTTTACAACGCTGCTTTTAAAACAAAAAACAACAACAAATGTTTTATCTTTGTCAAAGAAGACCATCCTTGGCATTTTTAAGTATCGGCGAAGAATCGATGAAAGAGCAGTATTCAATACGGACTGTTTGCGGGAAAAGGAATGGCTTTGTCCTTTGAAGACTTTGCTCCTGGGAAAACCACCCTCACTAAATGAGCTTTCCTCTGTTCCCTAGGGTCAGTTCCCGCTTTGTGATGTCCCATAAAGAATTCATTAGATCACCGATGGGGCGATATTTTAGCGAAAGTTTTTACGATACACAAAATTCTTATTTAAGATTAAGTTCACAGAGTAAGTGTCATGGCCGCTACAGCAGTTTAGTTTTAACGTCGCTTTGTGATTATTAATTTACTTTGTGTGTATTAGTCAAAACTCTGTATTAAAACTTTGTTAACTTTATAAACAGTTTGGCTTTATAAATAGTTGAACATTTTTGATAAACAGGTGAGTTACAATTTATTAACAATGAAGTGATAAATTAGTGCTCGTTTGGGTAGCTCATGTGGCTGTTTATTCCCTTGCCGTTCTTATATTTATTTTAAGTTCACTGCTAAGGTTTGTACACTAGCTCGTTTTCGTCAGCTGGTCTAAGTTGGAAACCAAAGACTTATAGAACTTCTTGTTATTTTTTTTTATTCTCCCGGAGACAGTTATTTTAATTATTTTTCCTTGTTTATTTATTCTCAGAAATGTTTTGTTTTATTTCTGTTTGTAAGTTTGTATTTTTTTTTAATAGTATGTACCTTCCTACAAACCAATTCGGATTTCGTTCCCAACATCTCACTGCCCAACAAGGCCTCCGAGTTGACCATATATCCTCAGCCCTAGAAAGCAAGCAATATTGCTCGGATGCATTTCTGGACATTGCGCAAGCATTTGACCGCGTATTGCACACCGGATTGCTCTTCAAGCTTTAAACCTATCTACCTCAATCCTTATATCTCGTACTTCGATCCTATCTCTCTGACCACTCCTTTCAAGTTCGCTGTGGAACTGAATTTTCCAAGTGTTATTCAATTCTGGCGGGAGTTCCTCAAGGGAGCGTCTTGGGTCCTATCCTTTATATCCTACTTACCACTGATATTTCTACTCATCCTGCAACCCTCCTGACAACATTCGCTGATGACACGGCCATCCTATCTTCCAATTCAGATCTCGACACAGCATCCTTTAACCTAAAAAGTCACCTTTCTCTTATTGAACACTGGTGTAATAAATTGCACATCCAAGTAAATGAATCTAAATCCAAACACACCACCTTCACCCTTCGGCTCAAGTCGTGTCCACCAGTTTATTTCAACTCCATACCACTTCCCATCTCCGACACATTTCAGTACCTTGGCTTCCTTCTAGCCAAAAGACTAACATGGAACCCACATACCAGACTTAAAAGACAACAGCTTAACCGACGATACGGATTTGTACTGTGGGGAACAACTAAAATTTCGAACATTAAACGCATCCATCCTTCCAGTCTAAAGTCCTCCGTATAATAGTCAATGCTCCTTATTATGTTACGGACAAAACCTTCCATCATGACCTTAACATCCCTCATATCCTTGACGTTATTCCATCCGGATTCTCAAATATTCATCAGAACCTAATCTATCATCCTAATCCTTGAGCATAATCCTTTTCCAGTTCTAGTCATCTCTACAACCCCCCCTAAAATGCTTCTCCACCCATGTCATGAACGTATTAGGCTTTAGTGCTCTCTCTTAGAACCCACTGGATTCCCATCCTAGTGATGTGGCTGTGAGAGAAGCGCTGGGATCTCTTGGAGCCTTGCCTCATCCTCCACACGTGGGAGAAAGGCTCTACTCGGAGTTCCTTCGGAAGACTGTAAATAAGTATTTTTATTTTTATTCAATGTTCTATAGTTTTTCTTTTATTGCATACATGGTATGATTATGTTTTATACATCCCAAATACTCAATGGCCTTAATTGAGGCAAAATGTATTTTATTCTCAATAAAAAGATTGAACCTAAAAAAATAAAAATTAAATAGACAAATTTTCAGGATCTCCAGATTGAAAACGCCCCAATTCCGAATTTAAAAGAATAAAATAAAATTTTGTAGTTTACGATGATATTAAGCTTTACGAAGTTTCAGGCAGGTGTTAATAATTTGATAAAAATGGGTCTGTACCACGAATTAGTAGTTTTTAGGTTATGTCAAGCGATTTTCCATTTTACCATAAATTTCTAGAATCCCGTTTAAGCGGTATCCTTGTTTGGTAATTTTGGTGGAATCTTCTCTATAAACGCTTTTCAATTTTCATAGCTGTTACAATATTGGATGTTTCTTTACCAGAATGATTACTGGTTTGAATAAGGGAATTGGAATTGTAATGATTTCGTCGTTCATGGATACGTTTTATTCGTTATAAATATTTTTGTAAAAGAATTTCATGTATTTGTTTTGAAGTTCTTAATGACTTTTATGACTTTTCTCCTTTTTTTCTCTTTGTTTTTTGTACTCATTTTATTTCTCCCATTATTTTATTATTTTTGGATGTCTCCTCCTGCGTCCGTTTTTTACAGCTGTATCTTTCCGTAACTTCCCTTTTCGCTAGAAGATCCAGGTTATTATCAAAGACCGAACATTTTGTCTTAAAGCCTTTGATTTCGAGTTCCTATAACAGCACCTGAGATTATTTTCTTACATGTTTTCATAATTTTATCTGTCTAAATTGAAATCTCCAAATCTAAGTCCTATTCTGATTTGAAACGGTTTGCTGAATCCTTCTTGATTTTCTCCCACTTTGGGATCAGGATGGTTCCAGCCTATTAAATAGTACTTGGAGGAAATCATGTTTTATACTTAAAAATATTTGTTTTATTTCTTTTTGGTATTTTTTTAGTTAAATAGTGATTATTTTGTTTAATTTCTTATTGTATATTGTTCTCAACATTTCGTATATAGTTTCATCAGCTTGTTTTGTATATTTTGTTAGTTTACATAAGATATTTTATTTATTTAATGTAGTTATTCTCTTTCAGAAGTATTCTTTTGTTCTGTAACATTTTGTTATTCATAAAGGAATTTGTCCCAGAAGTTATTTCTCTATCTCCATCTCTATAATACAAACAATAAAGAAATGACTCGGAACATTGATATATGTTTCTTTACCCTTTATATTATACATCTCTGTGGATTGTCAGGAAAAATTAGTTTAAGGGGAAAAAAGGTAGTTTTTTCGACTTTTTCACTCCAGCGGAAAATAAAACTAGATTAAAGTAATTATCGGGAATTCTGTCAGACAAGCGTTAGTACAGGGGACGCCACAAGCGATAACTCAGTCAGCGGCTGAAAATCGGTGACCGTTATTCGATTAGCGGTCCGGCCAGGACTGCCTATGGCCTCGGACCTTTCATTATTTATTAGTTAGCTAGCTCAAATGGTTGTCACTCACATATGCTCTGAGTCTCTAGGACATTCGACCATCAGGCCACTACCTGTTACCTGATAAAATGATCCTGTGCAATGTAGTATTTTTCAGAATTGATGGTTGCTGGTGTATGATCTACCACTAACAAGTAAAAAAGGGGGAAAAAAGTAAAAACACCAACAAGTAAAAAGTATGAAGAAAACAAAAACTTCAGATTATTTTTTTAATATTTATTATACTCAGAAAACAGTAGTCCACTGACTAAATAAAAATGATTTATGACGAAGTATTGAAGGGGAGGATCTTTTATTTTATTTTATTTTTTTTATTTTTTTTTTTTAATAGATATGTTGGTGATATTTCTAGATACCTACTGAATGTTTTTTTTTTTTTAAATATAAATTTAGAGTGCTACCAATGGGTAGTTTCTCAACACGCGTGTTTCATGTGATAATATTCCTATGTACACATTTACTTGATGTATTCATACTAATACAGTTGTAAATATCATAATAAAAGTTAAAAAAAAAAATATAAATTTGATACACAACATTTTAGCATTTTTTTTGTATTATTTCTAGCATCTATTTAACTCTGAAAAATATGTTCAAGTAGCACCCTTTTAATATAGTTTAATAACCTATTTCTGTGGCTTGAATGTTTGATCTCCTCACCATTGAGGCTTTAACAGAGTTTGTATTCGAACAGGGTTTAATCAACTCCTTGAAACTGCTCTTAGTATTCCAATTCTGTACCTAAATGATTTTTTTTTTATTAAACGCGTCTGGCGTTGGCTATTAGACCATTCAGCTCCTGGCAGCCCAATACAACTCCTCCATGAATCCTTTTCCATACATCTAACTGTACAGCCTCCAATTTATCATTCTCTTCCATCTTCTTTTTAATTGAAAAGGTTACCTTGAGGGATGATTAGCAGCGACAAATATTTCTGATGCAACCTGCCTGGATCTCTGCAGTTTATAAGTTTGATATCCCGGTAATTGGTAGAACTGGATATTGTCAGTGGATGAGTCCGGCTTCAACGATCCCATATCGATCCCATTGCGATCCCATTCTGTGAATTTGTCAGCAATTAGGCCACCAGCGTTCCTATACCTATCGTTATACCTCAATGATAATCCCATAAAATTTTATCTTGCAGTTAAAAAGCTTGTAATAATCTTTGACCAAACTCTTTCCTGGATAAACCATGTATCCTATATCTCTCGTAGTGTCTTTTCCCCCCAAGGTGCCTAAATTACCATCGTCACCTATTTCCATTAAAAGCTCGTAGGCTTTTGTTTACTTCCTTAATTTGTTTCCACTTTGCCTACTGCTGTACGGTATAAGGGGGTGTCTTATAAGGGGGGCGAAACTAAAACGTTTGATAACTTGCTTTAGAAGATTCGTCTTCGGAATCCCAGGTTCGTTTTTAATTATTATTATTTCTCATTTCTTTCTTTTTTTTTAATCGATTAAAGTTAAAAGTAAACTTACAGTTTTTAATAATTCTATTCTTTTTTATACAGCTCTGTGAGACCCTAAAGCCCACAATTCTGTTATCGTATTTTATCTTAAAGTTATTTGTCCTATAACAAATTAAGTATACTATTATTCCCATTGTCTTTGATTGATAACTGTAGTATTATTAAATGAAAACACATAAAATGATAAATGAACAGAATAATATATTTTATGTATACATAATTATTGAGGAGAAGAGAGGCTCCTAGAAGAGGCTACAGACGTACTCGAATGTCTCAGCATTATTTCACTTTTGATTAGGATCAGGTCGAAAAGGAACTCAAGCTAAGGAAAAATAATAAAGCACCATAGTCAGGTGGAACTAATTTCGAGCTTTTAAAGTATCAAGGAAAAATGTGGAAAAACTATTAACAAGTATGTATAATAGAATATTGGGCGGTGACCCAATACCAAAAGGAATGAAGCTCGGTTACATCAGCCCTATGTATAAAAAAAAAGGACAGAAAAAATGCAAAAACTACAGAGGAATCTGTGTTACTAACCCTTTTGCCAAAATATCAGGAAAACTTATATGAAACGAATTAGAGCATGAGTTTAAGGGTTCAGAAGACCAATGTGGATTTACAGAACGAGAACATTATCTGCAAAACAAAAAAAAAAGTATCTAAAATAGTATAATTCTGAGCATTATGACAAATGGGTCAGAAACTTGGGCGTTAAAAAGCAATCTCAGGAAGAAACTCCTAGCCACAGAAATAGACTACTGGAAACAAGCGGCGAGAATATCCAGAACGGATAAGGTGAAAAATACGACCATCAGAGAAAAGATGAAGTCTAAAAGAACCATTCTCGAAGAGATTAAGAAAAAACGACTGAAGTGATATGGACATTTGAAAAGAATGCCTGAAGGAAGACGACCCAAAGAAGTCCACTTATGGAAAACCAGGGAAAGAAGAAGATCAAAAAAGACCTGGAATTACGAAGTGGAAGAATCCATAATTGGTCATGATCTACGGGAAGAATTGACGTTAGATAGGACATTATGAAAAGAAGCCATCCAAGCACTCCAAGTTAAGGAAAACCACTATTAATGGAAGCTCCTAATAAAATAAAAAAACATCTCTACGAAATACAAATGCCCCTACCCCGCGCCAAAGCCCAATACTTCAATAACGTTTTATTCCAAAAACCCAAATCTAAGTTCAAATGGAGAATCCTTAAAAACCTCTCGTGATTGTATTCCTCAAAAAACCAGACAGCTAATTGTAACCTCCCTTATATTCCACACATTACAGCTTCTTGGTTTAAGGAGGGCTGTCAGGCTAGAAATGAGACTGAAGAAACTCAGGAACTGTTTGATAAGATGTAGCTTTGGGATCCCCAGGCGTTCTCATGATTCAATCCGGTACATCGAGTTGAAGTGGCTCTATCCTACTTCCCGACAATTCCTCCTTGGTGTTTACCTTTTGTAAGTCCTCAGAACTAAAAACCCTTCCTATATCCTGGAACGCCTTAATCTACGTTCCTCTATTCACTCTTTTGATACCAGGTCTCAACCTGTAGATTTATATAACTCCTCCCATGAAACTACATTCTTCACAAATCCTCCGTCATTCGTGCTACCACCTTTTGGAAAATTTACTTGCAACTGTATACTGTTTAATTCAATCAACTGCACAATTGCAATAACAATAAACAGTTAATTAGTTTGTATTTTGTAGTCTCCTAAGCCAGACTAAGACTACTAAATATGCAACTGTATTATTATTATTAGGAGACTGTAGTCGCAGAATAAAATTATTTTTTCATTCATTCATTTCAAAGTCTCTCTTCGGTCTTTTACGCTAGATTCTTGTACTTAAATCAGTTTTAGAAAACAACTCATCTAAAGAATTCTGAACTGAAGTTCTTTGTATTCCTTAAGATGAAAATAATTAAATAAAATGTCCTCTTGTATTTAATTATTCTCACAATCAAAATTGAGATATAATGCGATTCAAACAGATGAAAGTAGAAAAAAATAGTATTCGTTGAAAAATGAGCTCTGTGCTATGTAATGTTGATTGGTTTTGCATATTAATTTTATTCAAACGCTTCATAGCTTATGTTTAGTTCAAATAAATATTTATGCTCAATTGTTATGCGCTTAGTGGAATCAAAAGCTCTATTAAATCGCTGATCTACAGGGACGACATATGTTATTTTTAATATATATATAATACATGAATGGCTTTGAAAATTCTTACCATAATACAAGGAGCTGAAAAGGCTCTAGTATAATCTTTCATTGTCAAGATTAGCTCAACTATTTTAAAAAAAATGTATTTAATGTTTCATTTTGGTAAAGATGACATTTAAAAAAAAGTGTTAAACTATTTTGTCACATAATAGGCAGAAACTTAGTATTAATAGAATTCCTATCTAATCAAGATACACCTCAGGACGTTTGTTATTCTAAAACCATGAAATCATAAAAAAATCAATACAAATATGATTAAAACGCTCGGAATGAAACAAGACATGCACTAAGGTATATCGTTGTGGCAGGTTTAGACCAATCCCATGGACACAAGCGACTAAGTCTCTAACTCATAGAAATTCTCAAGAGGGGTCTTTGAATCTGAAAGATAGGAGACACTTATTCCTCATTTATCAGGAGAATGTGACGTGGGGGATATCTTCCTCCGGTATCTGGATCATCTTTCAACCCTGGATTGACTTTTTACCGAAGAATCATGGAGACATTCGGAAAGCTATCATGTAAAATATTCTCTTTTGTAAGGGATGATACCAATTACTTATTTTCATAAAACTAAACGTTTGGCATTGTAAATTAACCTCATGTTTTGAAAAAAAAGTGTAATTATTAGGTACATTCTTAATAATACGATTTCGTTAGGCCAAGAGTCTCTTAAGACCTCAGTGTTAATCTATGGTTGATGTAAAATAATGAATAATTATCTACGTAGTTGTACAGAAATTAATGCAGTTTAATTGTTCTACTTTATCATTCGCAATACGTTTCATTAATCCCAATGCATTTTCGCCAACATGTTGATCATTTTTGAATTGCATCTAAATATGCTGTTGAAGCGTTATTATTAAAAAATCAATGCAAAGTAAATATACAGTTAATATAAAGATATAAAAAACATGCCTAAATATAAATTATACAGATAAAGATAAAATAAATAAACAAAATAGTATCTGGAGGTACTTATGACTTAGAATCTTACCTGCATTTTATAATCAATCGGATTGGGAATGAAATGGGTGCTCACACAGAGTAAAGATATGAATGAGGAAACTGTCTTTGAGTGTCGAATATCGGGAGGGATAGAATCCCAAAGGGAGACGACTTGAACTACAAAGGATTTGTCAAACGCAGTAGTTCGGTGAGGTGGAGGATAGAAGTCGGACGTATAGGATCTGGTGGGACTGGATTGAATGAAGTATTTAAATTTTAGGCTCTGCAGAATATATGAAGGTCGCAGAGTTCTAATAGCCTGGTATAGGAAGGTGGTAAGGAAGTACTGACGGCGCACAGTAGACCGAAAGCGGACTTCGGGACAGAGAATTCGGGACAGAATTCCGTTAAAGATAAACGATATGAGATAGGTAACAGTTGATGATTGATTTGTACAGCTCTGTTTGTGCTGAATCGATTTATATATGAAACGTGTTCGTGCGACCAATCCTTCATGATAACTTAAGAGATCAAGTAAAATATTTTTAAAAATCTCAATTTTTCATTTAAGTAAAAAAAAAAAGTTAGTGTTAAATATTTTTCGTATATTTATATAAAAATTTTAACGAAACTATTGATATTATTCTTATTTAAAAATATAAATTTTATAATAGAGGAAGGAGATGGTCTGGGTCATAAATAGACTAAAATAGTGAAAAAAATACTTTATTTCAAGCCAACGTTTCGACCCGACATTGCAGGTTATCTTCAGGGAGGTGTGTTCAACAAGGAGTTTTAGTTAAAACTGGATCAGTTCTGAATCAGCGCGCTCCCTCAATCTCCCCTGGCTTTAGCACGAGTGACGCGGTTGAGAGAGTAGCGCAGGGATCTCTTGGAGTCACGGTTCCCTACCTAATTGTATATATTGTATATAGGTATTACTGTGTTTTTATGTTTTTTTAATTTTATCTTTAGGTTATTTTATTGTACATTGTTTTTGATTATTATTTAGTTAATATTTTATTTTTGTTAATTTTATGTTTTCTGTATATACAATGTAAATGTGCTCATATCTCACTATAGTTATTGCCACGTGACAGATTATTATATTTCTAGATAACAAAATAATAACATAAAAATATATAAAAGGTCAAATTTTATAAACCATTTTAATGTGATTGAATATTATGGCTAGTGCAAAAAAAGGACATATAGGGGTCATAATACGTATTCTGCACTGTTATTTTATTGGGCTTTCTCTTTTCCTTAGAGCTATAATTTATTATAAATCGTTATAAAATTTCATTCAAATTTACTCTCCCAATAACACAAACTATAGGATTAAATTAAATTATGAAACTCTTTTAAAATAACCATTCCTTGTACATTTGGTGTAACCAGCTTTCTTCAAGAAGATATAAAACTTTTTAAGAAAATAAAATATTAAATATTATTTAAAATATTTAATATAAAATGTTAAAATAATAAAAGGTTCACTGTGCAACGGTACGACGCATTCAGCAACTTCAATGATTATGTCTTGAGATCCCGAAGATAAAGCATACTGAGCAATTCTTTAGATGTTTAAGTTTGGTTTCGAGTTCTCCCGAGAGTTCAGCATACAACCATAGTCGAAGTGGGTAAAAACAAAAGAAGAAGCCAGGGGTTGTTATTGGGGGAGATAGGTAAGTTATTCAGGAGATGAATGGGAGGTACAGTAATGGATTTGAGAAATGAGGGGGATCCGATCAGGAAAGTGGCACATATGTCTAAAAAAATCGTAGTCGGTAGACGATAGGTCTGGTTTATGTCTGTTTCGGCAAAGAAGTGGAGCTCAAACTTCAAAACGAAGTTTTTCGCCGTAGTTTAATGCATCAGGAACCCATGTTTCAATTGTTTTTACCTTTCCAATTGAGTGGCTTTCCAGTCCTCAACCTTTCCAGTTGAGGTAGTCAGCGATGATCGATTTGCTAATGAAGTGTTTATGAGTACGTTCTCGAATATTTGTTTTGAGATTTTCTCCAACCAAAGCTCCAGAACATCGTTATCTAGGGAAGAAATCCATCTTTGACTTCAAGGGTGATGATGAAGTCTCCCCTCCGTACTGTTTGAAACCACCGTTGAATGGTACATTCACTTATATTGCCATCGCACCAAATTCATTAATGTTTGTAGCCTGTTGGGTCACATTCCTAAGGGTCACAAGTCCTAATAGAAGATTTGGTGAAAATCAGGCTTTGACTTCTTAAGTAAAGAATAAGAAAAACCTGTTTAGTTTTGAATAGGATTATTAAGTATTCACACTCATACAAAAGATTAATCCCTCAAACATAAATAACTTTTTAGATAGTGTTAATATAAAGGAAACATGAAATCCTGCATTATCTGGCGGGCTACCCAATATGTATGAATGTATATATATACTCGTATATATATACGCAATCCTGTCTTTTCCCTAACAATTGTTGATGATCCTCTTGAAAAGAAAGTGGTCTCCTAATCTTCTTAGTTAAAGAACAATGGGCTTAGCTGCCATTGAATGGAATCCCATTCTACACAGTACTCACCGGTTTCTTTCTTGATTTATTGTCTGAATTAGGGAAAAAAAGAATGGGAAACTTTGAGTAAATCTTTTCCCTAAATCAAATAAAAACATATAAAGGCGTAATCCCTACGATAAATCGAAAGGAGGCTAAGGGTCAGGACATTCACCCCGTTCAGACTACCCATAAAAAATCTCATGTTGATGCTATTAATTAAACTGATATTTTTTTTATTTATTGAAATTTATATCTGTTTTAAATAAATACAATTATTAATTTGACAATATTAACAATCAAGAAAAATGACATGAACAGAATAGTAGAGACACTACCCAATAGTAGCACTCCCTAAACTAATAATGAAGATGGTTAAGAAATTTTTAAAATTCGGTATTTATTCCTGCCAGACGTAATAATCATAATACCTATCTGTTATTTAATGATATGATAATTGTCGCTATATGGTGTTGGTTATAGTGAGGAAAGACTTCATTCGCTCCCTGATATTAAATGCCATTTAATTGAAAAAAGATATGTTAAGTCAAAATCAGTTGAGCTATTTAGGAGAGTATGGTAAAAACCTATATAATCAATAATATAAAATGGTGCATCCGTTCGAGTCAGCGAAGTCGATGTCAGCAAAAAAGTCGTTGTATCTGCCTGGGCTTATCCCTACTTTAAATACGTAATTTTAGTGTGTTACAAGTTTTTGAGCAAGACTGTAGACATATACACAGATATTTTTACGAGATTTGGTTATTTTAGCTTAGGGGACCATAAAGCGTGTTCTTTCCATTAAAAACTCGGATTTTAATTTTTATGAGATAGGAATACTTCACCGTATTATATTTTTCATATATATATAATAATATGAGATTGAAAGTTAAATTTTAATTTTTGATGTTATGCCTGTGGAAATTATGGTGTTATTGACTGAAAATAAGGTTGTACTATATTGCGACTATAACATTGTGATTGTACAATTTTCTTCAAATATAATTATGATAGGATAAATTGCCATGGCCGCAAATGATATGTAATTTACTATTAGCTCCATGTTATATTCGAATATCAGTGGAATTAGGTAACTTATTACAGTGAAAACTTGTAAACATTGAGTATATGTGGAGGTGAATAATTGTTTTGTCTTTTAATATTGACTGAGGTGAGTGACTATAATTATACGACTGATAATTGAAGTGTATTTGGCTAGAGAGACCAGCAATGTGACGAGCAGTCCCTGTTCTGCTTGCTTATCAGCACATAAAACTATCAGTAATCAGATTGTTCATAGCTCAATGGTCTTGCCGCTTTATATATGTTATTCGATTCTCAGCAATCACATATTCGAATCCTAGGACTTTACCTTCTTTTTCTTTTCTTTTTTTCTAAACAGATAATTTTTATTTATTTTAGTTTTTATCAGATGTTTTCCTTATATTTTGTAAATGTACACAATTGTAAATATTTCAGAAGTTAATTTTAATTTTAAATTCTGCATATTTTTCCCCCTCTTCAAACTTTTTTGCTTATATTTCTTTCTGTGTTAGATTTAATTAAAAAAACAAAATTCTTCGGAAAAACTAGCATTAATAAAGACGGATGGCGACACAACCTTTTCCGAAGCCAGTGAAACTGATTTTCAATACCTAAAAAAACGACAGCTCCAAAAGCGAGAACATTTTGCTGCTCAGGAATCAGCAGGAAACTTACCAAATAAAAAAAAAAATTAAAAAGTTAAAGCAAAAAGCCAATCAACTCCTGAAACTCGCAGTAAAACTCCATCTAATAAAATCGAAACTATCAACACAGTACCACCCATACCTTCCAGCAACAAGTTTGCAGCCCTCATTGATTGTACTGATGAATCTTCCGCCGCCCGAACAGTTTCTGAACCAGAACCGCCTCCTATCTTTCGATATTGAAATTTGAAATTTAATTGGTCAAACCAATTTTAAATGTCTTTCAAGAATACGAGACATCAAAATTAATACGAATAATAAGGAAAATTATAAAACTGGCAACATACTTACTTGACAAACGCTCTAAACATCCAATTTTCTACAAAAAAAAAAAAAAAACTCATTTACATTACCATCATCTGGCCTATTTGGACATACGGAATTGAGCTTTGGGGAACTACAAAAGCTTTCTTCCCGTATCCAATCATCACAATCCAATCTCCTTATTATGTCACAAATAAAATTATCCACAAAGACCTCAACATGCCTCTTGTTGAAGACTTGGCCCGAACTACATATTCCTCTTTTGATTGCAAACTCTTTGGTCACTCTAATCCTCTTCTTCATAACCTTTCATCTTATACAATTCTCCGTGATGTCTGAAAAGAAATTGGTCAAGGGACCTTCTAAATTAATCTAATCTTTCAAGTGTTACCAATGGGTAGCTATTTCAAAAATACTTTCGTGTTATATATTCCTATAGCAGATTTACTTGTTTTCTGTATGTATGCAGTTGTAAATTTCAATAAATAATATACATAATTAATTACAAATAATTATCTGTTCTGCAAATTAACATTGTTATTTTTTTTGTTTCAGGTATGTCTAGCCCAAATCACTGCTTTAGAGATTTAACGCCTACTTTAACATTGTGAGTACTCTTTATAATATTTTCAAACAAATAATAAAACACGTAAATCGTTACACTGTCGTGGGTATTACTTCTTTTTTTTTAGAATGGATTATTTGTTTATTGATACATATTACAATCTGTCTCAATAAAGGACATTTATAATAGAGTTCTGAGCGCACTAAATAAAATAAAATAAATAAATAAGCTAATTTCAAATAATATAAAGCTATAAAAGAACAAAATAAAATATCATACTGAAGGAAGAAAATATAAATAGTAGTAATAATAGAATAAAAATAAATGATTAAAATAGAATTAAAATTATCTTAAAAAAAAAAAATAAAGTAATGAAATTAATCATCTTAGATGCAGGCATACCTATTTACACTATATACAGTCGGCCATGGGAACTACGAACCATACTTATCCCCCCACATGTGGAGGGAAAGCCAGGCTTCAGGAGATCCCTGCGCTTCTTCCTCAACCATTTCACTGCTATTAAAAGCCAGCTATTAAAAGATTGAGTAAGGGCGCTACAACCACAGACACTCATGACTTGAGCGAAGAATCTGGCCATTTCCAGAACTCCAATATATACATGTTACAAAAGATTACGGGGCCACTGCCGTTTTAGCCTGCGAGGAGGATTGTAGGGATGAGTGGTGCTAGATAGGGATTGTGCTACGGGATTAGGGTGATGGGTAAGGTTCTGATGAAATTTTGAGAATTTGTCTGGGATAAGATCAAGAATAAATGGAATATTAAGGTCATTAGGCAGGGTTTTATTGGTGACATAGAAGGGAGCATCGACTATTGTACGGAGGACTTTGGACTGGAAGGATTGAATGCGTTTGATGTTAGAAAATTTGGCTGTCCCCCACAGTTCTAGTCTGTAGATCCAGATGGGTTTTACTATTGTCTTGTAGCTCAGTAGTTTGTTTTCAATAGACAGTTTAGATTTTTATTAAGTAGTCTATTTGGCTGGCCATAACGTCGGTTAAGTTCCTGCCTTTTCAGTCTAGTATGCGGATTCCACGTTAGTCGTCTGTCTAGGAGAAAACCAAGGTACCGGGGTATTACTTCTATGTTCCATTTCTTGGGTTGATTATTTACTGCTATGTTCCTGGCCTCGCGTTTCTACGGCGAGTAGGGGGTTCCAGGAATCGCATTTATTTGTATTTATATGTATTTATATCGGTCCCAGAAGGGAACCGATCAACTTAAAATATATTAATGATGTATTTAAATGTTAGATACCACAGACCCCCTACTGTATTATCCTAGATTGAACCATATACTCTTTATTGTATTTCCTTTCTAAAGGTATCATGTTTATAAATTTACCATTTGTTTCTATTACTAATTGGTGGCATGCAAGGTAGAATGTAAAAGTACTACGTTGGTTTACTAACTATTATATTTACAAGTTTAAATAAAACCAAAAACATCTATGTACAAAATAATAACTAAACCTATATACATAATATTAGTTGCGAATCATACGAGAGGAGAATGCTTTGTATTTTATTAAAGTTACGTGTTATATTGATTATATTAAATAATGATGTATGGTTGCCAACACAAATTTACATTAGTATAACTAAATGCTTGTTACCACTTAGCTGGTCCTTCATAGTGTTTCTAGCCGTCGTATCTGGATTCCCTGTCTCTGCTCTCCTTCAGCGTCTAGTCCGTCCATCAGCTCTCTCCGGCTGTCTTCGTCTTCCTCCCTCGACTCCCCCGCTTGAAGTCCCCAGAGCAAGTCCTCTCAGCTCCAAGTTCCCAGAAGAAGTCCTCTCTCCTCCGAGTTCCAAAAAGAAGTGTCTTCGTCCAAGTTCTATATTTTCCCACCTTTTTTCATCCCCCTCTCTTTTGCCAGTCTTTTTCCTGATTGGCTGAATATCCTCAGCCTAAGGGATGACCACGCCCTCTCCCCCAGGGTAAAGCAGCAGGTACAGACTTAGGTATTTCTGGTGGAAGGTGTGAAAAGGTCTTTTGGGATCCTTTTTAAACACTTAGTTGTCGGTCTTTGTCGGTGGTCCTTAAGGGTTTTTATTACCACTTACAAAAGGTTGTCCTAATGGGTTACCCTCAGTCAGGTACCCAACCGCCAGATGTTGGGTTTATACCTAAATATGTTTATATTTAGGTAATACCTAAATTACCTTAATGTTTATTTGTTTATACCTTTAAACTAATTATTCCACCGACGGTCTTTACAATACATAGCATTACAGTATTCATTTTTATCCTACAGATATCTTTTTAAAATTTATTTTATTACAGTGCAAGCATAGTATATATGTATATATGTAGTTTATAGATAAAAGTATTTTTCATTAAAATTTGCGTCTAATTATTATCTTGTTCATATTTGGATATTCTGATGTCTTAAAACTGTTAAGAGCCTATTAAAGACGGCTAAACTATAGAACTAAATATAACTAGGATAATGCACCAGTTATGTCTAGGATGTTACAGTAACTCTTTCGTCAAAATTGACTGACCGGAAGTGCAACTATATATTATCAATGTTACACATTTTTTTCAATTTTCTTAAAAACAGCTCAAACGATTTTGATTAAACCCGGTGCATCGATGTATAATTAAGTAATCTTTAATATAATTTAGGCCTTATTCCTATTAATATCGCTTAACTTAAATGCTCAATGTTCAAAATTTATTCCTCTAAAGTACCTTTAATTTGTTTTATTTTATAAACCAAAACTATTTCCCATTGTTAGAAGTTGTGAAAAAAGGCTAAATAGGCTAAGTTGTGAAAGATTCTGATTATTGAATAAAATAGAAAATTCTTATCCAGATCGAAAATTAATCTCCGGAAATTAGTCAGAAGGTATACGTTTAATATATCGTTGGAAAGCGGAGAATTTCAGAAAAAATAATATCTAATAAATATTTATTTATATCTGTTTATTGAGAAATAATACATTTTGCCACAGTTAAGGGCACTGAGTACTAAGGCTGAGTGAGGCAATCTTATAAATAAAGTTGTAGTTGGTAACGGAGTAAATAATTTTTGAAAACAAACATTATTTAACGGAAATCACATGTTTCCAAGGAAATTAAACGAAATTTTCTTACTAACTGTAAACTTTCAAAAATGTTTTTAAGTTTGAAAAAAAGTATTTAAGATTCACCGAATCAAGGCAATGTCGTTGTTTAAAATAATATTTTATTGTACTTGAGTGAAAGAAGAAGTGGAGTATAAAACTATTTCATGGAGATATTTATAATCTTAAATACATTTACTATAGTCTAATAATTCTAGATGTGATACATCTATTATATTATATTTATAAGGCTATTATCATATTATAGATATAACGCTATTATATTTAAATAATTAGGTATCTATCGCCTGTTTATTTCTAAAAATCATCATGTAAACTTTTAGAAAACTAATTTCTTGAATAATTTGATGAATTTTCCCTTTGTGATATCCCAACATTATCCACTTATGATTAATGTGACAACTTTTGAAGGCAATGAAAATCTCGTAATTCTATTTTAGTAAACTTTGCAATAGAAAATAACAGTTTAGTAACTAATAGTCGTACGATCCATAATCAACGGATCGTACAATCCATTATCAACCGTTGATATAATAAATTGGATTTTTGATATTTGAATGGTTAATTTTAATGATTTGTTAGCTGTAAGTTTTAAGCATTAGCTCGGTTAAAAATGCATTTCAAAAATTTTGTAATAGCTCAACATTGCCAGAAAATAATTTCTATTCCAAGTAGAGTGGTAAGTGAAAATTGCGTGCATCAGATTTTTAAAATTTATTTTACTTTATTTTTATTCAGAAAAGGATTTTTATACTTATCCTTAAGTACAAAAAAACAAAAAATGCGATTGTACGATATTTCATGTCTGATTTTCTAGTTGGTGTTTTATGAGTTTTTATTTTAGTTTAATTAATAAACGACTTTACTGCTAGCTAAAATTTACACCAATTAATTTTACTTTACAATAAAATATTTACATTTATGTCAGAGACGTTAATTAATTATCTATTTGAACTTTATAACCATATTAAATCACCTTTTAAATTTACCTTCCAAAAGAGATGGAGAATTCATTCAACAACAGGGCCAACTCTACAATTTGGAAAACAAAAATATTAATATGGTATATATTTAATAAAGAAATAAAATAATCGTACTCTCATTATGGTCAGTAAAGGGACACAAGTACTGTCCAAATGTATTTTTAAATGAAAAATTTGAATTCTTAGAAAGAATTTTATTTATATTAACTGTGCTTGACATTTATTATTAAAAACTGATATTTATTTTTATATTATATTTTCTATATGATATTTATTATTTTAAATTCTGATCTGATCTTATCATGTCATTGTAAAAAAATCATTTTAAAATTGGATTGTGTTGCTTTATAGCATCTAAAACTATGACACTCACTCAGCGTCCAAAACATCAATAACGCAGCTGAGAGAGATGCGCTGGGATCTTCTGTAGTACCGCTTTGTCCTGCGCAAAATAAATAATCAATCATGTTTTAGAGTTTTTCCTCTGACTGAATGTAAATATTGTGGGTAAATAAGTACGGATGACTTTAAAATATTTTATTTTTATTATTCTTGTATTTATCTTAATAATCTACTTATTTGGCTATTTTTATTTAATAATTATTTGTAAAATTGTATTTATGGTTACGTATTACCCATCACACTTACATGTGTATATGGTAACAATAATCAGTTATTCTTTATCAAAAAATAGTTTTAGGAATAAAATAAAATACGGGATTTTCTCGTTATTCTTTATTGAAATCAATATAGGATTA
This sequence comes from Nezara viridula, assembly GCA_928085145.1. NCBI lineage: Eukaryota > Metazoa > Arthropoda > Insecta > Hemiptera > Pentatomidae > Nezara > Nezara viridula. Next base: position 105,244,848 of record OV725078.1, on the reverse strand, counting down.
TCATTGATTATGATATACAAATACCATTGCTATTTTTACTATATTATTTTGTACAATATCATACATATAGTTTTTCTATTTATCATTTCGAGATAAATATATTTATTATTATAAATCAAGATATTTATCATTTCAAATCAATGAGCTTTAAATATGTTTTAAATGTTGGTTCTTTTTTTTTTTTTCTTAATCCTTTAAAGCAATTTCCACCAGTAATTTCAAAACTGTAAAGCATTTTTAATTAATTAACTGAAGACGAATAGTCTTAAGCAGACTTCAGCAGCTTACTGAATGCTGTAAGCAGTTTCATTTGCCCCTGCCAATTTAAGCACTTCATTAAAAGTTAAATCAACTTTTCTTAATGATCCCACCAATGTTTATTATCTAATCATCGCAAAGGTGCTTCTCAAGAAGTTGACCGAAAGCATTCAGTACCTTTTTATATATTTTTGTACCTTTTTATTATTTTTCTTATATCGGATTTATATTTAGATTGCTGAAGGAAAAATATAACTACATTTTATTTTATTTTTTAAAAGAATTTCTGGAATTTTCATGAATCCACAATGCCCAATTCCAAGAAATTTGAGGTATGTTTAATTAAATATGTCATGACATGGACATGACACTTCTTCTCTGGATTAAAACTACCAATACACAATCAGGTTTAAGCTATCCAGAGCCAGATTCTCTTGTTGTTCAATTGTACGTAGTTGAATTAAATTAAAGTATTGAAAAATATGTTCAATACAGGCTGAATTTGGCTAATCAATAATTTCAGGTTTCACTGAATTGTTATAACAACTTTGTTGATGTCCACTAAAATAATTATCCACTTTTTAGAGGACAGACATACGCGTCGATTAAGCAAAAAAAAAAAAAAAAACACATTTAGTTTGCTCATCGGGAACCATTTCACATTGAAGGTAATTTTGTAAGTTCCGTAGTAATTCTGTGTATTCCCATGCTCATGATAATTCTACTGCAAATTTTTCGATTCCATCCGTTCTTTGAAAATTATGGTTCGGAAACATTTATTGAGTATGTAGATCGATAATTAACAAACAATAGTTGCCACCGTTGACTTGAGGCCCTTTGCAATTAATATTTGTCGACGTTTCTCCATACCTGTTACGCGGAGGTAAACATGATAATAACCAGAGGTTCCCACAGAGGGGTTATATGCCGCAATTTGTGCCATCTAATTTTTTTTAGACAGATTAAGTTTTCAATTTTAAGAGAACATTTAAACCAGAAAACAAAGAAGAAGAAAAATGCATACTATGGTTAGTGTGGATATAAAAAAAATATCTATGGGCGCCGCATACTTGGAAAAGCGGCAGATATGATATTATTCTAGTACTCAACACAAGCAGGGCATTGTCTTCCGTATATCTAGTTTCAGCATTAACTCAAAGAGCGCCACTTGTTTGAAATATCGGTATGCGGTACCTTCATTGTATTGTATTGTGTGTTTATAAGAAATACAAATAATTCCTTGTCTTTGGTTATAAGACAGAAAAAAAAAATTAAAATAATGTTGCAATAAAACAATAACTTATGAAATGTTATCATCAGTTACAGGTCGTTTCAACATTCTAAAATAAACTAATTAGGAAATAAAAACTAATTTCTCCATCTTCGAATTGATTGCTCCCCCCCCTATTTCAAAATAATGTACCCCCTTTTGACAACGCTCTCGCAATTATTTCAGATGAAATTCTCATTTAAAAGGAAAAATACTTTAAAACAAAATAATAATGAATTCTTGGCATGGGCATACGCAGAGGAGGGCAGGGGGGAGCCTTGCCTCCTCTAAATATTACTTGTAATTGCCTCATGTATTGTACCTTTAATATCCTGGAGAAACAAACCAATATTATGTCTACTATCTTTTAAACTAACTTATTGATGATATTACATCTCATATAGGTACATATTAATTATATAAGTGAGAGGGGCAATAATATTTTGTTTTGGGGGGGAGGGAGGGGTATGTGCCATCGGCCTTGGGGAGATGGGCACTCCTGATAATAACTATCATGACCAGATTAACAATAAATGTTAATGTAGTTCTGTGGCATACGTTATAAATCAAATAAAATAAAAAAGGAAAGATAAAAAATCGGTAGGATGTACAGTAAAGAAATTATCAATTATAAAAATGAAGAACAATTCATGGACGTGAATTAACCGATACGTGTCCACAAAATCATTTAAAAAGTAAGGTAAGGACTCACTATACGCAAGGAAATTATGAAGCTCATATTCTGAGAACATCAATCCACTATATTGTCACTTAGTTCCATTGTGAATACAGGGAATCCGGTTTTGAAACAGAATTTAGAGTCTTAGCCCTTTCTTGCTATTTCCACTGATTTAATTGTAACATATCAACATGGTTCCGGTTAAATTTCAAAGAAAGTTATGTTTCTAAGGAATATAGCAGCTCAGTATTCGCAATTCAGACACTCGATTAAAACTTGGTGTTTAGACCAAACATGGAAATGATGATGCAAAAAATAATTTCTTTCGAGTTATTCCGTTCTTGCAGTAACATATAGATGGTTTCGCCAGGATTGCGTTCGCACAATCTCTGAGTGAATATTAAAGAAGTTCTCTCACAAATTAGTTGGCTGAAAAACAATGTTCATTTTGAACGAGGATAGTGGAATAATTGTAGCGATTTTATCTATCCATAACAAATTGGATAACAAAATATTTATGCTAGACCAAACAAAAATTACAAATTACTATTATTTTTTTCTATATACAAACTAGTTTATCTTTGTTATGTGCAATATTTTTATGCATAATATATTATTCAATTTCGCATAAAAGTATTTTTAATTTGTAAATTTAAAAAGAAAAATGTTTTAATAGTTTTCTAAATGTTATTTTTTAACATGTTTTTCTTCCAATTTTTTTTAAACATACATCTCTCTATAGCGGGCAATTTTTGATTCTCCGTGAGTGTCCGCATCTTGTGAAGAGAAGTTTCATTATAATAACTCAAAAGGGCTAGTATTTTTAGTAATTTTTCTAGGCTAGTAATTTTTCTTCATGAAAACCGTTCTTTGTTTTGTTTTCTCATCTTGTTCCGGTGCCAGCAAATGATTAATTTTTAGGTTCGGGGAGGCCGAGCGGAGTGGCGAGGTAGAGGAGAACAAAAAAAAAGATTAATTTTTTTATTATGATTTCAAAAGCTATACTCAAATATACAATTCCACAAGAAAAAACAACGCTGTTTAGAATAGATGATTAAAATTTTTAAGCACTATTTATAATTATATCTATATTTATAAAGCACTATATTTAAAATTATATCTGAAAATATTCTCAGTTTGACTTAACTGCAAGACCTGCAAGACTTGCAGGATCTGGTCTTGGTCTTGCGCAAGACTTGGAGGGTCTGGTCTTGGTCTTGGTCACTAACATCGATAGCAATGCAATTACCTGCTTGATTCGTTCTTGGAAAAAAAAAAAAAAAAAACTCTCGGCTTCACACCCTCATATATTTTGTTGTTTCGGCAATTCTCTGACGAATAGTGCTTTATATTTTCTGTTTTCTTCTGTTCTCCTTTACATTCCTTATCTCTCTTTATCTTATAAAAGCGAGTAGACAGGTTCAAAACAACACATCGATTTGGTTAATTCAAGCCGAGAACAGAAGAGAATAGCAGTGACCAACAAATAACTGTCAGTGGAAATAGATATCTGCTAGTGGAGTGGCGATAGTAAACAACTGGGAAAAAATACGTTCATAACCGGAGAAGAGAAAACAAACAGTTTTCTATCCCGGCTGTTCCCTCCATCCTTCCACATCAGATGTCACGGTCTAGGGGAAAAAAGACCTTATATTAAGGGCAGGGGATATTTCTTATGTCACAATCTCCATGACGTGGAAGAGAACATGGAACTATGTACAGATGGCGTAAAAACATTGACTATTTTGGTCATAACATAATTTTTTTTTCTTTCAATTATTTATTGAGAAATATTACAATCTGTCACATCTAAGGAGAATAGTAATGGTGATAGAAGAGTAGCTCATTCACTCTATTTACAATAAATAAATGTGAAAATAATAATACTAAAATTAAATGTATATAAACTAAAAGAAACTTAAGTTAAGATATGGCTACTTTACTATTAGACTAGAATTCATAAATTCTTCTTATTTCGTAAATTTTTTCGAATCTTTGAGTTGGCTACAGGAACTTCTACTCCTGGTTGTTCTTTACTCTCTTTCAGATCATTTTTAACCTGACTGGATATGAAACCTAAAGTTTTCAGTTCTCTTTCTATTGCTTCGGTTGGTGTTGATGGGTATAGATTTCTTATAACTATTCTTATGACTCTTGTGACTCTGTTAGATATTTCACGATTTTTCTGTTGGTTTCAGCTGTATCTGGTGATATTTTAGTTTCCTCTGTTCATCTTAGACATGAACAGCTTCCAGAGCCTATTATTTTGTTTAATTTAGAACATACTAATTGATATTTAAAAAAAAACAAATTCACGAATATCGGTGGAGGTCATCATTCTGACCTCTCTATCATTCTGAAGCACCTGATAGGGGTTGGGTGTAAAAAAGAGAAATTCTTTAGTTATTTCTTGTGACGATGTACCTCATTGAGGCTGGGGTTCTTCAATTGTCTCTTTTGATGATGTTCCTGGCTGGGTTTCATGTTCTCCGGAGCTAACAGGAGTCACTGGAGGTGTTTGTCGAAATTGACGAGACTTTTGTTTGACAGGCGAAGAATGAGGTCTCGAGCCTGACGAATGAATTCTTTAAATAATAATAGGCGCTATACTAGACATTGCCTGATGGATATATCGTATAATAGAAAAGAAATTATAATTTATAACTATACAAATACCAAAAATAATTGTTTTTTAAATACCAATTTTTTTCATGTACATGTACCCTTGTCCTGTTTTAAATGAATTACCTCTGAGATTCCGCTAAAAAACCAAAAAATTCTGTGAGCCGAGGTGGATACTCAACCTTTCGCATACATAACATTAATATAATAAAAAACAACTTGTAAAACTCACAGATTTAACAATCCCACACACAATATATATATATATATATATTTTTTTTTTTTTTTATAAATCGTATGTAGGAGTTTATTTGCCTATTGAAGTTTTAAAAATTCAATGTGAATTCGCAAATTATTAATGTTTGACTTTCTTTTATTGCTAAGATTTTAAAAAATCATAGTAAAATAGCTAATACATAAAGTTTATTTTTAATTTTATTTATTGAATATTACAACATGCTGTCACTTGGACATTGGTTATAGTAAGATAAGTTCACGTTGACACTATATTTACAAAAACTATTAAAAAAACAGAAGCAAAGTAACAACTAAATAATTATCAAAAAGTATAATAAACAATAAATAAAATAAAATTACTTAAAAATAAGGAAATTAAAAATACATAGATACACTACTTAAAACCAGGCGAGGGAACTCCAAGGCAGACTTGTCTCTCTAACTATGGAGGGAAAGCCGGACACCAGAAGATCCCTGCGCTACTATCTCAACCGCTTTACCTGTACTAAAGCCAGCGGAGGTAGATTGAGAGCGCTTTAGCTTCATACACTCATGTCTTTAGTGAAGAATCTGGTGGAGAAACTTTTGTAGTGGCATTCCAGAAGGAATTGTCATAAACTGAGAGGGAAGTAAAGTAGAAATTAAAGGATTGGGACTTGAATGCCGATAATTCCTTCTTTAATTACTTACAATAATAATTGTATGAGCGGCAATCGGTGGGATGTTTGGTACTTTGGCATAATAATCTTGATGCCTGGCACGACTTGAAGTGGATTAGGTGTGTGAGATGTTGGGGTAAATTATTTTTTTAGGGGTAGAGGAAGCTGTCCATTCTGTTTGTTTAATGGTGGTGGTAAAGGAATGTACGGCATTGTCATCTCCGTCTTCCAGATCTTCTGGGGGTTTCAAGGTTATTCTGGGGTCAATTTTATCGGAAAGGATTTGATGAAAAAGTTTCCAGTTAACTGGGCCTTTGATGAAGGGTGGTGAAGAGGGTTTAGGAGTAGCAGCTATTAATAATTGTAGTATTAATGGACTATGATCTGAGGGAACGTCAAGTCGAGTAAGAGAATGGACGATTGAGGGGAACTAAGCCACTGTGGATAAGAAAATAGAGAGTATCAGGATTTTTAGTAGGATCAGTGGACCAGTAGATAGGTGAGTTGGGAGGAAAAAGGCTGAAACTTCGGGAATCGAGTACAGAAGCTCAAAAAGTAAAATCTAATTATAATAGTAAATTTAATTTTCTTTATCATGTATATAAATTATTCTGCTAAGATTTAATTAAGATTTATTATTCAATAGCTCATCGCTTGTTGAGTACATGAACACCCTCAGTGCTCAAACCACGCCCTGAAGATGATCCACATGTTTGGGTTGAAACGTAGGCAAAAATAAAAAAAATTAAAAAAGACTGCGTCCTGAATATTTATCACCCATGATTTGTAAAGCAGTTGACTAACTTCTTTTAAGAATTCATCAATCGCTTAATATACTTTTATTTATTTTACATTTTCAATTGATTTAGTTATATTTTTTCATTACCATTGTTTAATTACTTTATAATTTTTATTTTTTATTTTAGCCTATGTACGATATGAATCAATATTTAAAGCAATAATACCTATTGCGCTTGATTTCGGCAACTCATGTCATTATTCTTCTATAAAAAAAAAATAACATTAATAATAATCTATTACATTTAAGTTGTATGAAATTTAAAGGAATTCAATATATCATTTAATTGAAAGTCCGATTTAATATTCGAAAGGCGATATTTTTTTACCAAGCTTAACTTTTTATAATTTATTGCTCAGTTCAGGGCCCGTCTCCCCCCTCCCCCCTCTCCTTTAAGTACTATGGTCATCAATTTTGAGTGCGTTCTTGTGTATCAAGGGCTTTAGAAAGAAATTATAATTAATCATGTAATGTATTAATTGTGTTACCAAATCGTATATCTTCATTTAAGTAATAGTAAAAACATTTTGCTCTGACATACAGGGCATTTATCAAAACTAAAATATCTTGTGATTCTATAAACAATATGGGGAGGTTTGGGGCAAGAACTGTTTGATAGAACTGTTGTTTGTTCCTAAACTAATACAAAGTTATAGGCCCATCTCTCTCACTTTGGTTCTCTGCAAATTGACTGAAAAAATAATTAACCGCCGCCAATCATGAGAACTGGAGACTCGGCAATTATTAGATAGCGAACAATATGGTTTTCGAAATTCTAAATAAGCGATTCATAATCAAATTCAATTCGTTTATAAAATTATATTTTACAAGAAACCAACATGTTTTTGCAGTTTTTTTTTAGATCTGATAAATGCGTTCAACTCATGCTGGAGAAAAAGAATACTAAAATCATTACATCATGGAGATTTTGGGCTATGTTTTATTCTTTATACAAAAGTTTTTAAGTAATCGAAATTTTAATGTTCGTGCAGCCTCTACTTTTTCAAACTATTTTGAATTACACAATGGTGTGCCACAAGGATATGTTTTAAGCCCTACGCTCTTTAACATTGACATTAATGATATCAGATCGTTTATAGCGAACCATTTATAGTGCATCTTGGAAATCGACCGTTGAATAAACGTGATTCTATTCGATATCTACGAGTGACCTTGAACTCAAAATTATCGTGGAAACTTCATTTCAAACCACTATTGTCCAAATTGTCTAGGAAATGCAATTTAATAAAACTACTCTCCGGTTCTACTTACGGCTGTGACAGAATTTCCTTGCTGGGGTTATACAGGTGTCTAATAAGGCCGGCAATTGATTATGGATGCGAAGTTAATGGGGATGTCTCCAAGAAAACACTGAGCTAACTAGACCCAGTACAACATTCAATGATTTGTCGGGCAACCGGAGCCTTCATGACTAGTCCTATTAGAGTTGAAGTGGCTTTACCCTTCCTACCGTCGTAAGTATTTCCTGGCATCCTTCCTCTTTCAAGTCATCCAATCCCACCGACCTTCATGCATCTCCGAACTCCTCTAATTCAAATCCTCTGTTCGCTCCCGCAATACTCGTTCCAGGTCTTCTGATTTATACGTAAGGGGCCACCGAACCGCTGCTTTCGACAGACCGTTCATTATCCGATCCTCATCTTTATGGAACTCCATCCCTTCCCACATCCGTCAATCCAATACCCTTCCTACCTTTAAATCCCGCCTGTTCAATCACTTCTTATCCATCCAGCCCCCATAAAATTGTAAATTGATACCACTGAAAATATGTATATAAATTATTAGATTGTCCTTCATTATTTTTACTTTATTTTAAAATTTTTTATTATTAACTTATTTAAGTTAAAAAGTAACATATAATTTTTAATATGACTATTTTATTACTCAACATTTCTTTTTATGTATCTCTGAGGCTCCTTAGCCCACATTACTGTCCTTATGTATTACTATAAAGGGACTTGTCCCAGAATGAATAAAGTATTATTATTATTATTATTAAGAGTATGCTCTGGGAGGGCGATGAGTGACCGCTAGAACTACGCAGACACTATCTTCTGTTAAAATGTTTAGGCCGCTTAAAAAATACTACAGACTCTTTGATTTCTCGTGATACAAATTACCCATTCACCTTTTTAACTATCCACCGATTTCGAATTCGTCCTCACTACCAAAGTTATTTAAAACGACCCCAAGCCCATTACCACCTTGGATAAACAATAAGGACAATTTTGATTTCTCGTTAATAAAATGAAACACAATTAGACAATACATGAGGAGCTTTGAAACAATGCTTTTTGATTTTCCTAAATTGTTACTAAGATTTCATCTGCATTTACACTGTTGGACCAAAAAAATCAGAAAATGTGGAATGTTCGATACTACTACCTCCCGACACTACACGCTACCCTCCTCCTTCTCCTTATTCTGTATTCTCCTCTGAGCTATTTGCTATCTATTTATCCCGAACTATATTCTTGAATGATGAAATTAATAATACTTCTAGTTCTACTTTAAATTCAAATTCTAATTCTGAGCGATTCTTATTCAGCCCTCAAGCTAATACTTTCGTATTCCCTATCACATAACTTATTACAAAAACTAACAGCAATATTAAATTTATCTGGGTTCCAAGCCATATAGGTATAACGGGTAATGAACTTGCTGATAATGCTGCAAAATAAGCATGTTCCTTATTTCCAGTGCCTGATATAAACAATGTGCTGAGCGACTACAATAAAGCAATATGGAACCTACGTAAAGAAAGCTTGGCTTTACGGTTGGACCAAGGTTCCAAGTACCAATAAAATTAAGAAAATCTAGAATGACACTAATCCACTCCCACAGATTAAAGGAAATCGCAGGGAGAAAACTATTGCAACACGCCTCAGAATAGGGCACACGATGCTTACTTAAAGTTACCTCCTCGATGGGAATTTGCCACCAACGTGTCACAGCTGCAATATAGTTTTAACCACAGAACATATATTGGTACATTGTCCGACCTTGGATAAATCAAGGACCTTGTAACGTCTCCGGGGATATCGACAAGCCCTACAATCTGAAAACATGATTTGAAAAAAAATGTGTTCCTATTTCTGAAAAAAACACAATTACTACAGACTTATTTGAACAAAACGACACTTATAAACCCACTTACCATTACTTTATTTTTTTTTATTATTTGAAAATTAATACATTCTGCCGCATTGGAGGGCAAATTTATTATTAAGATATAGTGTACATAGGTATATTATCTTTAAGTTATTTTGCGCTCTCGCTCAAACTCCACCGGGTTTAGCACCAGTGAGGCGGTTGAGAGGGTATCGCAGGGATTTGGATTCCCGCCTGATTGTATATAGGTATGACTGTATTTTTATGTTTTTAATTTACTTATATTTAGGTTATTTTATTTTTTTATTGTATATAGTTTTTATTTATTATTATTTAGTTATTATTTTACTTTTGTTAATTTTTTTTTTGTATATACGGTGTGAATGTGTTCATTTATCAATATAATTATTGTCCCCGTGACAGAATATTATATGTCTAAATAAATAAATAAATTCAAAATTACACTTGTGTACACTTTTTCATTATTACTTGGTTCTTTTTTTTCTTCAGCTTATTTCATATTTTCTGAACATACAATGTGAAATTGATCTTAATTTACTATAATTATTGTCTCTACGATAGACTGTTATATTACCTAACTAATAAAAAGTAAAAAACATTCAAATTTTTGTCTCTTCAGGGATATAATCTGATTTTAAAACATTTTATCAATTTTCAACTAAAAAATATATTAAAAATCTCTCAGAGGACTTACTGGTAGGCACTAAGCTAAAAACTTAAACAATCACATCCGTGTTTGGTTTTTGTTCAAGCATTCAAAGACATTATTTCACATAGTTAGTTTCTTTCTTTTCCTTCCAGAGTCGTAACAGTTATAATAACAATAATAAAGCCCTGAAGTTTAAATCCTGGATCCGCTAATACGTACTATTGAGGCATTCATTGTTGTATAGCATGCATTCCCTGGTCTCTTGCCTAGTATTGAGATATTTATTATTGAGTAGAGGCTTCCTGATGTGTTGACATATTCATCAATTGGAATGAAGATTTTCTTTTTTAATTGTATTTGAATTATAGCTTAGTTATTCTGTTTACTAATAAGCGCATATGTTTTAATTTTTATTGGTTTGCCAAGTAATTATACTGAATAAATTAATACATGTAACGAAAATAAAGTTTTAAAATTTTCTCATTATACAAAACTATTATTCTTTGTAACTGTATGATCTCTGTTTTATTGGGAATAGTTTTTCAACTCCACAACTCCAAAATAGTTTTACGAAATGCTTAGTATAGTGACCGCGTTATTTAATTACTACCTTACTAACAGAAAGGTAAGTTACTAGATTGATGTCATAAATTCATAATTGTTGTTACCGGAGAGGGGGGATAGAGCATCCATGTCGAGATCCCTCATTGGCTGACAGCTGATAGAGGGGAGGGGAAACATCTCCTCACGGCTAATTGCCTCCCCTCATTAAACTTTAATTAAATCCAAACTGTCACATACCCCGCCTCGATTGAGAGATTAATTTCTCCCTGACGTCAAGGCTGCTTAGGCTCAGGAATTAGGCAGTCCAAGATGCCTTCGGCACGAACAACTTTAAAACTGAAGGATCTTGATTGACTTCTATTAATTAGACAAATTAAAGAATTCATTTCACTTTGATTTTAAAATCTGCAATATCTTGAATTGAAAAGAAACCATTTTTTTCTAAGTTTTCAATTTTATCTCCATTCCTCTGCTTGAATATTTATTTATATCTCATTAATATGGAAAAGGAGTACTAGTGTTAAGCTAGGTGTCTAAAAAAGTATCAATTATGCTTGTCTATCTATACCATTAAATGAAATAACAATCTATTTTTAGTTTGTAACCACTAACCACGAAAACTATTGCGCCGATTTAAACGTTTTTTTACTATATGTTCCGGGTTTTCATGTGTAGTTTTCAGCTTTCCAACTATTCGATCTGACTAGTGGAAATTGTTATTAGCCATCGCACATCAATGTACGCCAGGTAACAAACGTTTTGAAGGAGGACAGGGAGCAGCCAGGATAACGAAATAGGATCCCTACTACCATTGTTTTTCGTGGACTTGGATCCATCACCAGGTATCGAAAAAATATATGATATCACAAGAATATACTACACAATGGTGAAAGTTGAGAACCCATACCCCAAGAGAGACATCGTGCAGTGCCATAATTGTCAGACCTATGTCCACACGAAGACATATTGCCACCATCTGCCGCGTTGCGTGAAGTGCGGTGAACAGCACAAATCTGTAGAGTGCACCAAACTTATACAAGATCAAGCAGTATGTGCCCTATGCCTTATAACTATATATTTACTATAAATTTAAAAGAATCTCAAAACCAGACACCAGAAAAACCGGATTCAAGATGAAGCACTAAGAACAAAAGAGAGAGAGAGAGAGAGCTTTCCAGAATTGTAAACAATGATGTATCATTCTCCCAACTACTTAGAGGTAAGACATCAACCGATAAATGTCAAGCCCTGCCACAACAACAACCTCAACCCCAACCTCAAAATCCTCTTCATCCTAATATACCTAACCATCAACAACAAATTCCTCATATTCCTCCTCCTTCAAATGCAACAGATCTCACAAGTTTGTTAGGATCTTTCCTCACAAAGTTCAAATCCCTTCTTACTCCACTCATAACACTACTCACAAATCTCGTATCTTACCTCATCCCTCCTTTAAAAAATCCTTAAATGAATCACATCCCTAAACCCATATTCTCCTTTGGAATGCGAATGGTGTTAGAAATCATATAGACGAACTATTTACTTTACTACTGGACAAGAACATTGATGTGGTACTAATTACTGAAACTCGACTAACCACTAAACAGCACTTCAAAATACAACAATACCTGACATACCGTACTGACCACCCTGACGGAAATGCACATGCCGGTACCTCTCCCATCACGTACTCCCATTACCTATACATGATTTCCTACAATCCACAGCTATCGTGATAAAAACCTTCTACTTTCCGGTTACTCTTGCATCAGCGTATTTCCCTCCTAACCGATCCATATCCAATGCCCAATTCAGTTCTCTTCTCGACTCCTTAGGACATCACTTCATTTTGGGTGCAGACCTAAATGCCAAGCACCAACAATGGGGCTCCAGAACCACGAATACTCGTGGCCGAACCCTGCTGTCTGCACTCAATTCCCAACGTTTTCACCTCCTTTCCCCCAACTCTCGTACCTACTGGCCCACAGGTCCCACCCGTAATCCTGATCTTCTTGATTTTTTTATCCACAGCGGCTTACGTCCCCTCAGTTATTCCATTACACTTCTAAATGAACTTTCCTCTGACCATAGTCCTCTAATCCTTAATGTTTCACTTGAACCCGTTCCCAAACCTTCTCCACCGTCATTTATTAGGGGCCCAGTTAACTGTGACCTTTTCCGCCAAATCATCTGCGATAAAATTGATCTTAACATATCCCTCAAAACTCCCGATGACCTTCATAGTGCCGTAAATCCCTTTACTACCACAATCCAACAAGCCGCCTGGACTGCCTCCTTCCCAAAAGACTCCTCCAGAATTCCTAAAAAGACCATTCTACCACAACACCTCCTTGACCTAATCCACACCAAACGCCGTGCCAGATTATTGTGGCAACGTACCGACCGCTGCTCCTATAATTATTACTGCAAAAAATTAAAACTGGAATTAGCCACCTTCAGATCACAATCCTTCAACTCCTACCTATCCTCCCTCTCTTCTCACGACAATTTCCTTAGGAAAACCACAACAAAAATCCTAAATCCTCACCGCATTTCCCATCCCCTCCGACGAGATAATGGCTCCTGGGCAGCATCTGACGAAGATAAGGCTGAGGAGTTCGCCATTCACCTATCCAATACATTTATTTCACATCCAAAATCCCATCATGCCCACACCGTAACAGTATAACTCCTTACATCACCAATCCCACATTTCTTGCCTTCAAAAGCTATTCATCCTTCTAAAGTGAAATTTCAATTAAAAAAACTAATTCCCCGTAAAGCTCCTGAATATGATCTCCTTACCCCTCAAATCCTTCTACAACTTCCATCCAAAGCAGTCATATTCCTTACATATATCTACAATTATATCCTACGCACCACCCACTTCCCTCTGTTATGGAAACACTCAACTATTATCCTTTTCCCAAAACCAGGCAAACCTCCCAATAGCTCAACATCCTATAGACCAATAAGCCTACTCCCAACCCTTTCAACAATTTTTGAAGATATCCTTTTGAAACGAATGCTAACCATTATAGAATCCCAAAATATTCCTTCCCATCAGTTTGGTTTTCGCTCTCAACATTCTACTGTCCAACAAGGACTCCGAGTTGTTGATCATATTTCCTCAGCCCTAGAAAACAAAGAATACAGTTCAGGTGCATTTCTAAACATTGCACAGGCATTTGACCGGGTATGGCACTCCGTGCTGCTCTTCAAGCTTAAAATCCATTTACCTCAGTCCTTGTACCTAGTCCTCCGATCCTACCTCTTTGACCGTTCCTTTCGAGTTCGCTGTGGAACAGAATTTTCCAATATCTACTCCGTTAAAGCCGGTGTTCCCGTGTTTTACATCCTATTTACTGCTGACATACCTGTTCATCCCGATACTTTTCTTGCAACATTCGCTGACGACACCGCAATCTTATCATCCATCTCTGATCCAGAAATAGCATCCTTAAATCTCCAAAGCCACCTCACCTTTATTGAGCACTGGTGTAATAACTGGCGCATTAAAGTTAATGAATCTAAATGCCAACATATTACCTTTACACTCCGACGCAATTCCTGTCCACCAGTACTCTTTAATTCCATCCAGCTTCCTTACTCAGGCACAGTCCGGTATCTTGGCTTTCATTTAGACCGAAGACTAACGTGAAACCCGCATACTAGACTCAAAAGACAAGAACTCAACCGACGATACGGCTAACTATACCGACTACTAAGCAGAAAATCTAAACTTTCCATTGAAAACAAGCTACTGATCTACAAGACAGTACTGAAACCTATTTGGACTTACGGACTAGAACTGTGGGGATCAGCAAAAATTTCTAACATCAAGCGCATCCAATCCTTCTAGTCAAAAGCCCTTCGAACAATAGTCGATGCTCCTTTCTATGTAACCAACAAAACCCTACATCACGACCTCAACATCCCTTTTGTCCTAGACCTTATCCCAGAAAAATTCTCCAAATTTCACCAGAACCTTACGTACCACCCAAATCCTCTTGCACAATCCCTATCAAGCACCTTCCATCCCTATAATCCTCCAAGAAGGTTGAAACGGCAGTGGCCTCGCGACCTTTTGTAGATTGTATACATTGGAGTTCTGGCAATGGCCAGATTCTTCACTCAAGACATGAGTGTATGTGGCTAAAGTGCTCTCGATCAATCTCCGCTGGCTTTAGTACCAGTGACGCGGTTGAGAGAGTAGCGCAGGGTTCTCCTGGAGTTCCCTCGCCTGATTGTATTGTATGCATGTGTTTTTTTTTTTTATTAGTTTTAATTTTCTTATTTTTTTAGGTTATTTTATTTTATTATCCATTGTATATACTTTTGATTATTATTGTTTCTATTTATTTTATGTTTTTGTAAATATAGTGTGAATTTCATCTTACCTCACTATAACCAATGTCCATGAGACAGATTGTTGTATTACTCAATAAAGAAATAAATAAAAAAAAAATTTTTTTACACAACTTTTAGTGAATTTCAATTTTTTATCTATTAAACATTCACTTAATTAATATGGACTTAGAGCCATTTAAACGAGGAAGGTTTTATAAAAGTAGGGTATCTATAATATAGTTAGATGATGATAAAAAGAAATCGTAAATAATTTATGATTTTTTTTAAACAGAACTTAGCTTAGTTTATCGGCCCAAAAGTCCTCTCTAAATGGTTTTAACAATGACTAATCCTGTCTTCATTTGCTGTAAATTTTGTTTAGTTTACAATAAAGCAATTGTTAAATACTTCAATTAAACATTTCTTTCGTTACATGATAAAAAGCATATCTGGTTTGAAAAAACACAAAATATTGATTCTCTACTTTCCGAAAATTGGCCCATTGTTTATATAAACTTTTTTAGCACTTGAGGTCTGCTAGCACTGCTACAAAAGTTTTCCTCTTTTTATGGGACACTCTGTATATGTGAATATATATATGGTAACAATCATATGTTTTATTATTAAATAATTTTAATTAAAATTATGGATGAATTAATAATTAGATACAACTATATATAACAACTTTCCACTTGGTTGATCACAACTTTCAAATTGGTTATTGTATTCTACTATCACTATTGCACATTTAACAATTAAGATGATACAGTTATGGGTTTGTTACTCGGTGCGAGGAAACAGTATACGCGGTGAACTGAAAGATGGAACTAATTTGGAATTCAAATTGAAGCTGCAACTAGATGTATATTGTTTTATTGTTTTCAGGTTTGCAGAATGTAGGGATCTATTATACAGCGTATTAATTTACAGTCTCGTTAAACAATAATGGATTTTGCTCCTCCTCATGATATGATATTGTATTAGCAGCATTTACTTCAATATATATGTTCTATTCATCACTACGGACCAATGAAAACTAATACTTTTTATAATAATTTAGTAACTCTAACAAGTCGTTTAATATTTATTTGTTAACGTTATGTTACCTTATTTGTTGAGTTCTTCACTATCAGTCTACTATGATTGAATTGTGTTTTATGTATTCTTTTTAATTAAAATTAAAATCGGTCTTGGTCTTGCACTTTGCAAGACCAAGAGCAAGGCCGCCTAACTGTTGCAAGACCAAGACTAGGACTGCTAAAACAAGTCGATTTTTTAAATAAAAATTAAGGCAAAATAGTTACTAATACTTGACAATTTTAATTACTATATGTAAAGAATTGGTATAACCAATATAGTTTTGCATTTAACTCCTCTAAATTTTCACTCCGGCTTAGTTGGGTTTCTCCTATCTAAAGAATTACAGTAATATATCTATACTAATATGCTAATAAGTAACTGCAAGACCGTTGCGAGACTCTTGCGCAAGACCAAGACTGAGTTTGCAAGACCAAGACTCCTCTCGGTCTCGCATTTGGGCAACACTAAGCCTCCCTCACTGTGTAGGTCGTATGTTTATAGGTCTTTGGACCTCGATTAATGTTGACTAGATCGAATTCCAATAGATTAAAAACCTCTTTATTTATAGATTTTAGCGAGCAAAATTTCTAAACATCCATTAGTCTTCTGGAAGGAAAACTTTTGATACATTTATGTGAATCATCCTGGAAAATTACATTTCATCAGCCTAAAAGAGACTAAATTGAGATACCACATCACCAATGGTTTTCAATTCAACGTGGGCCGTCAGCATCTTGTAGCGGATGAGCTGAAAGCTATAGATCAATGCTACGACATCTTGGCAGTCCAGAAACCGAGCTGACATGGGAACTTGGTATGGTTGTTTGGCCTCACGTCAAGAGTCATAGCCCTTATTAGCGAATGCAGCAAGCCACATCTGCACTTCTGGTACGAATTCCGAGCCTTATTGAGGTCACTTTTCATATTAGTCAAGGCCTTCGTCCGTCATGGGACAGGTTGAGTGCTCGATTTCCGATGCTCTAGGGAGTTCTTGATGGCTGGATCGTGGATGGCTTCGGTAATCCTACTTACTCTGTAATCCAGTCCGTGCTTACAGCTTCTGCCTCTTCACAGTCTTCATCGATGATCTCTCTTTCCAGCATACTTCGAAGCACATTCCAGTCGTTTCTACGGGTTACATCTCTTGTATATGGCGTGGGAATATACTATCTTCTATAACAGTCCAAGTGACAGCCATTTGTGGTTGGAACATATCTCACCGTCAATCCAGCTCTCTCACATTGATCCAGAGAACGTATGAGAGGGATCGTTTATAACAACCAACTGGTTTTTCGCAAACTCACCGAATTTAACACCCTTTCTATCGTGTGATTGGATCAAATTTGGAATTTATGCTGGAAAGAGAGATCATCGATGAAGACTGTGAAGAGGCAGAAGCTGTAAGCACGGACTGGATTACAGAGTAAGTAGGATTACCGAAGCCATCCACGATCCAGCCATCAAGAACTCCCTAGAGCATCGGAAATCGAGCAATCAACCTGTCCCTTGACGGACGAAGGCCTTGACTAATATGAAAAGTGACCTCAATAAGGCTCGGAGTTCGTACCAGAAGTGCAGATGTGGCGTGCTGCATTCGCTCACAGAAGCGAAAGTCCTGGGATGAGTTTGAGTGACGCTGGGCAAGTTGATAACTCAGCAGACATTATCAGCTCTCAAGCAACTACTCTTGAAGAGGCGGCCAACATATTCATTGAGGAGACGTATCCAATAGATGATCCATCCCAGGATAACAAAGAGGAAAGTTTTTTGAGAAGCACCACGATATACCATACAGGTATATCACAGACTTGTGTGGGACGTACACGATCTTCCTCCTGTCGTGTGAAGACACAAGTGTGGGTGTGTTTCTGGAATCAATGTTATAGACGCTGCAACGCTGAAAAAGAGTATCTTCTGCATTGAAAAGAGGCTGTTGGAATCTACATTGATTACCGGGAAAGGAGATACTTCCCCAAAAGTTGGAAGATCGGCGATTTAAGACTCCTCTACAAGCGAGGGAACAGAGATAAGCAGCTCCCAAAGTCGTATAGACCCATACTTCTAGAAAACCTCATTAAAGCAATGTGGCTCCACGAAGGGCAAGGGAACTGCTCTGATGGCCAAGCGTTCTACTGCAACTGCTGAGATATGAAGCTTCTAGAAACTTATACAACCTGGTAAGGAGCTACCTTCAAGACAGGCAAATCAAAGTAAGAGGTTGTGCCTTTGACGCAGAAGCTTTCACAGAGAGGAGATGTCCACTGGGATCCGTCCTAGAACCTTCTCTATGGAAGTTGGTCTTCGATGAGAAGTTGGAATCATTAGAGGAGGAGCTGTTTCTCGCTATTGCCTATGATGCACCTTCTTCGTGGTTCTAAGGGCAAGACTGCTGAGAGAAACTGGAATCTATGATCTTACAGAAAAAGATCTTCCACAGTTGGTTACTGCAGAAAATTACCTGTACTTCAAGAATTTTGTATACGGGTGGAAGAAGAGTACATTTGGCTTTGTCCATTTCAACAGAGTTGGGCATTTACTCGAGTAAATGTCGAGCAGTGACGTCACGAGTGATCACTCTTGGAAGCTTAGCCATGAGTAATTTTGAAAATTACTCGTGAAATATTTTTCCTTCATGAGTAAATCACTCGTGAAAAATGTTATCACCATGAGTAAATTACTCATGAAAAATTTTAACGCCATGAGTAATTTTGAAAAAAAAATGTTTTTATTTTATTTAACCTAATTTTTTTTTTCACCTTTCCGATTTATTCAATATCGGGGTCGACATATATGTTTCGGGGGGCGCTTTTTATGAAAATGATATCCAATTTGAGATTGGGCCCCCCCGCCCCCGTTTTTTTTTAACTTTTGGGATTAAATCGATATCAGGGTCGACTTATAGGTTTTGGGGGGCGCTTTTTATGAAAATGATATCCAATTTGAGATTGGGCCCCCCGTCCCCGTTTTTTTTTAACTTTTGGGATTAAATCGATATCAGGATCGACTTATAGGTTTCGGGGGGCGCTTTTTATGAAAATGATATCCAATTTGAGATTGGCCCCCCCGCCCCCGTTTTTTTTTAACTTTTGGGATTAAATCGATATCAGGGTCGACTTATAGGTTTTGGGGGGCGCTTTTTATGAAAATGATATCCAATTTGAGATTGGGCCCCCCCGCCCCCGTTTTTTTTAACTTTTGGGATTAAATCGATATCAGGGTCGACTTATAGGTTTTGGGGGGCGCTTTTTATGAAAATGATATCCAATTTGAGATTGGACCCCCCCGCCCCCGTTTTTTTTTAACTTTTGGGATTAAATCGATATCAGGGTCGACTTATAGGTTTTGGGGGGCGCTTTTTATGAAAATGATATCCAATTTGAGATTGGCCCCCCCGGCCTCGACTTTTTTTTAACTTTTGGGATTAAATCGATATCAGGGTCGACTTATAGGTTTCGGGGGGCGCTTTTTATGAAAATGATATCCAATTTGAGATTGGACCCCCCGTCCCCGTTTTTTTTTAACTTTTGGGATTAAATCGATATCAGGATCGACTTATAGGTTTCGGGGGGCGCTTTTTATGAAAATGATATCCAATTTGAGATTGGGCCCCCCCGCCCCCGTTTTTTTTTAACTTTTGGGATTAAATCGATATCAGGGTCGACTTATAGGTTTTGGGGGGCGCTTTTTATGAAAATGATATCCAATTTGAGATTGGCCCCCCCCGCCCCCGTTTTTTTTTAACTTTTGGGATTAAATCGATATCAGGGTCGACTTATAGGTTTTGGGGGGCGCTTTTTATGAAAATGATATCCAATTTGAGATTGGACCCCCCGCCCCCGTTTTTTTTTAACTTTTGGGATTAAATCGATATCAGGGTCGAATCTTATGTTTTGGGGGGCGCTTTATATGAAAATCATTTCGGATTTGAGATTGAGAGTTTTGGGCTTCCCCCAAAACATAAGAGTCGACCCTGATATCGATTTATTCCCAAAAGTTAAAAAAAATCGGGGGCGGGGGGCCCAATCTCAAATTGGATATCATTTTCATAAAAAGCGCCCCCCAAAACCTATAAGTCGACCCTGATATCGATTTAATCCCAAAAGTTAAAAAAAACGGGGCGGGGGGGTCCAATCTCAAATTGGATATCATTTTCATAAAAAGCGCCCCCCAAAACCTATAAGTCGACCCTGATATCGATTTAATCCCAAAAGTTAAAAAAAAACGGGGGCGGGGGGCCCAATCTCAAATTGGATATCATTTTCATAAAAAGCGCCCCCCAAAACCTATAAGTCGACCCTGATATCGATTTAATCCCAAAAGTTAAAAAAAACGGGGGCGGGGGGGCCCAATCTCAAATTGGATATCATTTTCATAAAAAGCGCCCCCCAAAACCTATAAGTCGACCCTGATATCGATTTAATCCCAAAAGTTAAAAAAAGTCGAGGCCCGGGGGGGCCAATCTCAAATTGGATATCATTTTCATAAAAAGCGCCCCCCAAAACCTATAAGTCGACCCTGATATCGATTTAATCCCAAAAGTTAAAAAAAAACGGGGGCGGGGGGGTCCAATCTCAAATTGGATATCATTTTCATAAAAAGCGCCCCCCAAAACCTATAAGTCGACCCTGATATCGATTTAATCCCAAAAGTTAAAAAAAAACGGGGGCGGGGGGGCCCAATCTCAAATTGGATATCATTTTCATAAAAAGCGCCCCCCAAAACCTATAAGTCGACCCTGATATCGATTTAATCCCAAAAGTTAAAAAAAACGGGGGCGGGGGGGTCCAATCTCAAATTGGATTTCATTTTCATAAAAAGCGCCCCCCAAACCTATAAGTCGATCCTGATATCGATTTAATCCCAAAAGTTAAAAAAAAACGGGGACGGGGGGTCCAATCTCAAATTGGATATCATTTTCATAAAAAGCGCCCCCCAAAACCTATAAGTCGACCCTGATATCGATTTAATCCCAAAAGTTAAAAAAAACGGGGGCGGGGGGCCCAATCTCAAATTGGATATCATTTTCATAAAAAGCGCCCCCCAAAACCTATAAGTCGACCCTGATATCGATTTAATCCCAAAAGTTAAAAAAAAACGGGGGCGGGGGGGCCCAATCTCAAATTGGATTTCATTTTCATAAAAAGCGCCCCCCAAACCTATAAGTCGATCCTGATATCGATTTAATCCCAAAAGTTAAAAAAAAACGGGGACGGGGGGTCCAATCTCAAATTGGATATCATTTTCATAAAAAGCGCCCCCCAAAACCTATAAGTCGACCCTGATATCGATTTAATCCCAAAAGTTAAAAAAAAACGGGGGCGGGGGGGCCCAATCTCAAATTGGATATCATTTTCATAAAAAGCGCCCCCCGAAACATATATGTCGACCCCGATATTGAATAAATCGGAAAGGTGAAAAAAAAAATTAGGTTAAATAAAATAAAAACATTTTTTTTTCAAAATTACTCATGGCGTTAAAATTTTTCATGAGTAATTTACTCATGGAGATAACATTTTTCACGAGTGATTTACTCATGAAGGAAAAATATTTCACGAGTAATTTTCAAAATTACTCATGGCTAAGCTTCGAAGAGTGATCACTCGTGACGTCACTGCTCGACATTTACTCGAGTAAATGCCCAACACTGCATTTCAACCTTAGACAAAGAAAACGCACAAGCTTATGAAGACAAAAGAAATATATATATATATATATATATATATATATATATATATATATAAAGGAAAAGAAGATGTGATTTAAAAAAATTGTAAATTGTTTATTTTTTTCTGTTTGCATTACAGACCATATGGATCTTTTGCCAATTTAACAAGCTTGCTTCTTCTTTGCCAGAACTATAAATTATTATTTTGTATTTGTTGTAATTTTTTTTTTTTTTTACTATTATAGTTTTTGATTCGTTATAAATTATGTTGTTTATATGCAGCATTAAGACGTTGCCTACACGAGTGTAACATCCAGCTGCTGGAAACACTTGTATTGCTGATAACAGGAGTAAGGAGGAAATAAACGAATAAAAAAAAAAACACTGAACAGTTCAAAATATCCTGATTTTTCGCTAGGTATTTATTTATTTATTTTTAAGTCCAAATTAGTTTCAGAATTCAAAGAGATTTTAAAGTAGAATTGCTTTCATTTGTCCCCTATACAGGTGACATTTCAAAGAAAAAAATATATGAAACTGAGAGGAGTGAAAGTTGGAACTTGAAAAGGCGTTTTATTTGCATTACTTTACATAATAAGTAATATTGCATATGTATGACTAGAAGTGGTAACTGCCATTGGGGAGGACCCTGTGGAAAGCAAAGTTTATACAAGTAAATCAAGAGAACTTTTTGAACTTGATGAAGAAACAGCTAAGGACTTAAGGTGAACTTAGTGACTGCACACCTCCCGGCTTTGCCTGTTACTTCCGCTTAGTTTAGTGCTGTGTCGGATCGGAACAAGAACTAGGTCAGGAGGAAGGGCTTGCCGGTTTCGGTTCGCAATAAAGTAAATTTCATATCGTTCTTCGCATGTCGTGAATTTAAATTTTATAATATTACAAATTTCTACTCCATCCATTTTAAAGTTCAAGGGAATAGAAAATTATTAAAACCCAATTTATGCAGTACATATCTTATATATGTATAAGATTGTAATATGTCTTTACTTTTGTAATTGTAGGAGAAATTGGTCGGGAAATTGCGGTCAGGTTAAGGGCGCATATATAGAAAAATCTTATTTTATTTTTTGTGGACATTTCGATCTAAGTTTTAGGTTTTTGCCCTTCTTCAAGGATAAGTAAAAATAAAAATAAAACCTATAATAAAAGAGTTATACAAGAGGTAATACTTGGTCTTAAAAGGCTGTTTCGTGAGAGAGAGAGAGAGAGAGAGAGAAAAAAAGAGTAATACAAACAATATAACTATAAAATAGGAGGATAAAAAAAAGGTATGAGAATGATAATAATTAAAGGACATAGGCGCCGGCACCGTGGAAGGATGCACTTTTTGTCTCCTCTTCGCATAGTATTTTCGCATAATAATTCGCATAGTATTTTGGTCAGTAAACAAATGACAATAAAATATAGAAATGGGGGATGAATTATTTTTTTTATTCATGGTCATTACAAAGATTCGTTCCAAAAAATGAACCAAAACATGTACAATTACAATTGGCTATGTTTTTTTCTAAAAATTAAAAATGTGTCAAAGCCATTGAAGCGAAAAATAGTCAGACAGTGTTAGCTTAGCTCCACAGAGAACGGTACTCAGAACTTCCGCAGACAGATAAGCCTACCTTATTTTTCTATTTCTTGTTTTTTTCTCTCCATTTATTAATTTTAATTAGATTCGAGAAGTTTTTTTTGTTCGTTTCTTCTGTCTAGTTTATAATTATACAGAAGAAAACAATTTTATTTCAATTTTTCTTATTAAACTTATTCTAAATTATATATATATATATATGCCAAATGAAGGTCAAATGAAAAGCACAAGACTCAATCGAACAAACTAGCCCCATCGCTAAAACAAAAAGACCTCTGGGTCGACTTAAAAATTCCCTGGATAAAATACAATTGGAAGAAAATAAAGAAGTAAGCCCCACTTTCCTAATTGTTAAAGAGATGCAATGAGGAAGACTTAGGGTTTTGACTACTGTGACACAAATTGGGTGCTTCAGGCGCAATAGTGGCTGCGCAATAAATGAAAAGCGTGTTTTTCTATAGACTGTAGCACAAAAACGGCTCCCACGATTTTGATGAAACATTCGTATAATGTTCTAATAATTGTCCTTTCAATTTTCGTACATATGCTAAATCCTCGAGAAAATTTAGGGGGAAAAGTTATAAAGAAAAGAAAAATGTTTTGGGGCCTAACTCGCTAAGTATATATTCTAGGTTAAAATTTATAATACAACTTTTGAAAGGTAATTAAATCACCAACAAAACAAGAAAAAATCATATGAATCGAACCAGTATTATCGATGGTACAGCGTATTCTATTTTCTACAAATGTTTTAATTTATTACTTTCCTAGCTATACTAGGTAAGGAAAGTATTATAGAATATATAAAAAACGACGGGCTATATGCAGAAGTTTATTTAATCAGAGTAAAACCAAGTCCCGGAAAAGTTACCAAGAATTTAATATATAAACTTAACAAAAAAACATTCTTTGTACCGGTAAAATATTTCAGTGGATGTCCGATGAACTCTCACTCATCTCCAACACATTTTCCGACTTTTTTTATTAAATTTATAACTCAGATAGAAATAATATTGATCCGCATCAAATAACACTTGGCAATACAACAAATGATGAATTCTCAGTAAAGCCATGGAACAATTAGAAAATAAAAGATTGATGTGGACTATGGCAAGCAATAATCGACTTGAGTTATCTCAGTCCGGGTTCTGCAAGGAACCATGAACAGTTGACCACCAGGTTACATTAGAAGCAGAGGCTCAGTATGCCTTTATCAACTATCAGCAGTTTCTTGCTATATTCTTGGATTTGAAAAAGGCATTTGATATCATAAAACACATAGCTATCTTAAATAAAGTATTATCCGTCGAAATCAAAGGACATATGTTCCGTAATTAGAGCCAGTTCCTCTCAAATTACCACTTTAGAATTATAATAGGTTGAGAACTATCTGAGGACCGGGAACAGATCAGCTTTGTTCCAGAGGAGTATGCCCTTAGCACAACTCTTTTCTCTTTAGCTATGAAAGACCTGGGACTCAACTTGTCAAGAGGTGTCAAGCTCCTATTATTTGCGGATTATTTACTTTAGAGGATGATTTATTTGAGTGTCATTATCTGTCGTTTTGAAAACATTCACATCATAGAACGTAAACTGGAGGAGGCCACTAACAGAATAAACACTCCTCCCTCTCCTGAACTCAACCTAAGCAACTCCTTGATACCTTAAGCTAAGAAATATAAATTATGGGTATGATATTTGATTAGAAACTAACATGGGAATAACACATTACGACGCTTAAATCAACCACAGCAAAAAAACTAAATATGCTCTAATTTCTGAGTGGTACCTCCTGAGGCTCTGACAGATCCACAAAACTTTATCACGTCTTGGTATGCTAAAAACTTCATTATGGATGTTTAACCTTCGGTTCAGCCCGTTACCGAGTCCTAAGTAAACTGGATGCGGTACATCATATTGGAATTCGGATTGCGACTGGTGCATTTCGAACCAGGCCCGTTCTCAGTTTGTACTCTGAGGTAGGAGTACCTCATCTTTTATTTAGAAGAAATAAATTAGCAATCGATTACACTTTCAAACTACTTCCCTAAACCGAACATCCTATACACAGATATATTTTTAAACCAAAATTTTCCATGGCTTTTGAAAATAAAACAAACTTTACACTTCTTTTATCGGAGATATTTACTTCAGCTATAAGGTTTCCTAAAGAAATAACCTTGATCAACCAAAAAATCAAAAACCCGCCATGGACAAATAAACCGCCAAAAACAATCATAAACCTAATCAAATTACCTAAAAACCTAAGTTCAACTACTGAGTACAAAACCAAATTTTCACATCTCATTAAAAATTGGCAGGAACGTTTTTTTAAGATTTACTTAAATTAAATTTACTTAAGGGTCCAAATTCGACGAATCTACAGCTTTTTCTTTTGTTACTGATATTTTCACCTACGTATAGTGCCCCTTTTTGCCAACCCCTGACGGCTACCTTTGAGGTTGCCGCTGGGTACTTGCCAGAGTGGGATTGTCAAGATCCATTTCCTGAGGCCGCCGAGAAATGAAAAGTAACCTACCCAGGTTGGAATTGAACCTGTTCAGAACCGGGCACTCTGGGACCCACGCCCAACGTGCTCGGCCATCCCGTCCTCTTAAATAGATAGTAACAATTGTTGTAGTATAATATAAACTATAATGTATGTAAATGTAAATATACTCCTACAGATCTACGGAAGAGATTGGAAGAAAAGGAAAAAGGATATAATATGAAATAATGTACGTAAAGGGGCGTGGAGAAAGAAAATAAAAAATATAAATAGATAAAATTAGTAGAAAAAAATAGAGACTTACAGGTGTGTTCAGCAAGGAGTTTCAATTAGAACTGGAAAACCAGGGGGTAAGTATTGGGGAAATTTGCTGACCTGGTTAGGAAATGATGATATGTATGGATGCAATGGAAAATATTGTATCTATGAAATCAGAGATTCTATTCTATTCTATTCTATACATATTTTTTTTTTTTTAATCTATTTATTGAATAATAATACATGCAGCCACTGCTGGAGGGCTATAAGCATTAGGGCTAAAAGCTCTCATTCATACAATATATACAAATAATAAAGAAATAAATATAAATATAAGAAGTAAATAAATAATACTGATGAAGAAGATAAATAAAAAGAAAAGAAAAAATAATAATAATAAACAAATAAAATAAAATAAAAACTTCTAAACACAATCATAACTATATACAATATATACATTCGCCCAAGAATCTCCGAACCAGGCTTTTTCCCCCACACGTGGAAGGCAAAGCAAGACTCCGGAAGATCCCAGCGCCACTTTTCCAGCTGCATCACTAGTATTAGAAGCCAGTGGAGACTGAAAGAGGGCACTAGAGCCACAGACGCTCAGGACATGAGTGGAGAAGCTGGCCATTGCCAGGACTCCAAAGGCATATTTACAAAAGATCACGAGGCCACTGCCGTTTCAACCTTCGAGGGGGATGGTATGGATGCTCGGAGCTGGATAGGGATTGGGCTAGAGGATTGGGATGATGTATGAGGTTCTGGTGAAAGTTGGAGAATCTGGATGGGATGATGTCATGGACATATGGGATGTTAAGGTCATGGTGTACGGTCTTGTTCGTGACATAATATGGAGCATTGACTATTGTTCGAAGGACTTTAGACTGGAAGGATTGGATGCGTTTGATATTCGATGATTTAGTTGTCCCCCACAGCTCAAGTCCGTAGGTCCAGATAGGTTTCAGTATGGTCTTGTAGATTAATAATTTGTTTTCTGTTGAGAGATGAGATGTTCTGTTTAGTAGTCTATATAGCTGACCAAATCGTCGGTTAAGCTCTTGTCTTTTAAGTCTCGTATGTGGGTTCCAAGTCAGTCTTTTGTCCAGAAGGAAGCCAAGGTATCGGACTGTGTCTGAGTAGGGAAGAGGAATTGAATTAAAAAGGATTGGCGGACAGGATCTGCGTCGAAGAGTGAAAGTTACATGTTTACATTTTGATTCATTAATGTTGATGCGCCAGTTGTTGCACCACTGCTCAATGAAGGAGAGGTGTCTTTGCAGGTTCCGGGGCGCAATTAGAGGATCCGAGTGGGAGGATAGGATGGCAGTATCATCAGCAAATGTTGCTAGGAAGGTATCAGGACTTGAAGGGATGTCAGCGGTAAAAAGGATGTAGAGAACTGGGCCCAAGACACTGCCTTGTGGGACACCAGCCTCAATTGGATAATGTTTGGAGAGTTCAGTGCCGCAGCGGACTTGAAAGGAGCGATTTGAAAGGTAGGATTTGAGGACTAGATACAAGGGTTGAGGTTAATGGGTTTTGAGCTTGAAAAGCAAGCCATCGTGCCACACCCGGTCGAAAGCTTGAGCTACGTCCAGAAAGGCACCAGTGCAATATTGCTTGTTTTCAAGTGCAGAGGATATGTGGTCCACAACGCGAAGGCCTTGTTGGACAGTGGAGTGTCTTGAGCGGAATCCAAACTGATGGTAAGGGATATTGTGGGATTCGAGTATGGGTAGGATGCGTTTGAGAAGGATTTTCTCAAAGATTTTGGAAAGGATCGGAAGTAAGCTTATCGGTCTATAGGATGATGTACAATTAACAGGTTTACCTGGTTTAGGAAAGAGGATAATTATGGAGTGTTTCCACACCAGAGGAAAGTGGGTTGTGCGGAGGATACAGTTGAATAGGTATGTAAGGAATATAATTGCTTTTTTGGGAAGTTGTCTGAGGATCTGGGAAGTAAGGAGATCGTGTCCTGGAGATTTGCGAGGTTTTAGATTCTTTAAAAGGAATTTGACCTCAGAGGGGTTGACGGCTGTAGGAGGTATGGCGAGAGGAATCGGTGAAGAGAGGAATTCTTTAACTTCAGCAGTATGGGAGGGATGGAGTTCAGGATGAGGAGTGAATGTGTACGATAGATGTTTAGCAAACTCTTCTGCTCTATTCTCATCTGACGAAGCCCAGGAACCATCATTACGGCGGAGGGGGTGGGAAATGGATTAGAATTTAAGGATTTTTTTAGTTACATTCCAGAGGGAGTTATCACTTGCAGATAGTGAGGAAAGATAGGAATTATAGGATTGGGATCTAAACGTAACCAGTTTTTGTTTTACCTGCTTGGAATAATAGTTATATGATTTCCGATCATCAGGATGCCTGGTTCTTTGCCAGATGGTCCTAGAGTATCGTTTTCTATTAATAAGGTCCAGTAGGTCTTGGGGTAGAGGATTTATTTTGCGGTATTTTTTAGAAGGATAAGGTGAAGATGCAGTCCAAACTGCTTGTTGGATCAAGGTAGTCATGGAATATACTGCTTCATCTA
Organism: Nezara viridula; assembly: GCA_928085145.1. Taxonomy (NCBI): domain Eukaryota; kingdom Metazoa; phylum Arthropoda; class Insecta; order Hemiptera; family Pentatomidae; genus Nezara; species Nezara viridula. The sequence goes on along the minus strand of OV725078.1, from coordinate 105,215,942 downwards.
GGTCTGCGGGTGTTTTTAAGGAAACTTTGAGGTCAATATTATCATCCAGTAGTTGACGGAAGAGGTTCCAATTAACTGGCCCCCTGATAAATGAAGGTGGAGGTGGTTTGGGAATTGGTGATGTGGAGACCGTTAGGATTAGGGGACTATGGTCTGAGGAAAGATCATCAAGTCTTGAGATGCAATAATGAAGGGACCCTAGACCTTTGTGGATGAAAAAATCTAGGAGATCGGGATTGCGGTTAGGATCTGTTGGCCAGTATGTGGGAGAATTGGGTGAGAGGATGTTGCTGTGATGAGAATTAAGTGCAGATAGCAATGTTCGTCCTCGGGAATTTGTGGTTCTGGCTCCCCATTGCTGGTGTTTAGCATTTAAGTCTGCACCTAGAAGGAAGTGGTGTCCTAAGGAGTTAAGGAAGGAAGTTAATTGGGATTCTGAGATGTGTATTTTAGGCGGGGAGTATGCTGCGACTACTGCTATTGGGTAAAGGGAAGTTTGGATTATCATGGCAGTGGATTGTAGGAAATTATGGGTTAGCAAAGGGAATAGATGATGGGAAAGGGATTGATGGATAATTATGGCAGTGCCAGCATGTGCAGTTCCATCAGGATGGTCGGTTAGATAGATATGATAGTTGGGGATGTTAAGTGGTCGTTTGTTGGTAAGTCGAGTTTCAGTTATTAATGCTATATCAATGTTTTTGTCCTGTAATAAGATTGTTAGTTCGTTGACGTGATTTCGAATACCATTCGCATTCCAAAGGAGAACGGAGAGGGATTTGATTGGGGACATTTAAGGATTTCTCGACAGTGGGATGAGGTTGGATACAACATTGGTAAGCAAGGAAATGAGAGGAGTGATGAGTGACCTGAATTCAGAGAGGAAAGAAGTCAATAGGCTTGTGAGGTCAGTGGCATTGGGAGGAGGAGGAATGAATGTCTGGTTATTAGGCCTAGGTTCAGAGATGGGATAAGGGTCTTGTGGTTGAGATGTGAATACTCGAGGTTGAGGTTCTTGTGGCAGGGCCTGAGTTTGTGTGGGTGCAGTGTCTCCTTTGAACATCTGAGCATAGGACACTCTTGTATTTACAGTTCTAGAGGGTTGTCTTGGTGGCCTGGATGGCCGTTCTTCTCTTGGAGCTGCATAAATTCTTGCTTTCAGTTCTTTATATGTTTGGCAACCCTTCTATACATATAGAATAGAATTAAGAAATTATAGATAGCAGTACAATGCGAATAAGAATAAAATAGGACGTACATAGAAGTAAAATATAAATATAAAAATAAGAGACCAAACATTGCAGAAGTAATTTAGAAGTATAGAGAGGAAACAAATATGAATAATTATAATTATACTTAGTTGAACATATGTTAGAAAATTACATTTAAATATTAGATAACATTAATACATAATGATTAAAATGTAAAATGAATACAAAGTAAAAACGGATGATCGTACATTAATGTAGGATGTAAATATAAAATAAAAAATAAAAGAGAGATCATACAAAGCGGAAATACTTAAAAATAATGAACGATTAAATTGAATTAATCAATAAAAATTGAAAATAGATTAAAAAAATACATAATAAGATGTAATAAATAAGTTATTTTTCACTTATGAGGTTTAAAATGTGCCTATATATTTAAAAAAAGCAGTTTTTATCTACTTTGTGATTAACAGGATTCTGTCCCATATGAATGTGGATGGATTCAGAAATGAGTCTTTTTTCATGGTTAGGGACCGTGGTAAGAGTAGAAATTTTATCAAAATCAAGTGAATGGTTGAGGATTAAGGCATATTCTGATAGTTTGGAAGCGGAAGGGTTCCGGGAAGTTATGGCTGTTTTATGTTGGGAAATGCGAGTTTTGAATGGTTTTAGGTTTTACCAATATAGGAGCTATTAAAATTAGGAGTAGAGCAAGGTTTTTGGTAAACTACAATAGATCGGTGTTGTAAAAGTATGGGATCCTTCAAGTTGGTTAAAAAGAAAGAAAATTTGTTATGGGACTTAAAGCCAAGACGTAAGTTTTTTATAGTTGATTTAAATATTTTTTGTATATTATCTGAGAGAATAGGAATATAAGAGAGAGATTTGTATATGACAGGAGTGGTAGGTGATTGTGGGGAGTTGAGAGAAGGGGAGGTTGTGCTCTTTTTGGTTTTATAGCTGCTTAAAAGTTTAAGTATATTGTTGAGAGCATATTATTGACACGTTGAGTTTGGCTTGTTGATATTTTGAATCAGAAAAAGAGAGAGATCAGTGAATAAGGTTTTTGGCGGTATTGATTTTTTGGTGTTATGGGTGTTGAGAATAAAAGTTAAGTAGTCTGCCTGAGTACGTGGGTTTATTATAACAGTCAGTAGAAATATAGACGTCAACGTTTCTTATTATTAGGAGGTTTAAGAAGGGGAATGAAGTGTTAACTTCTTTCTTTATAGTTAAACGGAGACGGGGGTGGTAAGAGTTGAATGAGGAAAGAATTTGAGGGATTTTTTATTTAACGTACTTTTTTTTCAATCTTAAAACTTGGTTATCTGGTTGCCGGGCGACTGGCGGTTCTGTGCACACACGTTAGTCCATTCGGCCACCCCGCCCCCTCATCTTCGTTCTAGCCCTGAAGGAGACCTGCTAAGTCAGGTCGAAACGTTAGCTTTTAATAAAATAGTTTTGCCACTATTTAGTCTATTTATGACCGCAACCCTGGACCATCTTCCTTGATAACTGAATAACTTTCTTGCGCCAGCTAGTGGCCCAAATCACTAATTCATCCGCATACAGAACAGTCTGGACCCCCGGGATGGCTTCTAGCGTCTTAATTACATCGTCAATCATTATGCAGAACAAAGTTGGCCTGAAAACGGCCCCCTGGGGAACTCCTCTTCTTGTCGGTTTGTAAGGTGAAACTACACCATTTGGCTCTCCTATATTTAAAGTATACATAGTTGCAAGATATCGTGTAAAATTTTATATGGAAAAGTAAATTCATCATTAGATTAATTAATATTAAAATTGTTTTTAGAAATAAATTCTTAATTTATCTTTGAAACGAATTATTTGCCTTCTGCTAATACTTTGCTCCACTTCATTCGTAAATTTCATAAGTACTGAAAATTCCATACTATTTTTTTCGCCAACTATATTTATTAACTTTTCAGATTCCATTATTACTCCATTACACTGTTTAAAAATGGAGGGAAGTAAGTAATGATACATTATATTATAGCACTAAAGTTATATAGATTGTTTCACCTGCTCGTTAATTCGTTATTGCCAAAGGTTCCTAGATGTGATTTATTGTAGCTTGTTGAAGTTTGCCGATTTGTTGCACGTTGCAATTTCCAGAAGGAAACCGCTTTTACTGAAAGCTGTATTTTTTTTTCAAAATTCTAAAACATCATATATCAAATTTATCTTATGTTGTGACTAGAAAGCGAGATTTTGTTCTGAAATAGACCAAGTATTTGAAATAGCCGCATCTCAGCATCCGGTCCCATTCCTATCTTCCCATAATCTTATCCCATAGATTACCTACAATATACAGGTCCCAATTTTCTTCCCCCGAATCATGTTTTTCCGCAACCTCAATTCCCTAACATATAAAACCCTCTAGCATGATCCCGACGCTATCCAATGGAACTCCATCTATCGCTCAAACTCTATTGACACCATGGCAGAAAACCTTACCACTCACCTTCATACCATCATAGACCGTCATGCTCCTCTTAAAACAATAACAATCCGACATCACCCTACCCCTTTGGCTAACACCCGCTTTGAGAGTATGTATGAAAAGAAGAGGAGCTGCGAGACGGCGGTTCAAAATAACTTGCCTTCCTGAAGATTATCTCCTTCCAAGTACTCCAAAACAGCACTCAGTCTGCAATACGCCGCGCCAAATCCCTTCACTTCCTGCAATCTCAGTCCAACACTCCAAATTCCAAAGCCAAGTGGGCTATCCTCCGTAAATTGTTCTTAAGCAAACCCAGTATATCCCTATTTCAGCTGAAGTACTCAATACTCACTTCGTCTCCTCCACCTCCCGTTCCTCTTTACTAGCGTCAACTCCGACTCCCATTCTTCCCTCCTTTAATGCCAATCATTTCTTCTTTTCTCATTTTACTACCAATGACCTCCTTAGTTCCATTCGTAAATCACAAACCAATGATTTTGGACGAGACAACATTTCGGTTAAATTTATTAAATACTCTTTTACCTCCATTCTTCCTGTTCTTTATCATATTTATAACTTTTCATCATATCTTAAACCTCCAATTATGCAAATCCTAATGATTTCCGCCCAATTTCCCTAGTATCTAACATTTCCAAACCTCTTGAACGATTAGGTCAATCCCAATTATCCCACTATCTCGAGCAGAATAACCTTCTGAACTACCACCAATTCGGTTTTATACCTGACTACTCCACCCATTCCGAACTCATTAAAATCTCCCATGATCTCCATACAGCCAAAGGCCGACAAAAAATCACCATCCTTATTCTCCTTGATTTTTCCAAAGCCTTTGACTCGGTAAATCTTTTCTTTTTCTTGATCTTCCCTACCTCGCTTTTTATTCTATACGGGATTTTCCCGGGCCGGAGGGTGGGGTGGGAATTTGAAATCCCCTCCGACACCAGGACGCGAACTCGTACTTTTTTATTTATTATTATTTTATTATTTGGTTACCGGACAACTCGAGGTTCTGTGCGTACGCATTAGAACATTCAGCCACTGCGTGACTCAGCAGATCACAATATACTCCTTACCAAACATAAAAATATCTTCTTGTCCTCTAATGTCCTTAAATGGTTCCAATCCTTCCTCACCGGTTACTGCCAGTATGCTGTAGTCCATTATAATCCTCCATCAGAGTATCTATATTTGTCCAAAGCGTTCCTCAGGGGTCCTCCTTATCTCCTGCCCCTTTTTCCATCTATATCAATGACCTTCCGTCCTCTGTCTATTACTACTTGAATGCCGATGATGTCCAAATTTACCTTGCATTCGATCCGGCTAATTCCACTGCAGCAATCCCACAACTTCAAGAAGACATAGACAGAATCTGTGCTTGGGCAAACCGTAATAGTCTCATCCTGAACGTGGTTTTATCCATCCTACCGGAGTCAGTACTTCCTTGCCATCTTTTTACACCAGGCCATTAGAAGTCAACCACCCTCTTATATTTTTTAGAGCCTACAATTCAAATCCTCCATTCAATCCCGTCTCACCAGATCCCGTACTTCTTACCTCTATCCTCCTCCTCACCAAACTGCTGCGTTTGACAAAGCCGTCTCCTTATGGAATTCTATCTGTACAATATTGGGGGGTACGGTACATGTCATATGCCCGGGAGCCCTTTTCTTGTGATACATAAAAATAAATGGTCTGTGGAGGAATACTTGTGAATAACTAAAATGTTTACGTACAGTTTGATGAGGGGGCCGGTCTCGCGCCTTCTCTCTCTCTATCCGCCGTTCGTTCAGGGTCCTGGAGCTAGTGTAGCCGAAGGGCTGTAATTCTTGAGGTCTGGTAGAGTAAGTAGGCTGTAAGCCGTCTGGTTCTGTACTTCGTTCGCTAGCATCTGACCCTTAGGCGTAGATAAGGCCGTCTTAGAGAGGGAGTAGTGCAGGATGAGACCGGGGGGCCCCCTGGTATTATTTCGAAGCAAATAATAAATACGTGATATATAATACCAATTTATATACAAGGATATTTGATAATAATTATATACAAAAATATGGATGTAAATCTAACGCTATCCCTTCCGATATTCGTCATGCACAATCCGTTTCCTCATTTAAATCTCTCCTTTTTAAGCACCTACTACTTTTCCAATCCGACTGATCACGAAATGTATATAAGAGAACTTCTTAAGATTCGCCAGAAACCATGTTGTTTACTTATGTTATTTTCCTTTGTTTATTATATATATATGTATGTATATTGTTGTTTTGTTCTTTTTTCTTCCTATAGATTTATTTAATTAGATATTAATGAATTGGAAAGATTTAACTAAAAGTAATATTGGATATTCCTCATTGCCGTCAAATTAAGAACAGAAGGGTTACTCCGTTCTCAATCAAGCTTTCTTTAATTAATGAATAATACATTTGCGGAGTTTCGAGCTGGAAGTTTGTTTCTTATTGTTTTATTTGATTGCATTTCTCTGAGGCTGTTTTCAATACTCCGTTATATATTTATTTTTTATTCTAAATTATTTTCCATCATAATGCTTACTATACTTTTATTACTTTCACTAAATAAAATACCTATATAATTAGGGAAAATATTACGATTGTGGAAAATTTCTAATCCAATTATTCAAGGGAAACACACGTTTTGAGGCCATCTGATTTCAAACAAAGCAACTTTCGCAAAATGGTATGTGTGTATATGTGTTTGTGTGAACAACCTAGTTCAAAAACAAAACGTTGTACGAAACTGAAATTTGGTATTTAAGGTAATATATACCTGGGACGTTACAACAACTAGTTTGCCCAGATTAGATAACTGGAAGTGGCACTTTATATAATTGAATTTACACGTTTATAGAATTTCCTCAAATACGTTCCTAACGATTTTGATTGGTAGTGTCATCTTTGGGGTTGGCAAATCGGACCAATAGACGCACGTGCTGGACTAAGTCCCTCCATCAGTACCTGTACCAGTACCAACGATTTTTATTAAACTCGTTATTTAAATGTAAAATTAAGTATTTATGTTAATTAGGTGTTATCTTCATTGAAATACTCTGACAGAACATAATTTAATTATGAGAAAAATAAAAAGACTTGAGACGAAATTGTTTTCAGATAATCAATTTTTAAAGACAGAATATATTTTAGTTTCATCGTTCCAAAGGGCGCTAAAATAAAATAGTGTGAAATTAAACCCGATCACTACCCATACCAAAAAATAGAGGAGGCGGTAAAAATAGGTAATAAAAAATTAGATAACTAAAACCATAATTTTTTAAAGCATATTTTAAAAATAATTTCAGCCAGATTAGTTTATTTATTCATATTTAATTAATAACGATATGCAACCTCAGTGAAAATAAATCTGATGGAATCGAAAAGGAAACACAAATAAGTCGATAATAAGGAAACAACAAATCAGTCAATATTTAATAATAATAGAATAGAAAATAAACTTTATTCTGAGACGAGGTTCCTTAAGAAAAACAATTATGAACAAAACACATCTGGCCAAAAATTACGTTAATCAAAATTAAAGAATATATACAATAGCTTCAGTGAAAATATATTAAAACAATTAAAAAGTATCACCATTTTTAAAAAAACAAATATTATTTAAATGAAAAGTAAAACAGAAATTAGGTAAAATAAAAAACAAATCTTACAAGCACTATGGGTTGATTCTGAAAATTAAAATTCAAGCAATTTCAACAACTGTTTACCTCAGTCAAAATTTGATTCATAATATTTATTTCATTGTACAACGTCATTTTGGGATGTGAGAAGGAATTGGTAGATATGATATTTGAATAAGGACAAGGAAGAGGTATGTCGGATATCAGATGGCAAGGAATTCCAGAAGGCAGTGGATCGGGCAATAAAGGATCCAATGTCTTCATTGAAGGTATTCAAATATTCAAATGTCTTAGTTCTATGGGATGGAATTTAAAGGTCGGAAACACGGGATCTTGTTTTCTGGGAGTGGACCACGGGTTTGAACTGTAGGAGACTGTAGATTTAGGAAGGGTGTCGGGTGTTGGTTATTTGGAATAGGAAAGATCCAAGGAAATATTGTCGGCGGAAAGAAGGGAAGAGCCAATTTAATTCGTCGTAAAGGTGGGACACATGGGACCGCCTCGAAGTACAGAAGACAAATCTTAAGCAGATCGAGTACCATTGGAATGCCTCCGTACACCATACAGACGTAGTCAAAGTGGGGGAAAATAAGAGAGTATACAAGGAGCTTGAGGATAGGTTGTGGGTAGGATAGGTGGCGGGAGCGATGAAATAAATTAAGGGTACCTATTGACTTTTGGGAGATCAGGGCGATATGGTGTTTCCAGAACAGATTTTCGTCAACGGTGACGAAAGATTTTTAAAGGAGGAGCTGAATGTCATGGGATGATCGTCACTAAAGTAGGAAGGAAGGAGATGGATTTAAGAAGAGAACTGGAACCTATAATAATGGCCTGAGTTTTCATCGCGTTTAGCTTTAAATTATTCAGACTTGCCTAGGTGATGACCCTATCTAGGTCTGCCTGAATATTGGCGAACCCGACTATTAGCTCAGAAGGATAAAAAGATAAATATATTTGGGAGTCATCAGCGCATAAATGGTGTGAAAGTTCATTTATATAGGAAATAAAAAGGAGTGGGGAAATGCTCGAAATCTGGGCCACTCCAGAGGACAGCGTAAGGAAGGAAGATAGGTGTTGGTTTGGAATGTTGACTGCCTGAGTTCGGTCAGAGAGGAAATAATGAAACCAAAGGTACAGCTGTTGGAGAAGGATAGAGATTTTAATTTAGTGTAGAGTATAGAGTGGTCTAAAGGCTTTGAAAAAGTCGAGAAGTATTAACACAGCATTTTTTCGTCCATTGTAGTATGTAAATCATGGGTCATTTTTATTAGAGCGGATTGTGTGGAAAAGCCAGGACGAAAACCAGATTGGAGAGGATCGAGTAGTTTTGAGTTTTCAAGGAATTCGGAGATTTGGGATTGAGCTATTCTTTCCAAAGATTTAGGAAGATTAGAGAGAATGCTGATTAGGCGGTAGTCTTTATGGGAGAAGTAGGATGGGGAATTTGTTAATAGGTCTTACTAATGCTTTTTTTCCAAGCAGTAAGAAAAACTGAGGTCTGGAGGGGGAAAATTACAGATGAAAAGAAGGAACGGAAGGACTTCGGGAAGGCATAATTTTAACAGTTTGACAGGTATTTCATCAAATCCGAGGGAGTTTGCATGAGATTTCATTATAGAGGAAATAAGGTCAGTTGGTGAAATGTTAAAATTAGAAAATTAGAAAATCACTGTTAAAAGAGAGTGACAAAGAAAACTGGTAAGAGGAGGGTGAGCTGTTGCAGGCGGAGGAAGATAATAAAGTAAAAATTTATTCTATATAGACATAATCAGTGGATCAGCTGATGAGAAGGTTGTCTCCTCAACTCCTCTCTCAGTTTTTACCAATTTTATAGCGGAATATCTCTGATTATTCACGTGATACAGTTAAAGTGTATATCAGAGCAGTTGATATTTACTGTTGGCATCTTTTTTTTTGTTATTTTAAGAAAAAAAAAAAATTTTTTTTTTTTTTTATTTATTTATTTATTTTTCTCTTATGATATGCGGTATGATCAGCAAGTGATGGCCAGTAAGGTGCCCAAGAGGTCTCGGTCAGACGGAGTCAGCTCACCAGCCAAACAAAGGACTCGTCGCTGCCTACGAGAAATACCTCCAGTGACCAAAATGAACACTTCAGAACCAGAACCTCAGCCCCAACCAGGTACATCTGCACAAGAAACGATTGAAGAATCACCTTTCTTTACTCCAAACCCCTACCAAGTGCTTCAAAATGACAGAGAAGTAATGGAGTCTGCAGCAATACCCAGAGAACCAAAGCCTCCTCCGATATTTGTGAAAAATATAAAAAATTTCCAGATGTTCTGCACCCAACTAAATAAAATCTGCTCTGGCAGTTATTCATGCCTTAACAGGACCAATGACACCAAAATAACACCTGATTCTGCAGAAGCCTACCGAAAAATAGTGAAGTACTTATCAGAAACAAATGCGAATTTTCACACTTACCAGCTGAGGCAGGAAAGAGCTTTACGAGTAGTGATAAGAAATTTACATTCCTCAACCCCCACTGAAGTTATTAAAGAAGAACTAACGACGCTTGGTTTCAATGTATGCCAGGTAACAAACGTTTTGAGGGAGGACAGGGAGCAGCCAGGATTACGAAATAGGATCCCACTACCATTGTTTTTCGTGGACTTGGAGCCATCACCAGGTATCGAAAAAATATATGATATCACAAGAATATACTACACAATGGTGAAAGTTGAGAAGCCATATCCCAAGAGAGACATCGTGCAGTGCCATAATTGTCAGACCTATGGCCACACGAAGACATATTGCCACCATCTGCCGCGTTGCGTGAAGTGCGGTGGACAGCACAAATCTGTTGAGTGCACCAAACCTATACAAGATCCAGCAGTATGTGCCCTATGCTTGGAGGGACACCCGGCCAACTACAAAGGCTGCCAAATTTACAAGAATCTCAAAACCAGACACCAGAAAAACCGGATTCAAGATGAAGCACTAAGAACAAGAAGAGAGAGAGAGCCTTCCAGAATTGTAAACAATGATGTATCATTCTCCCAACTACTTAGAGGTAAGACTTTAACCGATAAATGTCAAGCCCTGCCACAACAACAACCTCAAACCCAACCTCAAAATCCTCTTCATCCTAATATACCTAACCACCAACAACAAATTCCTCATATTCCTCCTCCTTCAAATGCAACAGATCTCACAAGTTTGTTAGCATCTTTCCTCACCGATTTCAAATCCCTTGTTACTCCACTCATATCACTCCTCACGAATCCCGTATCTCACCTCATCCCTCCTTTGAAAAATCCTTAAATGACTCACATCCCTAAACCCATATCCATTCTCCTTTGGAATGCGAATGGTGTTAGAAATCATACAGACGAACTATCTACTTTACTACTTGACAAGAACATTGATGTGGCACTAATTACTGAAACTCGACTAACCACTAAACAGCACTTCAATATACCACAACACCTGACATATCGTACTGACCACCCTGACGGAAAAGCACATGCCGGTACTGCTGTAATTGTACACCAATCCCTCTCCCATCACGTACTCCCATTACCAATACATGATTTCCTACAGTCCACCGCTATCGTGATAAAAACCTTCTCCTTTCCGGTCACTCTTGCATCAGCGTATTGCCCTCCTAACCGATCCATATCCAATGCCCAATTCAGTTCTCTCCTCGACTCCTTAGGACATCACTTCATCTTGGGTGCAGACCTAAATGCCAAGCACCAACAATGGGGTTCCAGAACCACGAATTCTCGTGGCCGAACCCTGCTGTATGCACTCAATTCCCAACGTTTTCACCTCCTTTCCCCCAACTCTCCTACCTACTGGCCCACAGATCCCAACCGTAATCCTGATCTTCTTGATTTCTTTATCCACAGCGGCTTAAGTCCCCTCAATTGTTCCATTACACGTCTAAATGAACTTTCCTCTGACCATAGTCCTCTAATCCTTAATGTTTCACTTGAACCTGTTCCCAAACCTTCTCCACCGTCATTCATTAGGGGCCCAGTAAACTGGGACCTTTTCCGCCAAATAATCTCCGATAATATTGATCTCAACATATCCCTCAAAACTCCCGATGACCTTGATAGTGCCGTAAATTCCTTTACTACCACAATCCAACAAGCCGCCTGGACTGCCTCCTTCCCAAAAGACTCCTCCAGAATTCCTATAAAGACCATTCTACCCCAACACCTCCTTAACCTAATCCGCACCAAACGCCGTGCCAGATTATTATGGCAACGTACCCGACATCCTACCGACCGCTGCTCCTATAATTACTACTGCAAACAATTAAAACTGGAATTAGCCACCTTCAGATCACAATCCTTCAACTCCTACCTATCCTCCCTCTCTTCTCGCGACAATTCCCTTTGGAAAACCACAACAAAAATCCTAAATCCTCACCGCATTTCCCATCCTCTCCGACGAGGTGATGGCTCCTGGGCAGCATCTGACGAAGATAAAGCTGAGGAGTTCGCCATTCACCTATCCAATACATTTATTTCACATCCGGAATCCCATCCTGCCCACACCGTAACAGTAGAAGAACTCCTTACATCACCAATCCCACTTTCCTTGCCCCCAAAAGCTATTCATCCTTCCGAAGTAAAATTTCAATTAAAAAAACTAATCCCCCGTAAAGCTCCTGGACATGATCTCCTTACACCTCAAATCCTTCGACAACTTCCATCCAAAGCAGTCATATTCCTTACATATATCTACAATTGTATCCTACGCACCACCCACTTCCCTCTGTTATGGAAACACTCCACTATTATCCTTTTCCCAAAACCAGGAAAACCTCTCAATAGCTCAACATCCTATAGACCAATCAGCCTACTCCCAATCCTTTCAAAAATTTTTGAAAAGATCCTTTTGAAACGAATCCTACCCATTATAGAATCCCAAAATATCCCTTCCCATCAGTTTGGTTTTCGCTCTCAACATTCTACTGTTCAACAAGGACTCCGAGTTGTTGATCATATTTCCTCAGCCCTAGAAAACAAGGAATACTGTTCGGGTGCCTTTCTGGACATTGCACAGGCATTTGACCGGGTATGGCACTCCGGACTGCTCTCCAAGCTTAAAATCCATTTACCTCAGTCCTTGTACCTAGTCCTCCGATCCTACCTCTCTGACCGCTCCTTTCGAGTTCGCTGTGGAACAGAATTTTCCAATATCTACTCCGTTAAAGCCGGTGTTCCCCAAGGCAGCGTCTTGGGTCCCGTGCTTTACATCCTCTTTACTGCTGACATCCCTGTTCATCCCGATACTTTTCTTGCAACATTCGCTGACGACACCGCAATCTTATCATCCAACTCTGATCCCGAAATAGCATCCTTAAATCTCCAAAGTCACCTCACCTTGATTGAGCACTGGTGTAATAACTGGCGCATTAAAGTTAATGAATCTAAATGCCAACATATTACCTTTACACTCCGACGCAATTCCTGTCCACCAGTACTCTTTAATTCCATCCAGCTTCCTTATTCAGACACAGTCCGGTATCTTGGCTTTCATTTAGACCGAAGACTAACTTGGAACCCGCATACTAGACTCAAAAGACAAGAACTCAACCGACGATACGGCCAACTATACCGACTACTAAGCAGAAAATCTAAACTTTCCATTGAAAACAAGCTACTGATCTACAAGACAATACTGAAACCTATTTGGACTTACGGACTAGAACTGTGGGGATCAGCAAAATTTTCTAACATCAAGCGCATCCAATCCTTCCAGTCTAAAGTCCTTCGAACAATAGTCGATGCTCCTTTCTATGTATCCAACAAAACCCTACATCATGACCTTAACATCCCATTTGTCCTAGACCTTATCCCAGAAAAATTCTCCAAATTTCACCAGAACCTTACTTACCACCCAAATCCTCTTGCACAATCCCTATCAAGCATCTCCCATCCCTATAATCCTCCAAGAAGGTTGAAACGGCAGTGGCCTCGCGACCTTTTGTAGATTATATAAATTGGAGTTCTGGCAATGGCCAGATTCTTCACTCAAGACATGTGTGTATGTGGCTAAAGTGCTCTCGACCAATCTCCGCTGGCTTTAGTACCAGTGACGCGGTTGGGAGAGTAGCGCAGGGTTCTCCTGGAGTTCCCTCGCCTGATTGTATATAGGTATGCATGTTTTTTTTTTTTTTTCCTTAGTTTTAATTTTCTTATTTTTTAGGTTATTTTATTTTATTGTCTATTGTATATACTTTTGATTATTATTTTGTTCTATTTATTTTATTTTTTTGTACATATGGTGTGAATGTCATCCTACCTCACTATAACCAATGTCCAACAGACAGATTGTTATAATACTCAATAAAGAAATTAAAAAAAAAAAAAAATAGACATAATATATAAAATCTATATAGAAACAATAACATGCTTAGCTTTGCTTAGGAGTGTCAGATGAAAATTAGTCGATTGACATGGAAATGACTTCATTATTTAACTGGGAGGAAAGGTTCTTTAAAAATTTAAATATAGATGATTAGTTCTGTAAGAGTGCGTCTCTTTATGAATTTATGAAAACTACATAAAAAAGTATTGACTTTCAATATACTTTAATAATGTTATATACGACCATTATACATACATACATACATTGCTATATTATACACCACCAGATATACTACTTTCAGAACTTCTGAAAGAATTTATTCAGGGACAAATAAAGATTATTTATTTAACAATAAAATAAGATAATTTTTATCTACCTCTTGTTACAGCTTTAATAGCTTTCAACATTTTGCATTGAAAAAATTGAGCTAATAGGAGATAAGTTCGTACATCTTAAGAACGGGGAAAAAAACGTTCCAGTACAATACATTACACATTACATTTACAACTAAATTACTTCTGGTAGAAATTATTTTTTGATAAACTTGATAAATATTAGGGTTATTACGGAATAATTACCATTTATATATATATATATATATATATATATATATATATATATATATATATATATATATATATATATATATATATATACAAATTCAAAACGATTAAAATAAATTATGACAATCCTGTACACTATACATATTTAGTTTACCAAGCTATAAAAGTATACATACATATATATATACATATTTCCATTCATTTTCCAAGGAAATTGCGTTTATCTTCTATGGAAAAGTTTATTTCTTATTCATATTAAATTGCACAATATTAAGTAAAACAATTAAAAGTAATTTCCTTTTCGTCACTGTATTACCTTCTACGACAGTTTTTTTAGGTATAGGTTCTTTTAAAATATATAGCCTTCCAATGGTATATTATACATCTATATTACTAGTAATATATCCGGAAATTTGTTTTCAACCTGATTAATTGCTCACGTTATGAAGAAATATGTATATGTAAGACGTTAGGATGTTGAATTTTGAGTAGATACGTAAACGTATAAAGGTTTTCACAAGTGTACTATTTCAAATATTGAGTAGTATATTTCAAAAACAAAATCTTTCAGGTAAATTCCAATGATGGTTTTTTGTTTAATTGAGTTTTTAGATGTACAGTGAGAATTACTTGGTGGTCCTCAAACACACCAAGTCGGGTATATCTGTATTGGAGAGTAGTGATTTAAACCGGACCGCTTGGGAATGAATTCTGGCCTTCCATTGTCCAATGGCAGTTTTGACAAAAATAAGTTAGCCGTGGTCAGGGAGTTGCGTGTCATCAATCACAGCCTTCTGAATCCGGGGACTTGATCAGCTTTTAGAGTCCCCCGCATCTAGCAGCCTGATTTAGGATCCGATATGCCAGGAAAATGAGTTAGAGAAAAACCGGGATGGTAAAGTGTGTGGGGAGTTAGCGGTCGAGACCGTGTGATAAAAATGGAAGTTCGCGGTAGAAACAGAGAGGGGGAATTTAACTGCCGATTCAATGTTGAGAATCATTCATCAATGGTCATTTATTATTATGGCTATCAATTAATAACCATTTATTTAAAATACATTTTTTTGGTAATAGTCTAGTCAAATCAGTACAAAAGAGGGGTCTGCCTTGCAAAAGGTCGGGTAATTAATTTTTTTTATATTGTTAATTGTATGGTGAATATAAAAAATACGCTTGTGGATTCGCCGCAGTGCTCCAAAAACAACTGAAAACTCGGACCTTTTTATTTCAAACTACTTAAAAATGATAACATTTATTTTGAGTTTTTTTAACCGGACAGAAAATGAGCTATCGAGCTTTCAAAACGGGCACATTTTCAAAAACTCCTAATAAGCAGGCATATCAGTCTTGCTTGAACAGTGGTGGTGTTAACATCGCGGTTTATCTGTTTGAAGTGGCGGCATCCTTTTAGAGTGAGGACAATAGGCCGTTGTTGACAGGCCAGACTTCTCAGAAGCATACGACTAGCTACATTCAGGCCAGCTTTATCTATTTTATTTTCTCATTAGTTTATATTATTTTCTTATTACTTAAAATTATCAACTAATATCACACCTATTTGTGATCATGGGGGAAAGTAGCGTGGGAACTGAGCCCCCTGACAAACCATTAAACTCACCGGTAGTACATAATGGAAAAAAAAAAAAAACATAAATACTTGCAGAACTTTAAAGGCCCCTTCATCATTGCTTTAGTTGAAAAATCGACTGATGAAAACATAGCATGCTTTCATGATATGAAAATTGGAAAAACCCTAGGCTTAAATAACTCTCACGTTTTTCCTATTAAAAAGAATAATAAACAAAAAATTGAAGTCCATTTCGAAAAAAATTATCCTGTAGGTAAAGAAATTAGAAGTGGATACGTGTTATGTTCCCTCTATCCGTCATTATTAACGAATTACAGCCTCTTATGAAATCACTAAACATTTCGGAAGCTCCTCTGGAATATACAACGCTCATTCCCAAATCTTTAATTAATATTCACAGCTCCTCTAATCTAGCTGGTAAATTAGAGAAGAAAAGTTCATAACCATCAATTTATTTGAAACAATTAGCACTGAATACAATCACGGAACGTTACCCTAATTATCTACAAATTTATACAGACGCATCAAAAACAAGTAACCGAACGTCTATAGCTGTATATGATCCCCAAAAGAACCAGAAATTTTCATTATCAAGACCAGTTTATTTCAGTATTTTCTGCTCCGAACTATATGCCATTCTTAACGCATAATATACAGCGGAAACACATACATCAACCAAAAAATATTTATTCTGACAGACTCAGCAACTGCATGTAAACACCTAAAATTAAGCTATCAAAATAAAGCACTGACACACATTTCCTTTAAAATCATATCAATAATATACAACGCCAGCAACAACTACTTTTTCTAGTGGGTGCCGGGACTCGTAGGAATATCAGGATATGAATTGGCAGACAAAACGGCAAATCAAAACCAACTACATCGAATGAATGCTAAGGTCCCTTTACTAGATTTGATAACAGTAGTGAGGGGAAAAATAATGAAAGACTGGCAGCATTTCGACGACTGGGACTGTTCCTCGAAGGGTAAGGACCATCATGCAGTTCAACAGAAGATAGCACTGGTTCCATGGTTTGCGACTCATAAATCTCATTTCGACCGCTCCAGCTTAGTAAAGCTGACCAGGCTTAGGATAAACCACAGTAGAACAAATAAATATCTACATCTAATGGGTCTAGCTAAGACCGGTCACTGCCCAACATGCCAATGTTTGGAGGATCCAAGACACATTGCCTTCAAGTGCAAAAGATTCGAGAAGCGAAGAAGAATTAGTTTAGGAACGCGAACTGCGGATGATGGAGCTAACTTTGTTCGGTCGATGAATAAAGATAGCGCCCGTGACTTGATGAAGTTCATGAATGACATAAAAGCACTCATATAATAAAAGTCACCTCTTATTGTCAGTTAATTGTAATTCTAATTCATCTCAGTTTTTAACCATTAGTCTTTCTAGTTTCCATAATATCTAATATCTAATAATATAATATCCAAGTTCCATATAAGTTACTTTCATTGATCATCTAACTATAAATAATTAATATAAATCCAGTGTGATTTCATCTTACTATGACAATTGAAATATTTTACTGACAAAATAGGACTTGCTTTTACAAGTCTTAAAGCCAAAACAGAACAAACAAAAAAAGCATGTATATATTTTTATTTTTGGTTGAATATCTTTTTCATAAGCTTCGTAGCAAAATATCTTCAAGTTGAATATTGAAGCTTACAAAATTTACAGATTGCTTTTATTTATTTATTAATTTTTTTTCATAGATATACAAAAGTTATTTTTAAATAAACATTCATTGTTTATGACTCATTAAAATACTATCGTAAAAAAATAGATAAGGGTGTTTTTCAAACTTCAAAATATTAATTTACTTTTAGCGGTTTGCAATTAAGCTGACTATGTTCTCCAAAGAGAACACCTTAGGAACCAAAGGGAAGAAATAAGAAATCTTGCTAGGGACAGAAACGGTTGACACCAATACCTTTAAGCACCCCCACGCCGAAAAGCGAATAGGTGAAGAAAATAGTAATAAGAAGACAGTAAACTAGACAGAACGAGAACAATAAACATAAACAGACTTGTAGAATACTACCCAATGGTAGCAGGCCCTAAATAATTCTGACAAGATCCCGAAACCATTTTTTTTTTAAGACCCCTAGGGGAATTATCCGGAATTGATGAAGAACCAAGAATGGAAACAAGTGGGTTTGAATTATGTGTATACAGTGTTGTGTTTCAATGTTACAGAAATAGTTGATAAGAAATTGAGTTGAGAAAAATTTTACCTCACCCCACTCCCAATAAATTGCTGTATCAATGTACCCGGAGTTTGACTTTACAATCGACATCGGCAAAATTTCTTATTTGATGAATCTATATCAGTCGAGGAAAGTAAGCAGAACTCATACCACAAAAAGGCATGAATCCTCTTTAAAAAATAACTCTTTTCGGTTATAAAAGTTTATTTCAAACTTGGGTAGGAACACGTTTTAATCATAATAAAATTGAGGCAGGGGAGGAACGGGTTTCTGAAGGAGAAGACGCCTGTGTTCTCGACAGAGTATGAGCCAATCACCCCGGATACCTCCCTTAATAAACCTCCACCGCTTCTCTCTTCGAATCACAGCATTAAAGCCTACCAACACCCAGGAATGATCTCATTAATTCAAAAATTCACGCCGTTTCAGTCAGGCTTGACAAATATTAATCCGCACTCCAACGCAATAACGCTGTTCTCACTTCACTCCTCCCGCTAAAAGGCGTCTCCCTCATGATGACAAAAGGAATGTGTCCCGAATATATGATATTAATAAATTTCAATCATTAATACTAGGGCCATTTTCAAGTCTGATTTTTTTTATTATTAAATTGCAATTTAATTACATTTACAATTAACAGATCATTTTTCTGTAACTTAATTAGTTAATCTACTGATTATTTTGTACATTTATGCTTCACATCAATTATTATTCTTTTTTAATGGCTTATCTTGTAATACGTAACATCTTTGAATGAATTTCATCTTTACCTTAATTGAGTCCTTCAACTAAATATCCATATTCAATTTATTTTCCCTTAATCTTAGAAGAATTGTCTTAATATTTTAGGCTTTTCCCAAATCGAATTCAATGTCACCAATAGTAAAATTATAATGAAATAAAATATACTGTTAATGAAGGGTGACAGATTTTTCTTAAAATATGCTACATCTAATATGTTTTATTTAGTTGATTAATATCTGTAAGATATCCGGATATATTTTTATTTGAAGTATGTGTATATATATATATATATATATATATATATATATATATATATATATATATATATATATATATTATGTATTTAGAAGCTAAAACAAGAATTTCAGATGATCGAAAAAAACAATTGAATTTTATAGCCTCCAGCATTCGCACAATAATTTCGAACAATTATATTCGCGGTGGACCTTTGAGCTGATAATACATTTTCGTTATTACTGAGTGAATATTAAAGAAGTTTTCTCACAACTTAGTTGGCTGAGAAACAATTTCATTTTGAAGGAGGAAGTGGAATAATTGTAACGATTTTATCTATCCATGACAATTTGGAAAATAAAATAGTTATGCTAGTCCAAACAAAAATTACAAATTACTATTTTTTTTTTCTATATATAAAAAAAGTTGATGTTTCTTATGTGGAATTTTTTTATGCAAAATATATTATTAAATTTCTCATAAAAATGTTTTTAAATTGTAAATTTAAAACAGAAAAACGTTTTTAAACGAATAAACGGTTTTATTTTCACGATATAAATTTTAAAATACAATTTAAGATTTTTAATGTTTATTTTTTTAACATGTTTTTCTTCCAAAGTCAATTTTTCTAAAACGGACATCTCTCTGTAGCGGGCAATTTTCGATTCTCGGTGAGTGTCCGTTTATTTTGAGGAGAAGTTCCATTGTAATAACTAAAATGGGCTAGTATAAATAACCATTTAGTCTTAATTTGTATTCATGAAAACGCGTTTTTTGTTTTTTTTCTTGATCTGATCCTGGCAAATGATTTATTTTTAGGAGAAGGGTGGCCTACCGGACTAACGAGTGTGCACAGCACTGCGCGTTGCCCGGCAACCTGATAGCCGAAGTTGCAGACAACAAAATAATTATGAGTTCGTGTCCAGCTACCCGGTTGGGGAGGGGGTTCTCTCTCAAGGCAATAATGCCCCGCCCTCGACCCTTGTCCCGCGAAAACTCACGTATAACCTAAAAGGCGAGGTAGGGGGAGAACAAAAAAAGATTAATTTTTAATTATTATTTAGAAAGCTATACTCAAATATAATATTCCACAAGAAAAAACAACGCTGTTTAGATTAGATAGTTAAAGTTTTTAAGCACCGTACTATTTCTGAAAATAGTCTCAGTTTGACTTAACTGCAAGACTTGCAGGGTCTGGTCTTAGTCTTGGTCTTGCAACATTTTTTGTTGTCTTTGTCTTCAAAAGCAAAAGACCAAAACCAATTCTGGTAACACTAACTATGACTACCGTTGATTGGTGGTACCTTGTTCTCGTTAATATTTCCCGTAAAAATTCCTTGTCTGCATGTGTAGAAATGTGTTACAATTTCAATATTTTCTAATGAGGACAGTTTTCTTTAAACTGATCATGATTACAGCTTCTATCCTGGCAATAGTTAAAACTGAACTGAGAAACATTGTTAAAATTTTCTTTTAATGTAAATAAGTATAGAAAACAAAAACATTCAAAGGAATAAACGTTATAAACATAAGAATCAAAAGAAATAGGACTGTATATAAATTTATTTCAACGAATGATCATTCCTCAAGTCTCCTTGACCTGTTTATAATGAAAGATGTGAATTGCCAATCTGATTTCAGAACTTGGTGATAAATTCATTTGATTTCGAAACTTATATAAATATCCCATCTTAAATATTTGTTACTTTTTGCCGTTTTATCCCAATTTACATGTTAATTATTTGGCTGATTATAGCCATGAATTTCTTTTAACTGCTCTTTTACACCCCTTTACCTTTGAACACTGTTTATTCAACTCCAGACTCCGGTAATCCATCCCGTTTGATCCGAGTGATCGTCCAAGAAAGTCCAATGAAACTTACAGCACTTGAGGCGTTGACCCAAGCTATTTCACCTCCCACTCACCCTCCCTTACATTTTCTTTTTTACTCTGATCGCACCCTTTTATCTTCTACTTTTGATCCCGTTGCTAGGAGTTACTTTTTTTCTTCTTTTCTTAAAGATCTAGTAGAAGGTTTTATGAAAACTAAGAGCAGAGGTGATTCGATTTATGGTTTGATATTTCACATGAAATAAAATTACTTATCAAAACATAAAATTGATATATAAATTTTAACACTCAATAATAATTTAAATACCTTAAAATATTTTCACATTTTTGGCAAAGCCTTCTTTTATTACTTACATTTCTTCAGGATATAATTTAAAAAATGCCTACACAGATATAAACATTATATATAGACATAATCCGAAAAATAAAATTATAAAACAAAAAAAGCAATTGATATAAATTATAATTAGACGAACAATTTCATCCATATCACAAAATACAATAAAAATGAGAAAATAAAATTATTAGAAATAGAAAATAATAAATAAAAAATGAAGAAGGGAGGATAAAAATAAATATAGATAATGAACGGCAATATTAAGACAAACCCTCGAAAAAGCCAGGGTAGCAATACAAGAACAAAATGTTCCAAAGTAGAACAGAAGTTTTTTTTTTTTAATATTATTTATTGAGGAATATTACAATCTATCACATCCCAAGACATCAGTAATAGTGATAGAAAAATAGCTTCACACTATGTACAATAAATAAATAGCAAAATAGTAATAAAAGTAAATGTATGTAAACTAAAAGAAATTAAACTATACATGAAGAAACTAAATTAATCAAAATAACTAATTAAATAAACACATGTTTTAATACAATATTTACAAAATTCATTCACTAGATCTTCAAGCCAAGCATTTCATACCATTCATGGAAGGAAAGGCAGGACTCTAAGAGGTCCCAGCGCCTCGCCCTAGCCGCATTACTGGTATTAAAGACCGGTGTATTCATTCAGGGTATTCAACAGGCTCTGGAAGCTATTCATGTATAATCAGAACAAATGACACTAAAATATCACCAGATACAGCTGAAACCGACAGGAAAATCATGAAAAATCTAACAGAAACCAAAGCGGATTTGTATACGTGTCAACTGCGGCAGGATGGAGCTATTGTGGGAAATCGTCAAGTGCCACAATTGCTAAGCATATGGCCACACCAAGACTGCCATCTTTTGCCGCGGTGTGTGAAGTTTGGAGTGAAGCACAAATCTGGTGAGTTCACAAAACCGAAATGAGATCCTGGAGTTTCTGCTTAGTGCCTTTAAGGACATCCAGCGAACCACAAAGGCTGCCTGATGTACAAAAATATAAAGTAAAGATTGTATAAATCCCGAAACAAAGAAGAAGAGAACGATAAAGAACAGGACCATTCCGATCAAGAAGAGAACCTTCCAAAATTATAAATCCGACGGTGTCTTTTGCACACCTACAAGGAGGTAAAAATGAAATCATTATTTGTGAGACTCTGCCGCATACACATTCAACTAATCAAATTTCGCCAAATCCTCAATCCTATCAACACCAAATTCCTCCCATCCCTTCTCCAATAAATACCACAAACCTTTTACTTACATCTTTCTATCCGAATTCAAATCTCTCGTTACTCCTTTGATGTCACTCCTCTCCAATCTTGTATCACAGGTTATCCCTCTCTTAAGAAATTATTAAATGACTTCCAATAAACCTATATCCATTCTCCTTTGAAATGTGAATGGTGTCAGAAATCATACTGCCTGAATTTAGCTATTGTAAAGGCTTGAAATGAAATTTTAACTTTTGAAATTTTAATCAGTTTCAGTATAACTGGATTTATTTTTATCGGTATACTGGAATAATAATAACAATAACTAATTTACTTCTATAAAATAAATAAATTAAATCATAGATTTAAGATTTTGAAATAGGAGTTCTAAGGAAGTTTTTTGTAATTTAAATTGTTAATAATAAAGTTATAATGTTAAATAAGAAATAAACGGTTATTGGGCTTGATTTAGAGAATTATGAATTAGATTACATGAACTTTTTTACTCTTATGAGTCGTTTGTTTGAATAGCTAAGAATAAAAGTAATTTTATTGATCGACTATTTGGTGTAATCAAAAGAACTTAAAAAAAAAATAAAAGTGCTATAAAACGTTTACTTGAAACAATCAAAAGTTCTAGTTCCGAAACAATATAAAAAAAAATTGAAAATAATAAATCCAGTCATACCGAAACTGATTAAAAATTCAAAAGCTAAAATTTCATTTCAAGCCTTTACAATAGCTTAATGAATAAATGTTAATTATTATATATAATTCATGGAAAAATAAGATTGCATATGCTAAAGAAGAAGAAATGAAAGAATTAAAAATACATTGTTAGGATTACGTAGTATTATTTTCCACAATAATAAAAAAGTTATTTAGACAAAGTAGATAAGTTAAGTTATTTGAAATTTTTGCCTATTATGTATATCAAATTTATATATATATATATATATATATATATATAAATTTGATTTTTGTTTTTTTTGATTTTTGTTAAATTTGAAATTGTTTTTATATATATATATATATTTTTATGCATTTTTTTTTATATATATATAGATTTATGCACGAACATACCAAAAAATACACTGATTTAACATGTTAATTTATTAATTAAATTTTATTCTTTTATTAATTCATTTTATTCTTTTATTGCGTAACACAAGTTAGGGATTTTAATTATGATCATGATGGGGAGGGACAGGGTAGTTGTAGACATTAAAATAATAATGAAAACATTTCAAACTATAGAAATGATTTACATAATTTAATGAAAAAGTGTAAACCTTGCAGCACGCTCAACCTATTTGCCACGGAAGAAACTAAATCCACGACAAGCAAGTGGCTGAAAGAGTGAGGTAAATTCAAGGCCGTAGCCTGCTAAAAGAAAATCCCTAAAAGAGGGGCAACAATTTAAATTATAAATTAATTTTTTTAAGCATAGGATTTTCTTTTTTGTAATTAGTTTCTTTAAAAATTAAGGTACACATGGAGCTTCCGAGTTGTACATATCTCTTCTTAATGTATGTTAGGAACGATCAATAACTCAATTTACTGAGTATAATTAATCATAGCATTTTTTTTTTTTCATTCATGTGAAATGTACAACAATAGTAATTATGGAAAAGGTTCCTTAGACAATTATGGTGGTTTGTGAGTAGGTCACATAATCGTGACAATTATGTGGTTAGTTGAGTTTTAGTAGGTAATAATCCGGAGTAATAAGTTTTAAAACTGACAAGTAGAGGATCCCAGATGTATATATATGAAACTTTCTAGGTAAATCTGAGCTCTAAAATGTTGAAATACTGCCCATGTTAGGGGCCAACGCGCTAAGCTCCCGGTAAATAATCCATAAGTTATCATATGCGAAACACATTTTATTTAATATATCTGTTTCTGATGAAGATGAAAACGAATTTTATAACGTAAATTTTCTCATCACCATGCGAACACATATCAAACAAAAAACTATCAAAATGTTTATTTTTCAAGTGCGGTAAAAACATAAAAATGGTGGGGTCGTTTGTTCTATTAAATATATTCAGTTTGTTTTTGCGTTGGCATAAAGGGGGTTTCATCTTAACGTCAACAATCATGAAAATTCATCCTACTAAGCTGAAGGGAAATTCTAATTGGAACATCTGGAAGTTTCAGATTTTGATTGCAGCTGAAGCCAAAGGATTGCACTCAGTCTTATTGAGATAAGGCCTAAGCCAAAAGAAGAGGGTAAGAAATTTAGTTCATGGAAATTAACTGATGCTAAAGCTAAAGAGCTTATCGTTTCGCGGATGTAAAAGAAATCTATGATTCACATCATAACTTGTACTACATCTACCCAAATGGGGTCAAAACTGTTAGCTGTAGATGAGTAACAATTTTCCACAAGTATTCATCTACTTTTTGAATAGTTTTACAACTTTCAATATGAGTACAAGGGTGTTGCAAGGCCAACCACATACCTTCCATTTTACACTTTAAACAATTCGGTGAAAACATTTTTGATGGCCAAGTCATCACAATATTTACCTGATTGTTATAATTATTTGATTTCTTCATAGGAATCAGTTGACCCATCCAGAAAAATAATTAACGAACTAACCTCCAGACTTTTTGTAGAGGGGAGCCGAGATTTTTTCTCAAGACTCTGAGAATGATAAAAAAAAAAAAAATTTCTCATAGTAATTATCAGGAGTGTGATATTTTCCATCAAAATGACCATTTTATTGAAAAATGTTTTTAAAAATATTAAATCGAAAACTGCTATAAATGAGATTATCTGTCACTAATGTTCTCGTCCTGAACATACGAAAAACCGTTGCAGATTTTATTTAAATAAAAAAAACAACAACAAATCAATTGAAAATAAAATTTTAAGAATGCTTTCGAAGGTTGTCTCCTCAACTCCTCTCTCAGTTTTTACCAATTTTATAGCGGAATCTCTCTGATTATTCACGCGATACAGTTAAAGTGTATATCAGAGCAGTTGATATTTACTGTTGGCATCTTTTTTTTTGTTATTTTAAGAAAAAAAAAAAAATTTTTTTTTTTTCTTTTTTTTATTTATTTATTTATTTTTCTCTTATGATATGCGGTATGATCAGCAAGTGATGGCCAGTAAGGTGCCCAAGAGGTCTCGGTCAGACGGAGTTAGCTCACCAGCCAAACAAAGGACTCGTCGCTGCCTACGAGAAATAATTCCAGTGACCAAAATGAACACTTCAGAACCAGAACCTCAGCCCCAACCAGGTACGTCTGCACAAGAAACGATTGAAGAATCACCTTTCTTTACTCCAAACCCCTACCAAGTGCTTCAAAATGACAAAGAAGTAATGGAGTCTGCAGCAATACCCAGAGAACCAAAGCCTCCTCCGATATTTGTGAAAAATATAAAAAATTTCCAGATGTTCTGCACCCAACTAAATAAAATCTGCTCTGGCAGTTATTCATGCCTTAACAGGACCAATGACACCAAGATAACACCTGATTCTGCAGAAGCCTACCGAAAAATAGTGAAGTACTTATCAGAAACAAATGCGAATTTTCACACTTACCAGCTGAGGCAGGAAAGAGCTTTACGAGTGGTGATAAGAAATTTACATTCCTCAACCCCCACTGAAGTTATTAAAGAAGAACTAACGACGCTTGGTTTCAATGTACGCCAGGTAACAAACGTTTTGAAGGAGGACAGGGAGCAGCCAGGATTACGAAATAGGATCCCACTACCATTGTTTTTCGTGGACTTGGAGCCATCACCAGGTATCGAAAAAATATATGATATCACAAGAATATACTATACAATGGTGAAAGTTGAGAAGCCATATCCCAAGAGAGACATCGTGCAGTGCCATAATTGTCAGACCTATGGCCACACGAAGACATATTGCCACCATCTGCCGCGTTGCGTGAAGTGCGGTGAACAGCACAAATCTGTAGAGTGCACCAAACATATACAAGATCCAGCAGTATGTGCCCTATGCTTGGAGGGACACCCGGCCAACTACAAAGGCTGCCAAATTTACAAGAATCTCAAAACCAGACACCAGAAAAACCGGATTCAAGATGAAGCACTAAGAACAAGAAGAGAGAGAGAGCCTTCCAGAATTGTAAACAATGATGTATCATTCTCCCAACTACTTAGAGGTAAGACTTTAACCGATAAATGTCAAGCCCTGCCACAACAACAACCTCAAACCCAACCTCAAAATCCTCTTCATCCTAATATACCTAACCACCAACAACAAATTCCTCATATTCCTCCTCCTTCAAATGCAACAGATCTCACAAGTTTGTTAGCATCTTTCCTCACCGATTTCAAATCCCTTGTTACTCCACTCATATCACTCCTCACGAATCTCGTATCTCACCTCATCCCTCCTTTGAAAAATCCTTAAATGACTCACATCCCTAAAACCATATCCATTCTCCTTTGGAATGCGAATGGTGTTAGAAATCATACAGACGAACTATCTACTTTACTACTTGACAAGAACATTGATGTGGCACTAATTACTGAAACTCGACTGACCACTAAACAGCACTTCAATATACCACAATACCTGACATATCGTACTGACCACCCTGACGGAAAAGCACATGCCGGTACTGCTGTAATTGTACACCAATCCCTCTCCCATCACGTACTCCCATTACCAATACATGATTTCCTACAGTCCACCGCTATCGTGATAAAAACCTTCTCCTTTCCGGTCACTCTTGCATCAGCGTATTGCCCTCCTAACCGATCCATATCCAATGCCCAATTCAGTTCTCTCCTCGACTCCTTAGGACATCACTTCATCTTGGGTGCAGACCTAAATGCCAAGCACCAACAATGGGGTTTCAGAACCACGAATTCTCGTGGCCGAACCCTGCTGTCTGCACTCAATTCCCAACGTTTTCACCTCCTTTCCCCCAACTCTCCTACCTACTGGCCCACAGATCCCAACCGTAATCCTGATCTTCTTGATTTCTTTATCCACAGCGGCTTAAGTCCCCTCAATTGTTCCATTACACGTCTAAATGAACTTTCCTCTGACCATAGTCCTCTAATCCTTAATGTTTCACTTGAACCTGTTCCCAAACCTTCTCCACCGTCATTCATTAGGGGCCCAGTAAACTGGGACCTTTTCCGCCAAATAATCTCCGATAATATTGATCTCAACATATCCCTCAAAACTCCCGATGACCTTGATAGTGCCGTAAATTCCTTTACTACCACAATCCAACAAGCCGCCTGGACTGCCTCCTTTCCAAAAGACTCCTCCAGAATTCCTATAAAGACCATTCTACCCCAACACCTCCTTAACCTAATCCGCACCAAACGCCGTGCCAGATTATTATGGCAACGAACCCGACATCCTACCGACCGCTGCTCCTATAATTACTACTGCAAACAATTAAAACTGGAATTAGCCACCTTCAGATCACAATCCTTCAACTCCTACCTATCCTCCCTCTCTTCTCGCGACAATTCCCTTTGGAAAACCACAACAAAAATCCTAAATCCTCACCGCATTTCCCATCCTCTCCGACGAGGGGATGGCTCCTGGGCAGCATCTGACGAAGATAAAGCTGAGGAGTTCGCCATTCACCTATCCAATACATTTATTTCACATCCAGAATCCCATCCTGCCCACACCGTAACAGTAGAAGAACTCCTTACATCACCAATCCCACTTTCCTTGCCCCCAAAAGCTATTCATCCTTCCGAAGTAAAATTTCAATTAAAAAAACTAATCCTCCGTAAAGCTCCTGGACATGATCTCCTTACACCTCAAATCCTTCGACAACTTCCATCCAAAGCAGTCATATTCCTTACATATATCTACAATTGTATCCTACGCACCACCCACTTCCCTCTGTTATGGAAACACTCCACTATTATCCTTTTCCCAAAACCAGGAAAACCTCTCAATAGCTCAACATCCTATAGACCAATCAGCCTACTCCCAATCCTTTCAAAAATTTTTGAAAAGATCCTTTTGAAACGAATCCTACCCATTATAGAATCCCAAAATATCCCTTCCCATCAGTTTGGTTTTCGCTCTCAACATTCTACTGTTCAACAAGGACTCCGAGTTGTTGATCATATTTCCTCAGCCCTAGAAAACAAGGAATACTGTTCGGGTGCCTTTCTGGACATTGCACAGGCATTTGACCGGGTATGGCACTCCGGACTGTTCTCCAAGCTTAAAATCCATTTACCTCAGTCCTTGTACCTAGTCCTCCGATCCTATCTCTCTGACCGCTCCTTTCGAGTTCGCTGTGGAACAGAATTTTCCAATATCTACTCCGTTAAAGCCGGTGTTCCCCAAGGCAGCGTCTTGGGTCCCGTGCTTTACATCCTCTTTACTGCTGACATCCCTGTTCATCCCGATACTTTTCTTGCAACATTCGCTGACGACACCGCAATCTTATCATCCAACTCTGATCCCGAAATAGCATCCTTAAATCTCCAAAGTCATCTCACCTTGATTGAGCACTGGTGTAATAACTGGCGCATTAAAGTTAATGAATCTAAATGCCAACATATTACTTTTACACTCCGACGCAATTCCTGTCCACCAGTACTCTTTAGTTCCATCCAGCTTCCTTATTCAGACACAGTCCGGTATCTTGGCTTTCATTTAGACGGAAGACTAACTTGGAACCCGCATACTAGACTCAAAAGAAAAGAACTCAACCGACGATACGGCCAACTATACCGACTACTAAGCAGAAAATCTAAACTTTCCATTGAAAACAAGCTACTGATCTACAAGACAATACTGAAACCTATTTGGACTTACGGACTAGAACTGTGGGGATCAGCAAAATTTTCTAACATCAAGCGCATCCAATCCTTCCAGTCTAAAGTCCTTCGAACAATAGTCGATGCTCCTTTCTATGTATCCAACAAAACCCTACATCATGACCTTAACATCCCATTTGTCCTAGACCTTATCCCAGAAAAGTTCTCCAAATTTCACCAGAACCTTACTTACCACCCAAATCCTCTTGCACAATCCCTATCAAGCATCTCCCATCCCTATAATCCTCCAAGAAGGTTGAAACGGCAGTGGCCTCGCGACCTTTTGTAAATTATATAAATTGGAGTTCTGGCAATGGCCAGATTCTTCACTCAAGACATGTGTGTATGTGGCTAAAGTGCTCTCGACCAATCTCCGCTGGCTTTAGTACCAGTGACGCGGTTGGAAGAGTAGCGCAGGGTTCTCCTGGAGTTCCCTCGCCTGATTGTATATAGGTATGCATGTTATTTTTTTTTTTTTTTTTCCTTAGTTTTAATTTTCTTATTTTTTAGGTTATTTTATTTTATTGTCTATTGTATATACTTTTGATTATTATTTTGTTCTATTTATTTTATTTTTTTGTACATATGGTGTGAATGTCATCCTACCTCACTATAACCAATGTCGAACAGACAGATTGTTATAATACTCAATAAAGAAATTTAAATAAAAAAAAAAAAAAAAAAGAATGCTTTCATTAGTCGAGCTTTAATGAGAGAAATAAATGAACACAATAAAGAAAAAATTTACCTAGACAGCGAAGCAAGTGATCACATGAGTCCCTCTAAAGTATATTTTGACAAATTAACAGACTAAAAATTGGAGATGGTAGATTATTGGAAGCAAAGAGTGTTGGAAATATTAACATCACAGCGTGACTAATGTTTTATATGTCCCTGGTTTGAAACTTGATTTATTTTCAGTAGCTTAAGCTATGTTAAAAAGTCATTATTTAATCGTCAAAGGCAACACATGTCAACTAATCAAAGATGGAAAAGTATTTGCTTAAGCATATTCAAATGGTAAAATTTTCGAGCTGAACATGAGAGTTAGCAGCGGTATCCTTATCAAAAAAGACATCTCTTTTGGATTGGCAACGCAGATTGGCACATCCAAATATCCATCATGTTAAAAATATTTTATCAAAATCTAACATATAGTTTTCGAATGATTCAAATATCTGTTGCGATTCTTGTCTACAAGGAAAACAATATAAACTTCCATTTCTTGCAAGTAATACAAAAACTACAGAAGGCTGCGAAATGATGATGAATGATGGTAACCCATGGAATGCCTTCATGGATAACTCGCAGAAGAAGAATGCACAATAATGGCAAATTTTAAAGTAAACGAAGAACTTGACGAGGGAGAAGGCCAGAATGTTAGTGCAGAATTTCGAGATTCTTCTGACTCACCAACAATAGAAGACGGCTGTGAAAAAGAAGAAACTCAACAAGAAAATATCTTCAGGATCGATCAAGGATTGAGGATTTTGAACTTTTAATCGTCGCAAGTACCGAAAATTTGATCTACCGTGTAACGCGCATACTGAAATGTTAAGACCATTTTTATATTATCCTTTCATTTGACAGAATAATGGACTAAATCCATTTTCAACATTTTTTATTATCAATTTTAGTGATATTTAGTGGGAAAATGTAATTTACAGTTCTATATTTCAACACTGCAATCACCAACTCTGGAATCAACTTACTCATTGTCTGCACACATATCTCCTACTAAAAATATCACTAAAATGATTTTACTCAGAAATGTTGAAATTGGAGTTAAGTCATTCTGTCTACTGAAAGGTTAATATAATAAATAGGAAACAAATGACATACAAGGTATCATTCAGATATATGGTGAATGTTTATTATCATTCATTGCAAACAAATGAAAGTGCTTATTTTGTCTTTCGCTATTGAATATATTTTTGTTGAAGCTATTAAATTATTATCATTACATTCACAATAAAAATAGTGATAAGCTAAAATTATAATATTATTCCATAAAAAAATCCATATATTATTCCATAAACATGCGATTTAATTGCATAATTAAATCCGATAGCAATAGAGTTACATTAAAATAAGCATTTTTTTAACCGAAATGTATATGAACCAATAACAATTTGGTTTTTAGAAAAAAAAAATATAAGAAAGTTCATGTTTCCGAACTGTTCCTTTTGAGCGGTTGTGATGTGCCTGCAGAATACCTACCGATCCTGCCCTTTGTCGAACTAGTAGCGAAGAGAATATCTAATAAGCTGTAGGCGGTATCTTAGAACAAAAGGAGGCTGGTTCTGGAACGGTTATTGGAGGAACGCAATGCCGAGCCAACAATAGGAACGTTAAGTAACTCATGACGCAGTAAGCGACAATAGATCCACACCCCCGAGATATAGCCATACATACTTCCCTTCATATTTTAATTCATATTATTTGAAGGAAAATATTCTTACATCCCTAACGAAAAGACGAAAGATAAAAAAACATTTAAATTAAGTAACTAGAGGTATGTTAGAGAATAAGCTAAGGATTTGTTGGTATCTAAGAAGATAATTCTATATAATTAAATGATGAAATATTAAAACACTTTATATTCCTTGTAAACTTTATATAGAAACATTTCTAACACTCGCAAATATCATAAGAAGCTATTTAAAAACTATATCATATGTTAATATTGACAAAAGGTAGGTTATAGATAACACACAATTTAAATGATTAAATATATAAATGATAAAACACTGTTATCACACCCTCCCAAGTAACTTAAGTTACGACACTAATAAACACAAAAACAAAAAAAAAAATATATAGTACATAGTTTTATAATATAACGATAAACTAATGAAAAGAATGTTTAGGAAACGAACGGGTTTTACTCGAGTACTTCGAGGTTTACGCCTTGTAGGACGTCACGGGGCAACGCCACTTTTCGATCATACAACCTCCACATTTTCCTCCCACTCCACTCTAAGAGACTATATGTGCCCGGCCGCCATCTTGTTTTAGTTACTTAAGAGGTTAGCTCCTTGTATGACGTCACAAGGCAACACCCCTTTTCGATCATGCAACTCCTACATTTTTCCTCTACTCCTCTCTAAGATGCTGAGTATACCCGGCCGCCATTTTTTTTTACTGCGATTTGAGAGGGTTAGGGCATTGTCTGCCATTTTTTTTCTGTAACTTTCCTAATGTTTATCTTTTATATAACCTTCTTAATATTTATCTTCCCTCCGAGGCGTCTGAAAAGAAGATGGCCTCGTGATCTACTTATGTAAATATATTATTAGAGTACTACCAATGGGTCATGGCGTAGGGAGGTGGCGGTCCCATCGCCCGGTCATTGTACCGCAACCAGCCACTGGCCCTCCAGTTTGGGGGAACACTTACACGAACACTCACACACCAAGTACACTTTATACAGCACACTACAACACCTAAACACTACAGACAAAGGTCACCTACAGTACACACCCTAGGGTCACCTTCCCTAGGTAGCCGCCCCGGATGGGGGAGCTAGTCAGGATGCTCGGAGGAGGCAGCCCTTCTACCTGACTCGGGGGCAGTGGGCTGATAACCCCCCCCCCTAAAGTACCTTATTACGAAACCTCAAAGAGAAGAAGCCGGACTGAATTACGGTAACAGACCCAGGAAACGCCTAAATGACCTAAGAATTAGATTTTGGACCATTTTATCATTACATAGACTAGGAGCACTTCGTGCGCTCCTTGCAGAAGTGGACACATATAGAATCGATATAGCAACTATCTAACAACCGATGGATAGGACAGGGAATTATGGAGAAGAAACTAATGAAGAAGTAATTAATGACAGCTCTATGGTCGAAGAACAGTGGAAGAGATGCAGCAACGCAATGAAACAGGCAGCAGTGGAATCTCTTGGCTACGAGACTAAATCTAGAAGGCCCCCATGGTTTGATGCTGAGTGCCTTCAAACAGTAAAAGTGAAAAATGAAGCCTACAGAAAGAAGGTTCAGCGTCCCACAAGGCTCTCCCAAGAAACATATCGAAGAAAAAGATGAGAAGAGAAGAGATTATTCCGCGGAAAGAGAAGAGCTTGGGAAAATAAGAACATGGAGGACACAGAGGCACTGCGTGGCCAAAATGAAAGTCGGCTGTTCTTTAAAAGAATAAACGAGGGTAGGGCAGCTTTCAGGCCCAGAGTGACGGCATGCAAAGACACGAATGGAACTCTTTTAAGCCACAAAGATGAAGTACTAAGGAGATGGGTACAACATTTCAAAGACGCATTAAACAGAGGAACGGTGCCTGGAGAAGTAGGAGTAATGAAGGAAGACTTCCTGAATTCTATTGAACCCCCGGATGAGGAGGAAATGGAAAACGCCCTGAGGAAATTGAAAAATGGCGCCAGGCCCGGACGGAATCCAGTCAGAGCTGTTGAAATGTGGAGGTGAAGAACTCAAGAAAGCTCTGCATGATTTAATGCTGACCATCTGGGAGAGGGAAGCTATGCCTTCGGAATGGGCAACAGCCATTATCTGCCCAATACATAAGAAAGGAGATCAAACAGAATGCGCTAACTATCGAGGAATCTCACTCCTTTCGTGTGCTTATAAGCTGCTCTCTAACATTCTTTTTGAGAGGATCCTCCCGTATTCTGAAAAGGAACTGGGGAAATATCAGGCTGGATTTCGAAGAGGACGCTCAACCACTGATCAACTGTTCTCTCTGAGGATGATCCTAGAAAAGACTATGGAGCGTAAGGTAGTTACCCACCATTTATTCCTAGACTTTAAAGCAGCATACGACAGCGTTGATAGAACGTAACTATACTGTGCCTTGGAGGAGCTAAGCATCCCTCAGAAGCTCTTACGCCTAATCAAGATGACCATGGACAGCTCGAGATGTAGAATACGCGTCGGTTCTGACGACTCCGAAGAGTTTAAAGTGAGCAGTGGGGTTAGGCAAGGGGATGCCCTCGCCTGTCTATTGTTCAACTTGGCAGAGGAGAAAGCTGTAAGAGACTCCGGTATTCAGACCAACGATATAATCTTCAATCGCCTGAGACAGCTTCTTGGTTTTGCTGATGATAGGGTTAGGCAAGGGGATGCCCTCGCCTGTCTATTGTTCAACTTGGCAGAGGAGAAAGCTGTAAGAGACTCCGGTATTCAGACCAACGATATAATCTTCAATCGCCTAACACAGCTTCTTGGTTTTGCTGATGATATTGACATAATAGGTAGGTCTGAACGGGCTCTCAGAGAAGCGTTTATAGGCCTTGAAGCAGCTGCAAGACCACTTGGTCTAGAAGTCAACGAGAGGAAAACTAAGTATATGAGAGTTGGTGGTGAGGTGGATCTGAACTCTTCATTTGAGGTAGGTTCTTTTAAGTTTGAGAGAGTGAAAAGTTTTGTATACCTTGGGTCTGAAATTAATAGCAAAAATGGTATGGCTCAAGAAATACAAAGAAGGATCACGGCTGCCAATAGATGTGTCTTTGGACTTGGCCGACACTTAAGAAGTAGGTACCTCTCAAAGAAGACCAAGCTGATCATATACAAGACCCTTGTTCGGCCTGTTTTGACATATGGCTCAGAGGCTTGGACGATGACCAAAAACGATGAGATGAAGCTGAGTGTGTTTGAGCGAGGAGTCCTCAGAAGGATTTATGGTCCAGTAAAGGAGGGTGATATCTAGAGGAAAAGAAAAAATAGGGAGCTCAGTTCTCTCTATACAGACATCGACGTAGTCACCTATATTGAACTGGCCAGACTAAGGTGGGCAGGGCATGTGGCCAGAATGAGCACCGTTGAAATACCAAAGAAAATAATGATGGAGGAGCTGCACCTCGTAAG
Organism: Nezara viridula; assembly: GCA_928085145.1. Classification (NCBI taxonomy): domain Eukaryota; kingdom Metazoa; phylum Arthropoda; class Insecta; order Hemiptera; family Pentatomidae; genus Nezara; species Nezara viridula. The sequence goes on along the minus strand of OV725078.1, from coordinate 105,180,801 downwards.
ACGGGTAGGAAGGCCGAGGACGAGATGGTTGGACAACGTGGTCTATGATGCGAGAACCCTGCTTGGTGTACGGAACTGGAGAGCTGCAGCAGAAGAAAGAGCCAACTGGCGGAGGCTCTTGGAGGAGGCCCAGTCTCGGTAACGGGATGTCGTGCCACATATGATGATGATGACTACCAATGGGTAGTTTCTCAATAAGCATTTTCATGTGATTGTATTATTACTGTGTGCACATTTTGGTAAATAGTGGTAAATATCGATGAATAAAAAATAAAAATAACCTTTTCAGAGTCACCTTGTTATGGCCTTTAATTTAGAAAAATTGTTTCCGCAACAAACTTGCCGGATGCTCAGTGGAGACGGTAGGGTTCACAAAAAAAGATAAATAATAAAGTAAATGAAATATTACTGAAATATGAAATACAGGTTCCACGCTAAGTAATTTGTAGAATTTGGAAAATAGCGAAAACCATAAAATATATATATATATATATTTAATTTTTAAAAAAAGATTTGGACGGGGAGTAAGCAACGAACTCGGAACCAGAGATGAACATATTTATATTAAAAAATATAAATACGAATACATTTATATTTATGGTACTAATGAATATATATTCATATTCATAAAAAAGTAATATGAATACTAAAGATACGTATTCACAGTTGTAAATATAAATACGGCCGTATTCACGATTGTAAAAGTGAATACGTCTGTATTTACACCAGTAAAAGTGAATACGGCAGTATTCACGTTTACTAAAATGAATACGCTTAAATTTACAGAAGTGAATGGAAATATTTTCACTAAACCTTATTAATGAATACTATTATTTATTTAAAAAAACGTATTTATTTAATTATTTATTTAAAAAAATATATTTACTATATATATCATGTTATTTTTATATATAGTATTATATTCTCCCTTTTGCAATATGTTATGTTAATTATCACTCGTAATGTTTGTACGTATTATAAATTCCCAAGCTTTTGTATTTACACTTGTAAAAGTTTATACATCACTATTCACGTTTATTAAAATGAATACGCTTAAATTTACAGAAGAGAAAGCAGAGTAATTTTTACACAATCTTATTTAATAACAAAAATATATTTATTAAATTATTTATAAAAAAAAAATTTATTATATATACTATTTTATTTTTATTGATACTATTATATTCTTCGTTTTACAATATGTTATGTTAATTATCACTAGGAATGTTTGTACGTAATATAAATTCTCAATAATTTTTTGTTGTTGTCCGTGTCGGAATCTATCGGTTTAAAAACATGCTAATTAACCTTATAATCTATCGAACCTTCTTACTTTGTCAATATTGATTTTCCCTAATCACTCGAATAGGGTTTTACAATTCCTTATTAAACCTTTGAAAAAATAATATAGTATATACATAAAACACAGACAAAAATAAGACTGTCTATCAATAATACTAATGATGAATTTACTTATTTCTATCGACTTAGATAACAGTTAAAGGAAATGAAAATTATGAACAAGAAATTAGATTTGTAAGGAAACAATAAAAATACAATAAACTTTAATTATCAAAGAAAAGATTATAGAACTAAATATTAACCTAGGCCTATACAAGACACCAATTACAAATGTTTGTAGAAAAGAAAACAGATGAAAAAAACTTATATTTACATATTTACAAAATCTCAATAGTGAACTTAGTCCCATTGGCACATCGAGTTATCTGAGGAAGCGAGAACTTATTCGAGCTAACGTCGTCAGGGTATCCCCCGTCCACCTCCTCAAGCTGTGAGAATGTTTATTCACCAACTTCTAAAACCAAGCGGTACACGTTGCTGACAATCACAAGTTCCAGGAGGGGAAAAAAATCCGGCATAAACAGTAAAACTAAAAGTATTTCACACACAATCCCTTAGCGTGCCTCCACACTCGCTAGTTTCTGCCATGTTTTTCCCAATCATATGTTAGTTATTCCAATCCGAATTAAAGCTAATACATATTATTAAAACTAATACTAATTACTTAATTTTATTTAACTCGCTTCGAGGTATTAAAAAAAACAAACATTTTTTTACGAACTAAATATATTTTTTTTATTATATTCTTCACAATGTGATCAGTCACGTGACCGTCACAATGTTGAATAAGGTAAGTTATGGTAATATGAGTTACCTCTTTGATCAATTAGAGACTCAACTGAAATCGCTGAAATCACTCGGGGTCACTTCAGACAAATATTCCTTCATTCTCTGTCCTCCAGCTGAGTCAGACTTGCCTGAAGATATATTTCGAATTTGGGTTAGAAAGAGAAGAGCAGATTAAGAAAATACGGATAGCGATGATGGGACAAAAAACCCTCTAGAAAGGTTGTTAAATTTTCTGAGAGAGGGTGTAGAAAGCGAAGAAAGATTGACTCTAAGTCGAGCATATTTTTCTAAAAAATAAAATTAAAATAAGGAAGTAATAAAATCTCAAAAAATGTATTAATTTCTATAAGAAATTCAACAAGCGGGTTCTGTCACAAATCTTCATACAAGGCTCAGGTGTGTTTTAAAGAAAAGGAACTTACCTTACAACAGAAGCAAGAGAAATTGAGTCAAGCCAACATTTGCTTTCAATGTCTGGGCAGCCTGAGCATTCATTCCGGAAGTGCGGGGTTTAAGTTAAATGTTTTGTTTGTGATAAAAGACATTTATTTATAATTTGCCGTTTATTCCACCAAGATATTGGTAAGAATAATGAGGCAGAGGAAGATTCCAAAGGCGAGGTGAAGAAATTTACTGCCTCAGGTACGTTTTTGGCGCAAAACAGTTTTCTAACACTACTACAAACATTAAATAGTAAAGTGAAAGTGGTTCGCAGAAATCATACATCAAAAGAGATTGTGCGGAGAAATTAAAATTACAGAAAGAAAGAGTGGAAATATTTGTAAATAACCTTTTTGGAGATGTAGAAACAAACGAAGTTGCACTCAATGTTCACAATGTCAAAATTGAACATTTAACCGGTGATTTTTCATGTGAAGTGCAAATGTTTAACTATATAAAAATTTGTGATGATATCCCTAAACTATTAATACTTGGAGCAGATGTCATAGGACAAATCCTGAGAGGAAAATTGGAGCCACTTACTAAAAAATTAAACGCCTTAGAAACTGGGCTGGGTTGGACAATTACTAGCCAACCTAAGGTATAGACAAAAAGAAATAAAAAGATTAATTTCCATAGGTAATCTGGAGCCTGTGACGGTTAGTAGTTGGGCGACACCTATAGTGCCAGTTCTAAAATCGAATGGGGAAGTTAGAGTGTGTCTTAACTTTAAGTTAACCGTCAATCCACATTTAATTATTAAGCGTCAACCTGTGCCAAGCAAAGAAGAGGTTTTTAGTAAATTACAAGTAGGTAATAAATGGTCCCAGATTGATTTGGCACATGCATTCATGCAATTCAAAGTTGATGAAAGTTCCAAAGAAGCACAAACGATTATTACAGATGAAGGTTTATTTCAATATACGAAACTACCGGAGGGTGTGGCGTCCAGCCCTGGAGAATGTCAGGAAATTTTAATGGAAATACTTAAGGGAATTCCTTACACTGAAATTTACATTGATAATATTTATTGTACAGTTAGAACTGATGAAGAGCACATTTCACATCTTATCAAGACTAAAAAAGGAAGCAGAACATATTTGTTAAAGTATTGTTTATTAAGTGTTAATAAATTACTGCAATGGTTTAACCTGTAAATTTTTTCATTCCTATTTTTAAATTTTGTTTTGTTGTGTTATTTTAAATCAGTTTCCAATTTATTAGATAAATTGTAAAGGTGGGAGTATATGTTGGGTTTATATATCTTGTTTGGCAACACCACTCTGATGTTGTAACCAAGCAAAGTGGATTGGGTGAGGTTACTCAGAGTAGTCCTTTGTACATTATTGTGATGTTTATGTAGAGGAGTAGAGGTGTTTTGTTCATTTGTGGAATATATGGGGTTAAAGTTTTTATTAATAAAGCCTCATTTGTTCCTGAATTGATTTCCTGATATTAAAGAATCCTTTGGCAATACCCCACTTATCCCTGTTGAATAAATCCAACCTTGACAAACGTCTAATTTGGAATACTCATGCAAGACTAAAACAACAAGAAACCGCTCGACGTTTCTGACTATTTCTTTACTTTCTAGACAAACGCTCTAGGCTTTCAATTAATTACAAAATACTCATATAAATAACTATAAGGCCTATTTGGACTCACGAAATTGATCTTTGGAGCTCTCCTAAACCATCGAATTCTTCTTGTATCCAATCTTTACAATCCAAAATCCTTAATGCTTCTTACTTTGTCGCAAATAAAATAATTCATAACGACCTGAATGTTCCATACATTTCCGATTTGGTCCAATCGAGATACCTATTCTTCCATAATAAACTTCAGAACCATCCTAATCCTATCGTTAATAATCTTGCTTCCTCATCGACCCCTGATAACACCCCGAGGTATCTGAAAAGAAGATGACCTCCTCCTGATTTCCTAATTTAGATACTTTATTTGAGTGCTACCAATGGGTGGATCCTCTACAAGCCTTGTTATGCCATGCATTTCTCTGTATTACATTTATTGAATGTATATTCAATTATATACAGTTGTAAATTTCAGAAATAATAAAGAAAATAATTATGTTGTTTATGAGTAATGAGTGATGTGGCAGAGAATTTCAGGCGCTTATGCCAGTACTGCTTTTCCGCCTATTATGTTTATTTTCCAAATAACTACTTCAAAAATTTTAAAAAGTAATCAGTGTTTTAGAAATAAAAATGCGTTCTCCAGATGTTTTATTCGGGGCGTTTTTCCTTATTGTTGGCCGTTTATTTAAAACAACGCTTGATTTTCAACTTTAGTTTGAAAGACTTGAAAAAATTGAATTCACTGGTGTTTTTTATTACCTCGGCCAATCATTGTTTTATATTTTTTTCATGTTTTATTATTCTCTAACTATTCAGCTTTTTAAAAAGGCCTATTATAACGAAATTAAGCCAAATGCTGAATCTCAGTGACCGAAAAACTAACTGAGGTCTAGTATATTAGTATTTGACATGTCCCAAATTACTAATTGCTAATAAACATTATTTAATTTCATATCTCACTAATATAAGCTTCTGAATTGAGTAGAAAACCACGCTTATTGTTACTCAACATCGTTAAAATATTAATTCAATTACATTTGTTTAAATCATTAGTAAAAAGCCAGTTATCAAATTATGCTCTAATCGTCATGTTTTATTTTTGTATTATTATATTTACTGCGTAATAAACCAACTACGTTCTCCGTGAAATTACTTAAGTTAGATTTTCTGAGCCGAAGGGTTGGAATTAATACAGAGATTGTGTTTTTGAGGTTAATTATTGGTGTAATATCCGGGCGGACCCAACAGTATGAGCCTCTACTGACCATTTCTCAGTTCTGTTTAATCCGGTTATAAATATCGCCTTGTTGACGTTGCTGTTTTATTAAATTATATATTTTCGATCTTAATTAAAAACAATAAATACATAACTGTAGGGTTGCTCAGATTTTATCACTTGTGACTTTTAAATGAACGATATGTAACTAATTATTATTGGAACAAACTTTGGTAATATTTATTATGCTTACAACGTCTTTGCAAAATGAAATGTTATATTTTTAATTCAATGTAATTTTATAACTACTGAGCATATGACATTTTAGTAATATACCATATATTTGATAAAATATTATTTATCAAAAGCATATGTCAACAATCCGGAAGGTGGCAGTTCCGAGGGATGTGAAAGGAATACAGACAATTTCTCGAGACTCTGAATTATTATCGGAGGTTCGTTGGGTAAATGGCAGAATATTTAGTGTCCCTTAACAATCTTCTGAGGAAAAGACAGAAAATAGTGATCAATCCTATTACGGAGGGCAATCAATATCCGTAAATGTATGGCACGATTGCAGGATGATTCCATACCAGCATTCCTCGACTTTACAATACAATTCACTATTACCGCAAACCCTAGGAGTACGCACTGGGAGCGGTACTTGCACAGGAAGGAATTAATTAGGAAAGGCCAGAGGCGTACACCAGTTGATGGCTCACGGACACGGGAGCGCGACTTAGTGCTTTAGAACGCGAATTTTTGGGCATAGTATGAGCAATAGAGTACTTCAGGCAGTAAGAGTTTGGGCGGATGTTCGAGGTACACGCGGACCATAGATCCCTATTATGGTTAGGAAACCTAAAAGGAAATGGTCAAAAAAAATTACCCGGTGGAAGGAATTTCTTAGCCAATATAATGGTGGCTTACTATTGTGGAAAGGAAAACATAGTCGCGGATTGGTTATAGGTAACGTTTGGACAGATCGGGAGAAGACTAATCATCGTGAGGTGAAATGGGCGTTAGTCATTTTTTTTTTTTTTTATTAAAAAACACTTTATTCAGAAATATTACAATTTGTCACAGTTAAGGACACTTATAATAGAGTTCAGAGATTGCATTCATACCGTATATACAAAAATATAAATAAATAAAGTAATAACAAAAGAATAAGAAGAAAGAACAAAAGAGTAAAGAAAAAAAATAATATATATACACATAAGTAAATAAAAATAGAAATAAAAGTAAAACAAACACCTTATATAAAACATACATTATTTACAATTTGCCAGGTGATCTCCGAACCAATCCTTTTCCCTCCACATGTGGAGGGAAAAGGGAGGCTTAGGAGATCCCTACGCTTCTCCCTCAGCCACTTCACTGGTATTTTAAACCAGCGGAGGATGAGTAAGAGCGCTACAGCCACAGACACTCATGACTTGAGTGGAGAATCTGGCCATTGCTAGAACTCCAAAATATCCATATTTACAAAAGGTCTCGTGGCCACTGCCGCTTTAACCTACGAAGGGGATTGTAGGGATGGGTGGTGCTTGATAGGGATTGTACAACGGGATTTGGGTGATGAGAAAGGTTCTGGTGAAATTTGGAAAATTTGGCTGGGATAAGATCAAGAATAAATGGGATATTAAGGTCATGATGTAGGGTTTTATTGGTTACATAGAAGGGAGCATTGACTATTGTACGGAGGACTTTAGACTGAAAGGATTGAATGCGTTTGATGTTAGAAAATTTGGCTGTTCCCCATAGTTCTAGTCCGTAAGTCCAGATGGGTTTCAGTATTGTCTTGTAGATCAGTAATTTGTTTTCACCAGAAAGTTTAGATTTTCTATTCAGTAGTCTATATAGCTGGCCATATCGTCTGTTAAGTTCCTGTCTTTTAAGTCGAGTATGTGGATTCCATGTTAGTCGTCTGTCTAAGAGAAAGCCAAGATACCGGACTGTATCTGAGAAAGGAAGCTGGATGGAGTTAAAATAAACTGGTGGGCAGGTATTACGCCGAAGGGTGAAGGTAATGTGTTTACATTTAGATTCGTTTACCTTAATGCGCCATTTCTTACACCAGTGTTCAATCAGGAAGAGGTGCCTTTGTAAGTTTGCGGACGCTGTTTCAGGATCTGAGTTGGAAGAAAGGATAGCAGTGTCATCAGCGAAAGTTGCCAGGAGGGTATCGGGATGGACAGGAATATCAGCGGTAAAGAGAATGTAAAGGATGGGGCCCAAGACGCTGCCTTGAGGAACGCCAGCCTCAATTGAGTAACAGTCGGAGAATTCGGTGCCACAGCGAACTCGGAAGGAGCGGTCGGAAAGATAGGATCGGAGTACTAGGTATAAGGACTGTGGTAGATGGATTTTAAGCTTGAAGAGTAATCCGGCGTGCCATACCCGGTCAAAAGCTTGCGCTATGTCCAGAAATGCACCCGAGCAATACTGCTTGCTTTCTAGGGTTGAGGATATATGGTCAACAACTCGGAGTCCTTGCTGGACAGTGGAATGTTGGGAACGAAATCCGAATTGATGAGTAGGAAGGTTATAGGATTCAATTATAGGTAGGATTCGTTTCAGTAGGATCTTTTCAAAAATTTTTGAGAGGATTGGGAGTAGGCTAATTGGTCTATAGGATGCTGTATTGTTGGAAGGTTTGCCTGGTTTCAAGAAGAGGACGATGGTGGAATGTTTCCATAAAAGAGGGAAGTGGGTAGTTCGTAGGATGCAATTGTATATATATGTAAGAAATGTGATGGCTTTAGATGGAAGTTGTCGAAGGATCTGTGGGGTTAGAAGGTCATATCCAGGAGATTTGCGAGGTGTGATTTTCCGTAAAAGGTATTTGACCTCAGAGGGATTAACAGCTTTAGGTGGTAAGGAGAGTGGGATAGGTATTGAGAGGGATTCTTCTACTTTTACTGTGTGGCTGGGATGGGATTCTGGATGAGGAGCGAAAGTATAGGAAAGGTGTTTGGCAAATTCCTCGGCTTTATCTTCATCAGATGCTGCCCAGGAGCCATCATCTCGTCGAAGAGGGTGGGAAATATGATGGGATTTGAGGATTTTTCTGGTGATATTCCAAAGGGAATTATCATGAGCAGAGAGTGTGGTGAGGTAGGAATTGAATGATTGGGATCTGAAGGTGGCTAATTCTTTTTTTAATTTTTTACAGTGATAATTGTAGGAGTGGCGGTCGGCTGGATGTCTGGTACGTTGCCATAATAATCTGGCACGGCGTTTTATGTGGATTAGGTCAAGGAGGTGTTGAGGTAAATTATGTTTCTTAAGGATTTTTGAGGAGTGATCAGGGGAGGAAGCAGTCCAGACTGCTTCTTGAATTTTGGTAGTGAAGGAATGTACTGCATTGTCCAGGTCTTCAGAGGTTTTCAGGGTTACTCTGAGGTCAATTTTATCGGAGAGGATTTGATGAAAGAGTTTCCAGTTAACTGGGCCTCTGATGAAGGACGGAGGAGAGGGTTTAGGAATAGGAGCTAGTGATACTTGGAGTATTAATGGGCTGTGGTCTGAGGAAAGCTCGTCAAGACGGGCAACGGAATGGTTGAGAGCACCTAAACCATTATGGATAAAGAAATCGAGGATATCGGGATTACGGTTAGGATCAGTGGGCCAGTAGGTAGGTGAGTTGGGTGGAAGAAGGGTAAAATTTTGGGAATTGAGTACAGACAGCAATGTTCGACCACGAGAATTCGTGGTTCTTGAACCCATTGATTGTTGATGCTTGGCGTTTAAGTCTGCACCCAAGATGAAATGATGTCCTAAGGAAATGAGGAAGGAACTAAATTGGATATTGGAGATGGATTGGTTTGGAGGGCAATACGCTGATGCAACGGTAATAGGAAAGGAGAAGGTTTTGATTACGACTGCGGTGGATTGTAGGAAATCGTGTGTAGGCAGTGGGAGTAGGTGATGGGAGAGGGATTGGTGCACAATGACTGCAGTACCGGCATGTGCTCTACCGTCAGGATGGTCGGTACGGTAAGTTATGTATTGTGGTATTTTTAGGAGCTGTTTTTTAGTCAGTCGAGTTTCCGTTATTAGGGCTACGTCTACGTTCTTGTCTTGTAGTAAGGCTGTTATTTCGTGTATGTGATTTCTAACACCATTCGCATTCCAAAGGAGAATGGATATGGGTTTGATGGAAGTCATTTAAGGATTTTTTAAAGGAGGGATAAGGTGAGATACTAGGTTAGTGAGAAGTGATATCAGTGGGGTAACAAGGGATTTAAGTTCTGAAAGAAAGGATGTCAATAAGCTGGTTAGATCTGTAGCATTAGGCGGTGGACGAACATATTGGATTTGATGTTGGTGAGGTTGTTGTTGATTAGGTACATTAGGTGGGATAGGATATTGAGATTGGGGTTGAGTTTGTTCTTGCGGCAGGGACTCACATACATTAGTCGGGTCTCTACCCCCAAGTAGCTTGGCAAAAGAAACCTTAGAGTTCACAATTTTAGCGGGTCCTCTTCTTGGTTTAGGTGTATCATCAGGGTCCCTGGGTTTCATATATCTCGCTTTAAGATTTTTATAAATTTGGCAGCCTTTGTAGTTGGCTGGATGGCCTTCCAGGTATAGGGCACAGACTGCTGGTTCTGTAATTGGTTTATTACACTCGCCAGACTTGTGTGTTTTACCACATTTCACGCAGCGTGGTAAGTGGTGGCAATAAGACTTGGTGTGGCCATATGCTTGGCAATTATGGCACTGGATGAACTCTCTTTTTGGGTACGGTTTTTCAACCTTTACGCTGGTGTAGAAAATTCTATTCACATCGTATATTTTTTCGATCCCAGGCGATGGCTCTAGATCGACGAAAAATAAGGGCAATGGGATTTTATTCTTTACACCTGGTTGTTCTTTATTTTCTTTTAAAACATTGGTTATCTGACGTATTTTGAACCCTAACGCCGTTAACTCTTCTTTAATCACTTCTATTGGGGTTGAGGAGTGTAAATTTCTTATTACAACTCGTAGTGCTCTTTCCTGTTTCAACTGGTATGTGTGAAAGTCCGCATTTGTGTCTGTTAAATATTTTACTATTTTTCGGTACGCTTCAGGTGTGGTCGGTATTATTTTTGTATCATTTATTCTGTTTAGGCATGTATAGCTACCTGGGCAGATTTTATTAAGTTGAGTACACAACAACTGAAAATTTCTCAAATTTTTGACAAAGATAGGAGGTGGGCGTGGTTCTCGAGGTATAGGTGCATCTTCCATTTCTTCCCTGTCATTTTCAAGCACCTGGTATGTTACAGTCATTGAAAGTATTATTATTTATTTTTTTTTTTTTGAGTAATACAACAATCTGTCTCTTGGACATTGGTTATAGTGAGGTAGGATGACATTCACACTATATGTACAAAAACATAAAATAAATAGAAACAATAATAATCAAAAGTATATACAATGGATAATAAAATAAAATAACCTAAAAAAAAATAAGACAATTAAAACTAATAAAAAAAAAAACACATGCATACAATACAATCAGGCTAGGGTACTCCAGGAGAACCCTGCGCTACTCTCTCAACCGCGTCACTGGGACTAAAGCCAGCGGAGATTGATCGAGAGCACTTTAGCCACATACACTCATGTCTTGAGTGAAGAATCTGGCCATTGCCAGAACTCCAATGTATACAATCTACAAAAGGTAGCGAGGCCACTGCCGTTTCAACCTTCTTGGAGGATTATAGGGATGGGAGGTGCTTGATAGAGATTGTGCAAGAGGATTTGGGTGGTACGTAAGGTTCTGGTGAAATTTGAAGAATTTTTCTGGGATAAGGTCTAGGACAAATGGGATGTTGAGTTCATGATGTAGGGTTTTGTTGGTTACATAAAAAGGAGCATCGACTATTGTTCGAAGGACTTTTGACTGGAAGGATTGGATGCGCTTGATGTTAGAAATTTTCGCTGATCCCCGCAGTTCTAGTCCGTAAGTCCAAATAGGTTTCAATATTGTCTTGAGTAGCTTGTTTTCAATGGAAAGTTTAGATTTTCTGTTTAGTAGTCGGTATACTTAGCCGTATCGTCGGTTGAGTTCTTGTCTTTTGAGTCTAGTATGTGGGTTCCACGTTAGTCTTAGGTCTAAATGAAAGCCAAGATAACGGACTGTGTCTGAGTAAGGAAGCTCGATGGAATTAAAGAGTACTGGTGGACAGGAATTGCGTCAGAGTGTAAAGGTAATATGTTGGCATTTAGATTCATTAAGTTTAATGCGCCAGTTATTACACCAGTGCTCAATGAAGGTGAGGTGGCTTTGGAGATTTAAGGATGCTATTTCTGGATCAGAGTTGGATGATAAGATTGCGGTGTCGTCAGCGAATGTTGCAAGAAAAGTATCGGGATGAACAGGTATGTCAGCAGTAAATAGGATGTAAAGCACGGGAACACCGGCTTTAACGGAGTAGATATTGGAAAATTCTGTTCCACAGCGAACTCGAAAGGAGCGGTCAAAGAGGTAGGATCGGAGGACTAGGTAAAAGGACTGAGGTAAATGGATTTTAAGCTTGAAGAGCAGCCCGCAACTGAGTGCCATACCCGGTCAAATGCCTGTGCAATGTCTAGAAATGCACCCGAACAGTATTCCTAGGGCTGAGGAAATATGATCAACAACTCGGAGTCCTTGTTGAACAGTAGAATGTTGAGAGCGAAAACCAAACTAATGGGAAGGAATATTTTGGGATTCTATAATGGGTAGGATTCGTTTTAAAAGGATCTTTTCAAAATTTTTTGAAAGGATTGGGAGTAGGCTAATTGGTCTATAGGATGTTGAGCTATTGGGAGGTTTGCCTGGTTTTAGGAAAATGATAATAGTGGAGTGTTTCCATAACAGAGGGAAGTGGGTGGTGCGTAGGATACAATTGTAGATATATGTAAGGAATATGACTGCTTTGGATGGAAGTTGTCGAAGGATTTGAGGGGTAAGGAGATCATATCCAGGAGCTTTACGGGGGATTAGTTTTTTTAATTGAAATTTCACTTCGGAAGGATGAATAGCTTTTGGGGGCAAGGAAAGTGGGATTGGTGATGTAAGGAGTTCTTCTACTGTTACGGTGTGGACAGGATGGGATTCCGGATGTGAAATAAATGTATTGGATAGGTGAATGGCGAACTCATCAGCCTTATCTTCGTCAGATGCTGCCCAGGAGCCATCATCTCGTCGGAGGGGATGGGAAATGCGGTGAGGATTTAGGATTTTTGTTTTCCTAAGGGAATTGTCGTGAGAAGAGAGGGAGGATAGGTAGGAGTTGAAGGATTGTTATCTGAAGGTGGCTAATTCCAGTTTTAATTTTTTGCAGTAATAATTATAGGAGCATCGGTCGGTAGGATGTAGGGTACGTTGCCACAATAATCTGGCACGGCGTTTGGTGTGGATTAGGTCAAGGAGGTGTTGAGGTAGAATGGTCTATTGGGAAGAAGGCAGTCCAGGCGGCTTGTTGGATTGTGGTAGTAAAGGAATTTACGGCACTATCAAGGTCATCGGGAGTTTTGAGGGATATGTTAAGATCAATTTTATCGGAGATGATTTGGCGGAAATGGTCCCAGTTAACTGGGCTCCTAATAAATGACGGCGGAGAAGGTTTGGGATTGGGTTCAAGTGAAACATTAAGGATTAGAGGACTATGGTCAGAGGAAAGTTCATTTAGACGTGTAATGGAACAATTGAGGGGACTTAAGTCGCTGTGAATAAAAAAATCAAGAAGATCAGGATTACGGGTGGGATATGTGGGCCAGTAGGTAGCAGAGTTGGAGGAAAGGAGGTGAAAACGTTAGGAATCGAGTGCAGACAGCAGGGTTCGGCCACGAGAATTCGTGGTTCTGGAACCCCATTGTTGGTGCTTGGCATTTAGGTCTACACCCAAGATGAAGTGATGTCCTAAGGAGTCGAGGAGAGAACTGAATTGGGCATTCTATTTGGATCGGTTAGGAGGGCAATACGCTGATGCAAGAGTAACCGGAAAGGAGAAGGTTTTTATCACGATAGCGGTGGACTGTAGGAAATCATGAATAGGTAATGGAAGTAGGTGATGGGAGAGGGATTGGTGTACAATTACAGCAGTACCGGCATGTGCTTTTCCGTCAGGGTGGTCAGTACGATATGTCAGGTATTGTGGTATATTGAAGTGCTGTTTAGTGGTTAGTCGAGTTTCAGTAATTAGTGCCACATCAATGTTCTTGTCAAGTAGTAAAGTAGATAGTTCGTCTGTATGATTTCTAACACCATTCGCATTCCAAAGGAGAATGGATATGGGTTTAGGGATGTGAGTCATTTAAGGATTTTTTAAAGGAGGGATGAGGTGAGATACGAGATTCGTGAGGAGTGATATGAGTGGAGTAACAAGGGATTTGAAATCGGTGAGGAAAGATGCTAACAAACTTGTGAGATCTGTTGCATTTGAAGGAGGAGGAATATGAGGAATTTGTTGTTGATGGTTAGGTATATTAGGATGAAGAGGATTTTGAGGTTGGGGTTGAGGTTGTTGTTGTGGCAGGGCTTGACATTTATCGGTTGAAGTCTTACCTCTAAGTAGTTGGGAGAATGATACATCATTGTTTACAATTCTGGAAGGCTCTCTCTCTCTTCTTGTTCTTAGTGCTTCATCTTGAATCCGGTTTTTCTGGTGTCTGGTTTTGAGATTCTTGTAAATTTGGCAGCCTTTGTAGTTGGCCGGGTGTCCCTCCAAGCATAGGGCACATACTGCTGGATCTTGTATAGGTTTGGTGCACTCTACAGATTTGTGCTGTTCACCGCACTTCACGCAACGCGGCAGATGGTGGCAATATGTCTTCGTGTGGCCATAGGTCTGACAATTATGGCACTGCACGATGTCTCTCTTGGGTATGGCTTCTCAACTTTCACCATTGTGTAGTATATTCTTGTGATATCATATATTTTTTCGATACCTGGTGATGGCTCCAAGTCCACGAAAAACAATGGTAGTGGGATCCTATTTCGTAATCCTGGCTGCTCCCTGTCCTCCTTCAAAACGTTTGTTACCTGGCGTACATTGAAACCAAGCGTCGTTAGTTCTTCTTTAATAACTTCAGTGGGGGTTGAGGAGTGTAAATTTCTTATCACTACTCGTAACGCTCTTTCCTGCCTCAGCTGGTAAGTGTGAAAATTCGCATTTGTTTCTGATAAGTACTTCACTATTTTTCGGTAGGCTTCAGCAAAATCAGGTGTTATTTTTGGTGTAATTAGTCCTGTTAAGGCATGAATAACTGACAGAGCAGATTTTATTTAGTTGGGTGCAGAACATCTAGAAATTTTTGATATTTTTCACAAATATCGGAGGAGGCTTTGGTTCTCTGGGTATTGCTGCAGACTCCATTCCCTCTCGGTCATTTTGAAGCACATGGTAGGGGTTTGGAGTAAAGGAAGGGGATTCTTCGATCATTTCTTGCGAAGAAGTTGAGAGAGGAGTTGAGAGGACAACCTTCGCATCAGCTGATCCACTGCCTTCTTTCCATTAAAAAGTAGAAACTTCTGTTAGAGGATCAAAACTACATTAAAAGAGGGGGAGGGGGTATGCGAAGTGCCAGAAATCTCAAAATATGATCGGCACCCGTCAAAAGATAAGCAGGAAGAAACGCCTATACCAAATGTGCCGCTAAGCAAAGATGGACAAGTGCTACTCTGAGTACTAAGCACCAAGTATTTTAATCGAATATTGAGCTTTCATAAGTAACAAGGAATTTAATTACTATTTCAGTTGATGTCAAACCATTAATTGAAGTAGTAATTTAATTCCTAATAGTGATTCAATACTTGGTACCCGGTACTCAGAGTAGCATTTGCCCATCTTTGCCGCTAAGTGACCTACAGGTGGATACCTTCACCTTAAAGGGATACAAGGGATATCGGATACAAAGTGGCGGAGGAATTTATGTCGCGGGAACTTATCAATGATAAGAAATGCACAAGAAGATATAGATGGAAAAAGTAATGAGTGAGCTTACCATCTTTATACTTATCTTTATACCATTTTTATACCATACTACCTTTTATGAGTGAGCTTACCATCCTCCAGCTGCACATGGGCCGCCGGCATATAGTGGCAGGCGAACTCCGAGCTCTTTCTCCGCGCTACGATGTTATGGTGGTTCAGGAACCGACCTGCCGTGGGAACTTAGTAACGGGGTTTGGCCTTACATCGAGAGTTATAGCTTTGGGCAGTCGAGAGAGGAGGCCAAGGGCTGCTATTGTGATTAATAATCCTAACCTCGATGTGATGGATCTGAGGCAGTATACCATAGCGGATTGTGTCGCATGTCATATCAAGTGGCGTAATATTTCCTTTACGCTAGTTTCATCATACATGTCTGATGGAAATGACGTAGAAAGGGATATAAGTGCCGTGGAGATAATCACGGCTTGCACTAGGAACGTGATCATCTGCTCAGATACCAACTCTTGGAACACGGTCTGGGGGTCCAATTGAACCAATAGAAGAGGCGTCCAGCTCGGTGAATTTATAGCTAGGAGCCAACTACTAGTCATAAATGATTCCTCCGCTATCCCAACGTTCTCCAGTGCAAGAGGCCACAGCTGGATCGATGTGACTTTGGCATCACCGGTGCTGGCAAACCGCATCATCGATTGGACCCTTCGATCTGAGACGAGTTCCGACCATCAGGCGATATCTTTTAGGCTGGTGGAAAGTTCATTTAGTTCCCATGTCGATGACGAATGGGATGAGGCTGACATGGATCAGACTCATGATCTGGATTACAGGGTATCCAGGATCACAACTGTCATCCGAGATGCTGCTGAAGAATCCCTCCAGCATCGGAAGGCGAGAGCTCGACCTGTCCCATGGTGGACGCCGGCCTTAATTATGATGTAGAGAAAGCTCTACAAGGTCCGGCGGTCGTACCAGAGGTGTATTTGTGACGAGAGACGCATTACACTTCGTGACGAGTACAAGTCTAAAGCCAGGGCATATCGAAATGAGGTGCGCTTACAAAAGCGGAAGTCTTGGGACGACTTCATTGTTGAGGAGTCATCCAAGAATCCTTGGGGTATTCCTTACAGAGTGGCTCTAGGTAAGCTGACACCACAACAAGTGATTGCTGCGCTCAAGTGCGGAGCTACCCATGCAACCACTCTGGAAGAGACATCGAAGATGTTTATAGCAGAAATCTACCCCAGAGATGATCCGTCCCAAGATAATGAAGAAGAGGAATTCATAAGGCGCACTACGGTATGTCCACTTGGTACGGACTTGTACCCACCATGGGACATATGGGATCTCCGTGTTGCTGTGGACAGGCATAGGACTGGTCGTGCTCCCGGTTTAAACGCAATCGATGCGGCTATGCTAAAGAATAGTATCCCCTATATCGAAGATACATTGTTGGAGTTATTCAATGATTGCCTCGATAGGGGATACTTTCCACGAAATTGGAAAATTGCCGACATAAGGCTCCTTTACAAGGGAGGAGACAAGGACAAGCAATTAGCCAAGTCTTATAGGCCTAAATGTCTCCTCCCTGTTATGAGCAAAGTGTTAGAGAACCTACTCCTGGTGAGCATACGACCAGTCTTCTCAAGAGCGAGCCATCCACGGCAGTGCGGATCCACTAAGGGTAGGGGAACCGTGGATGCCCTGCTGAGAGTGCGCAATAACGTCAAAGAGAAGGCGGAGAAGTATGTTATGCTCCTCCTGTTTGATATCAACTCAGCCTTCGATAGTGTTTGGTGGCCTTGCATACTCCAGCAGTTGCAGAAGTATGAAGTCTCCCAGCAACTTGTACGAGCTATTACGGAGCTATCTTCAGGGCCGAACTCTAACTATTAGGGGGGTAACTTTCGAAATTGAAGACTCCATGGAAAGAGGTTGTCCCCAGGGTTCTGTTCTAGGTCCTGCCATATGGAATTTAGTCATCAATGAGTTGTTGGGAGTACTGGAAGAGGAGCGGTTCCCCGCTACGGCTTATGTAGATGATCTGGCCGTTGTGGTAGCCTCGAACAGCAGAGCTCGACTGAAAGAAGAAGCTGAAAGGTGCGCCAACCTAGTAGAAGAATGGTGCGAGAAGAAGAAATTCAGGATGGCCGCAGCTAAGA
Organism: Nezara viridula; assembly: GCA_928085145.1. Classification (NCBI taxonomy): domain Eukaryota; kingdom Metazoa; phylum Arthropoda; class Insecta; order Hemiptera; family Pentatomidae; genus Nezara; species Nezara viridula. Next base: position 105,163,307 of record OV725078.1, on the reverse strand, counting down.
CTTAGGCCATCCTCTTGAAAGGCACGACTGATAGGGCTCACCCTATAACAATGGTTATACAAGCATCAAGAATACGTCCAAGTGACGTTGTCACCAAGTTCAACGTGACACCTTACTTGGACTACTTGAGAAGTAGGGTAGCCCTAACCCTTAACGGACTCAGTCGTATTGGGGGCGCATTTTGGCGCCTCAGGTACCCAGCAACTATGACCATTTATAAAGGTGTTATTGTGAGTATCCTGAGGTATGCGTCCCCTGCCTGGAGCCAAAATCTCTCGAACAGACAGAAGTGTAGGTTGGTCACGATTCAGCGGATGGCTCTGCTTCGAGTCTCTAGATCATTCAGGACGGTGTCTCATGAGGCTGTGCAGGTCTTGGCAGGAGGAATACCTCTCGACCTCCTCCTAAGAGAAAACTACTACCGGTAAAAGATTAGAAGAGAATGCTTAGCGGCTCTACCAGATTCCTCCGGGTGAGAATAGGAGATGATCCAAGAAACTGGAAGATGATCCTCCGGGAGGATACAGTAGAGTACTGGAACCGACGGTGGTTGACGACTCCCAAAGGAGCTACCCTAAGGAAGTACTTCCCAACCGTCAGTTCGCGACTAGAAGCGACTTGGGTCCTCCCGGACTACTGGATCTCACAGATTCTCACGGGGCATCGGGGTTTCCGAGCAAAGCTCGTTCAGTATGGTATAAATATCGATCCTCTATGCCCAAGTTGCGGGGTACCGGAGACCGCTAAACATGTTGTACTTACCTGTACGGTCTATGAGTCACTGAGGGCGAAACTGTTGAGAGAAACAGGTCTCTTTGTCCTAACAGAGAGAGATCTTCCTCAACTTATGGGCAAAGACAAATACGCACACTTCAAACGTTTTATATACGGATGGAAAGAAGTTGTACTACCAACCCACTTCTCTTTGGGAAGAAGAAGAGAAATTGCGAAGAGAAGAGCAAGCTGTGTGCACAGCTCAGAAAAATAATGCAATAGCCAAAAAATGCAGCAGTGGGTTATGTAACAGTAAAATCCCACTGCTGCAAATACCCGTATTGCCTTCAGGCAGGGGAGGGTTGAAAATAAAATTTAAAAAATAAAGATGGAAAAAGTAAGAGAGTGACGAGAGACAATGCCAGGGTTTGGGATATGATGGGATACATCAGCATAGGGACCATAGTCTATAGAAAATTAGGGTTGAAAAGGGGAAAGGAAGTCAATTAAATATAAGGAGCCATTCAAGGGGATTGTGATTCGAAAACATACTATAACGATCCAAAGCATTATGAAGAGTTCATTAAACGGAGGACTATTCACTTTGAACAATTGAAATTCTTGGAGAGAACCCGAGAAAGAACGGAAAGACTGGAATATCCTCATTTCTCGTTATATAAATGAATGTTTTCTTTTTTTTTTTTTGTTTATTGTTGTTGTTGTTTCCCCCACCCCTCCCCAGAAAATTTATATTATTTTTTTTTCAAATCTTCTTTAACTTTAGGTATACGTGCAACAGGTTGCAGTAAGTTTTTTTCCCCTTTGATTAGATATAAGTAGAGACCGGATTTTTGTGCAGTAAAAAAACGGAAAAACGTGCAATATAAAACTCAAAATGTGCAAAATCATGCAGTAAAAAACCCAAAAGTGTAAAATTGTATACATAATTTGCAAAAATCGTAGTTTTCGTTTAATTTATAATATTAACGGTTGTTTACCCTTATGTTAACAGTTATATCCTCTAAATTGAAGTTTGGTACAACTGTAGTAATATGAGAAAAATCTAATTCTAATTTAAAATTAACATCTATTAACCTAAATGTGTATGAAATAAAAGCAGCATACAAAAAACTAATCATATATTTTTTAATAAAAAACGAAGGATTATTTAAATCAGGCTTGATTTTACACCTGTAGGTCAATTTAAATTGTTTAAAAAGTAGGTGTAGGATTTTAAAGTCAAGCTGCTTAGCTTACTTTAAAATCCATAGTCCCTCGCGTAACCCGACGGCGTTTTGTCAAAGAACATTTCAGCCAAGCAGCAATAAAAGGTTTGTTTACAAATACTTTAATACTTGTTTTTTGAAAACTGGAAAATAAATATATACGTTTTGGAACCGCGAATAACAGAACTATTAGGATAAGGGGCTTTGTAAGTGACTATATTCACTTGCATTAAATTACATTATTAAATATGTTACCCCCATTATACTATTATTTATATAATATAATGTTTGTACGTGGATAGTACTTTTGTTATTTATATCAAAGAATACGAGTCTACAATATCTTTGGATCCAAGAAAGATAACTTGAAAACACAAGCGGATCTACGGGGTGGAGGCTTTCAGGCTGAAGCCCACCACTCGCAAAATGGTAAAATATATCCAAGTTTTATTTAAAAAATTATCTCTAAAAGTATTATTGTCCGTCTAATTACATTTAATAGGACTTAAATAATCACTTAAACACCATTTTATACAGGTAGTTAGTTCATTTCTTTCTTCCGAAGTAATAGGCCCCCCAAAATTAAATCCTGGATCCGTTAGTGTGAAAATTAAATGAAAATGTTATTTTAAATTAAAAACTATTTCCGGCCATATGCCATCCATGGGTTTGTCACCCCTATTTTCAAGTACAAATCTAATATATTATATAATAAGTGTAAATAAATATTTACATATATAATTATGTAATTTGAGTTCTACCAATGGGTAGTTTCTCTTCATGTTGTACATGTCATGTTACCAATGTCACATTTACTTGTTGTATTTTCATGTAATACAGTGGTAAATTTCATTAAAATAAAAAAAATAATTATGTACATGTTATAATGGAAATTTAGTTCAATATTTTACTTTATGCTGTTAAAATTTAAATTTAGCTCTTAAAGTGTAAATTATGCAATACCATGCAACAAAAACCAAAAACTTACAATTAATCACAAAAAGACCAAAACATGCAAAATGAAATTTGAATATGTTATTCTACAGATCGTAAAACGGATAGACTGTCGGGACTGAAGTTTTTACACCTAACCGAACTAAATGTGTAATATAAATATGTAAGTATTAACGTAAGAGTCTACGGAGAATACCCATAAACAGGCAGAGGGATTTAAGGTCGGTAGCATTATAATATGACCATTTGTTAAATATACTACAATACTCTCAGTCAATAAAAGGAGGATTATTAAGGCAAATTATTGATCCTATTTATATGATTAATTGTTAGAGCATACCCCCTTAAATAGGGGAGGACTACAAATTGAAAATATATACTTGAAAAACAGCCTACTAAAATAAAAAAAAAATAATAATAATAATAAGACAAATAACACCGGATTCCAAAGCTTAAGGTCCCGGGTTCGAATCTGGCTAGTGGTAGGTGATTATTTATTCTGTTTCATCGGCAGTGGTTCGACCCTACGGTCGGGAGACATTTCTGGTTCACATCCAGCCTCTATAATATGGGTACTCGTAATTAATTATGAAGGATAACTAGGCGCCAATATGCACTATATTTCAGGATTGACTGATAAATTTAATTAAGAATCTTTTTTGAAACAATGGTTAAAAAATTAAAATAATTAAGATCTTTTTTTTACATTAAGAAAGTCTGTATGCCCCAATGTGTTACATCAATTGCATTGGCTTTATTTATGCCACTGGTTTTAATCTTAAATAAAGTGGTAGAAGAATTTTTTTTCCATTTAAAGAAAAGTAGAGGGCGTAAGATTTAAACAGGTTGCTTGCAGTTAATTAATATTGTAAATAAATGATAATATTGTTATTACAAATTATTGTGAAATGTAAATTTATTTTTTATTAAATAATTACCTGAAATCATAGGTTCTCATGTTTAGGTAACATTGTTTAAGTCATATAGTCAAAATGCATGAGTGAGTGTGAGGTAGAAGTATCTGGAATGTATGGGTGCTTACATTGAATAATACTATGGGGAGAATCCTTTTGAATTATTTACAAGATTGCATAAATCAATATTTATTTATGTACATAAACTTCACACAATACTTTTACATTTATTAAAAAGTTTATGTAGTGATTTTGCATCTTACAGTATTTCTAAACCTGGCAACAAAACCGGTTTATTCTTATTTTTACCATAAAAAATTGTAGTATTATATTGGGTGCAACACTCTAAATAAATATAAATGATTTTATAATTGGTAATTGGTTGACCGTCGTGGATAATGAAGAGAAGAATAGTTGGGGTGGTCAGTCAAAAAGTAAGGCAAAAATAAATGATAATATTTATTTTTTATATATGCCGACGTTTCGACCTGAAGTTCAGGCCTTCATCAGGGCTAAGAAAATAACTAGATAACAAGGTATGAGAAACATAAGTAATGATGGTAAAAAAGATAATAAAAAATAAAAAATAAAATAAAAAAATTAGAAAAATAAAATAGATAAATATAAAGTAAAATGAAATTGTTAGAATAATGACTAAGAACTAAGAGATAAATAATAAAAACCGTTACAAAGTGTGGAACGATGAAGTAAGCATAATCAAAAAGGGTGACAAAAGTGTTACAATGGGAATCTTAGAATAAAATGTAAAACATAAAAAAGAAATATGAAGTTATATAAGAAATGAAAATAAATAGTAAAATTAAAACATTGAGAATGGAGTAGTTAGATAGAAAATTGAAATATTGTAAAGATGTACAGACAATGTATAATATAATAAAGAGTTAAAAACAGAGAAAAGGAATGAAAGGAAGGAGGGAAGAAATTGAGAAAGCTGAAATAAGAAAGAAGTAAAAGAAGTACTACCTGTCTCCTTAAGTGTCGAAGGGAGAATAAAAGTCGTTACAATGGAGGGGGAGAGAGAAGAGATGTGTAGGTGGCGTCATCTCTAACGGTTATCCGACGAAGGTGAACTAAAGCGCTGAAAGTGTAAATAGGTACGAGAGATATATTACTCAGAAAAATTATGGAAAATTGAACGAAAGTTAATAGAAAGTGAATGAAAAATTCAAAAGAAAAATAACTATTAAGTAATAAGGGAGAAAAATTGAAATAAAAATATATCATATATATATATATATATATATATATATATATATATATATATATATATATGATATATTTTTATTTCAATTTTCTTTTTTTTTCATATACATATATACACATATATATACACATATATACACATATATATACATACATACACACATATACATATATACACACACACAACACCTGTATACATATACATATATATATATATATATATATATATATATATATATATATATATATATATATATATATATATATATAAGGAAGTTGTCAGCAAAAAGGAAAGGAATATAACTATCGATGTTTTAATAAATTCAGAATTTGGGAGTAGGCTAACGAAAAGTTCTGTTTGTAAAAATCTGACAAACAGAACTTTTATCTATATATAAATGTATGTATATATATATAACCTATATATATATATATATATATATATATATATATATATATATAACCTATATATATATATGTATATATATATATATATATATATATATATATATATATATATATATATATATATATATACATATATATATATATATGATATATTTTTATTTCAATTTTTCGTTATATTTTTCTTTTGAATTTTTCTTTCACTTTCTATTAACTTTCGTTCAATTTTCCATAATTTTTTCGAGTAATATATCTCTCGTACCTACTTACACTTCCAGCGCTTTAGTTCACCTTCGTCGGATAACCGTTAGAGATGACGCCACCTACACATCTCTTCTCTCTCCCCCTCCATTGTAACGACTTTTATTCTCCCTTCGACACTTAAGGAGACAGGTAGTACTTCTTTTACTTCTTTCTTATTTCAGCTTTCTCAATTTCTTCCCTCCTTCCTTTTATTCCTTTTCTCTGTTTTTAACTCTTTATTATATTATACATTGTCTGTACATCTTTACAATATCTCAATTTTCTATCTAACTACTCCATTCTCAATGTTTTAATTTTACTATTTATTTTCATTTCTTATATAACTTCATATTTCTTTTTTATGTTTTACATTTTATTCTATGATTCCCATTGTAACACTTTTGTCACCCTTTTTGATTATGCTTACTTCATCGTTCCACACTTTGTAACGGTTTTTATTATTTATCTCTTAGTTCTTAGTCATTATTCTAACAATTTCATTTTACTTTATATTTATCTATTTTATTTTTCTAATTTTTTTATTTTATTTTTTTATTTTTTATTATCTTTGTTACCATCATTACTTATGTTTCTCATACCTTGTTATCTGGTTATTTTCTTAGCCCTGATGAAGGCCTGAACTTCAGGTCGAAACGTTGACATATATAAAAAATAAATATTATCATTTATTTTTGCCTTCCTTTTTGACTGACCACCCCAACTATTCTTCTCTTCATAAATGATTTTATATTTTTATTAAAAACTTTCTTTTCTCACTGTATATAAACAAAAGATGTTAAATAAATCAAATTTAGCACATGTTATTATCATTAATGTCTTTACAAACTTCACTTCCATATTAGATCAATGAAATTAAATTTTGAAGTAAATAAAAGCTAGCTAGTGATTTCATATCATTTCATCGATAAGTAATTTCTATAGTAATGATAACAAAACTAAAATATTGTCTGTATTAGTTTTTAAATTCATTGCTTTCTTCTTTCTGAAACTTATACTAAATGTGCATTATTTCTATTCTCTATTATAATGTTTAGTATATATAATTATTTTAGAGAAGCCATTAAAAGCATCTCATTGCTTCAGAAATTTTTAAAATAGAAAAATTTGTTAAAAGTATATTTTTACTTTTAGTATATTTTAATAAAAATTTTACTCTTCTATCCTATATATATTATTATTATTTTTTCAATTCTTGGCTTTATGCCGGATAAATCCACTGACCCAGACCGAGGTCAAGGGTACAGTTTAAAAAATTTTTGAACAATCCTGGCAGTTCCCACCATTACTGCTTTGTGGATTTCCTGAAGTTCCCAGCTTAATCCAAGTAGCTTAATTGATTTTAGAGTATCTTCAGGAATCAGAGATTGTGCCAGAGTCTGATGCACGATTTTTGCCGCATTATTATACCTCGCTAGGTATTCTTTACCAGTTAATGTCTGGCAGCCAGAGGTAACATGTTGAATCGATTCATTTGTGGCTTTACATAGATGGCATCTGTCATCGACTGCTTCCTGTAGGAGGATGTTGCCATTACCTGTTCTTGTATTGCCAGAAGGAATACCTCTGTCTCTGGGAACATTTTTCCTGTAGTCAACCAATGGACTGAGGCTTCTAAATTTAGGCCAGGTGTTTTCAGGGAATTGTAAAATCTTCCATGAAGTGATTTACAATTCCATGATTCTGTGAGGGTCTCCTCAGTTGTGGCATTGTCAATGGTCCTTGCCGAAGCATATTAAGTGCTGCATAGTTGCAGTCAAGGGCAGCAACGGTTGACAGCACTGTCAAAGTACTATTCATGAAGTAGGTTCTAAGCTTGGCATCTTGTTCACGGCAGGCCTTCATTAAACTAATAAGTCCTCTACCTACATTTTGTTTAGAAAAATATAGTCTTGGCACTGAAGAATTTGGGTGACGTTGCCGTGATTTTATCATTTCCTTCCTTAATAAGCGGTCCAATCTTTTCCAAATCTGTGCCACACCATTTTATTATTCCAAAGGAATATGTAACAGCAGGAATCGCCCAGGTATTGAAGGCTTTTATTAAAAATTCCCCTACGATAAATTAGTTTTTAGGAGTATCCTGTCCCGGTTTTTAAATTCTTCTTCAAAAGATACCAAGATATTTGTAGGAGTTAGTTAACTGAAGCTGCTTGATGACATCACTATTATTAAGTTTAATATTAGTTGAATCCTTATATTTTCCTCTGTGGACAATAAGGGTTGCACATTTGTCTGTTCCTAACTTCATCCCAATATCTTCAGTGAATGAACTTACCAACTCAAGAAGAGTTCTCATATATCTCCCATTCTTTTCATAGAGTTTTAAGTTATCCATATAAGAAGAGTGAGAAATTATTGTTTCCTGATTCAGAGAATATCCTTTTCCAGATTTATTTAAAATAGAGCTTAGAGGATTAATTGAGAGGCAAAACCATAAAGGGCTTAATGAATCCTCCTGACATATTCCTCTTTTTATGGGAATGTTCTCTGAGACGATGGGCTTCTTTTTAATTGGATGTACCAACGATCCTTCCCATAGCTTCATAAGTCATTGCAATAATTCTATTACCTTTTGATCGACTTTATAAATCCTGAGAACTTCAATCAACCAGTCATGAGGGACTGAGTTGAATGCTTTCTAAGTCAATCCACGAAAGAGATATATTGCACTACTTTTTTGATACTTGGTTATTATTATGAATACATTAGAACTAAAATGTAATAAACAATTTCAACTAAAATGAAATAAAAACTCATTTATTTTAAACACAATATAGTAATTCAGTAAAGTTATGAAAATTTGTTCAGGGGTGAGAAAAATATAAGAAAATAAGTAATGTGTATCCAGAACAAGACTTTTAACATTATTATCGTATATTATTGTATACCATATCTATAAATTTCCATACCATTTAGAATCATAGGTATATATATATATATATATATATATATATATATATATATATATATATATATATATATATATATATATATTGATAAAAGAAAAATGAAACAAAAAAATAAATTATTAAAATAACAATTGAAAAAGAATATAATTATTGGTTATCAATATGGTCTCAAATAAATACATTATTTTTTGTCTCCAGTACAAGTGTATAATGCAGGTAACAATTAATCTACATCATTGAAATAAATTTATAGAATGTAAAATATTTCAACGTGGAACCTAATTTACAAAAGAGGAATTTATTTGCAACTATCAAATTGAATAAACATATTTAAATAAAAACAAAATTTAATTTTATTTATTTATTTATTTTTTTTTGTGTGTTTTTGTGTGTGTGTTTGTGTGTGTGTGTTTGTGTGTGTGTGTGTGTGTGTGTGTGTGTGTGTGTGTGTGTGTGTGTGTGTGTGTGTGTGTGTGTGTGTGTGTGTGTGTTTGTGTGTGAGAGACAGATGGTTCAATATCAGTCATTATAATTTTCCTTTTATATTAAGAGAGAGTTCTTATATTCTTCTAGTTTTCATCAGTCTGGTATAAAAAAATCTAAAAAAAAAAAAAAAAAAAAAAAAAATTATCAATTAGTCAATTAGAAACATTCAATGACAACAACACCCAGCTTGTTATTAAAGATCTAATTGTACATGAACAAATTCTTGTAAGTTATCAGAAGCTGTAGTGAAGTACTTGAGGTTATCATAGTTTAGCATTGTACAGGTCTTAATTTTTGTTTTTGCTATACATATATTTTTATTGAAATCAGCCTATTTAACTATCTTAAAATAATATCTTATATAGTAAATGATTAAAGTAAGCAATTTACCGAATCAATTTATCTAGGCTCTATGGTAACACAGGACAACAGCGAAATTCCTATTTCTGTTTTATGCAGAAACAGAAATTTTCTAATTCTAAGGAAGATAATTTCTGCTAATATGTGATACTACAGCCTGAGAAAACACCTTGGCAGCCACATTCTCTCCCGTCGAACTTAATTACTCTTTTACAATACTATAATCTGCCCAATGCTATTATCAGAGCCATATAAACGTGGACTATGACCAAACATAATGAAGTGATCCTCCTTATGTTTGAGTGGAAAATCCTTCAGAGAATATTTGGAGCAGTGTTGGAGAACCTGGAGGAGGTGCACAAACCAGGAGGTTTATAGTCTATTTAAACAGCCAAATGTCATTCAGATGGTTAAACTGGGCCTATTGCGGTGGGTGGGGCACCTGCCATACATGAGTGAAGAGGAGTTACCCAGGAAGCTTTTGATGGAGCCTCTCTATGGAACGAGAAGAATAGGAAGACCAAAGTATAGATAGGTAGACAAAGTTGCAGCTAGAGTTTCGAACATCCTTGGAGTGTGCACAGAAGTCTGCACAGAACTGTGACAATTGGTGGAAGTACTTGGCGGAGGCCCAGAACTGGAAACAGGTTGTTGCGTGGAAATAATATTTAATATATAGTAAATAATCTCTTCACATTGATAAAAACTATAATATTAATAAAAATCATAATGCAACTGTGCAATTGGAGATATGATTCTATTGGATAAGCACATTAAAAAATCTAATTGTGAACCTGTCCCTCTATTAATGAAAGCTACTGTTAATACACTTTTTTAAATGAACTTGTAAGGGCCTAGAATATTAATAAACATTTTAAAACACCATTAATAAGACAAATTCGTAAGTCTCATTTTATCATTAGAGAAATGATTATTTTGGAGAAGTTTACTAACCCATTAATTCAAAATTTTTCTTTAATTTAAATATTTATTTTAATGATGTGTAAGGAGTAAAGCTATGGTTAGTTTGTCATAAGGTTAAAAGAAAAAAATAATTTTATGCTACTTAACAATTTTTGCTGAACTTCAATACTACTAAAATACTTAACTATTTCAGAACATATGCAGAAACAGAAATTTTCTTTAATTACAATCCAGATTCTATTATTCTAATCTTCTATTTATTATTCAGCCACTTTCAGTGTCAGCATACTCTTCTGTTATAGAATTAAAAAAAAAAAAAATAAGTATACATACATTAAATATATAATTTTGTATATATATATATATATATATATATATATATATATATATATATATATATATATATATATATAGATAGATATAGATATAGATAGATAGATATAGATATAGATATAAATAAATAGATATGAATAAATAAAAAACTATACCATAAGACATCAATTCTGAAACAAAAAATATATCAGTTACACTATAATTGACTGCTATACTAAATTATATATATTCTGTAAACATGAGCATTAAATAGTATAAAAATAAATATTAAAGTATTAAAAACTAAACACAAAAATTATTACACATTCTGAATAATAAATATTACATAGCTATTGAGCAATTTCATCAAAGCACTGCAGATAAAAGTTTTTTGTACAATACAACTAGCAATTGCTTATGGGACATTCTGTTCAAAAGAGATAAACAAAATAAAAAATTAATAGAATTTGACCTGGACAATTTGTCATTCAGATTTCACTATCTATTATTAAGGAGATGGAATAGAGATTCGGAGAGTGGTGCCCTAAGCAACAGGGTTATAGGTTAAAGAATGCTAGTACTTTTGGTATATTACGCCACATTGCCTGAAGTTTACATTCCATTTAATATAATTCCAACCCCTTTCCTAAATCTTAATTAACAATTCTTCAACAATTTTTCTACATTGTAGATATACCTACTACTTCTGATCCATTCCTCAAAAATTTTTGGTTGATCTTGCTATTATATCATCCCACTGAATTCCCAAAAAGAAGGGGTGCAATTACTAGGGCATCAAAGTCAATTAATCAAAATTCAAGCACATAACGTTCATCCACCGTCATATACTCTGTTCATCAATCCATTTTAACACTGCACTGTTACCCTTTTCAGGTATAATTTTGCTTTATTTTGAACAGAGGACAAATGTGAAACCTACATACTAGACTTAAAAGCAATAAATTGACTAAAATATGGCTAACTATATTGGTTACAAAATAGAATTTCTTACCATTTAATAAATAACAAACTACTAATTTACATGGTTATTTTTAAACAAACCTATACCTATGGAATTGAAATGTAATGATTAGCTAAATATTTGAACAGTAAACAAATCCAATCTTTTCAGTTCAAAGTCCTTAAAACAATAGTCAATGCTCTATAGTATTTTTCAAATGTTATCAAAATTTCACTTATCATCCAATGTGATTAGCACAGGTGTGCCTAACCCAAGGCATGTTTGCCTAAGTATGCTAGTATCGGTACAAAATTGGTACAAGGCCGGCAGTAACTTACTAATTTTTATTTCAATTGTTGAAAAAAATCAAGCTACTTTTGTTGGTAATTATGCTATAACTTTATCAAAGGAGAAGATATTTACAAGTTCCTATTTGTACTATCTTGAAGTTGGCTATTGGTAGGATATATGGGAGGGGATAATAGTGGTAGCATGCTTCAAAATGAGAAAACCTTGGTTGTGACAGGCATTATTAAAAAGCAGGTCTGCTTTGACACAATCCACAATCAGTTCAACTCATACCTATTATCTTACTGAAATGTTGAAACAGTAACAGCCCTGACACCTTTAGTATATCAGTATTCTCCACTGAAATCCTGATCATCCTTGGTTAAAGCATCCTCACTTAGCCTCCATTGGCTTTAAATAGTGATGTACATAAATGAGAACTGGTAGAATCTCCTGAAGTTCTGCTTATCCTTCAACGAATAGAGAGACAGACAAGGTTTGTTATAGTTTAAAAAAAATTTACCTTGAATCAAATTTGTTATCACTATTGCTTAATGTTCTTCATGTAATTTATCTTTATGACATGATGTAATGTATATAAAAAAAATAATAAAAAAAAATGTTCTTAATTGAAACATAAATGTTTTTAGAACAAGTCTGAGCATAAAATAATTAAAAAATATCAAACTTGACAAATAAAGCTCTACTTAGAACTTTTACAAATCACTACCATTTAGTTAAGAAGTATTTTATGAAACTGATCCAATGTGCTCTTTTCTCCTTTATATATATATATATATATATATATATATATATATATATATATATATATATATATATATATATATATATATATATATAATGGGATCGAAACTTCAAATAAAAGGAATTAATGCTGGGATTATTGTGGTACATTTTTTTTATAATGGATCCTTAAATTATAATTTAAAATAACTGTTAAAAGCAGGACGAATAAGGTTATATAGATATAATTCAATAAACCACAATAATCTCAGCATTAATTCCTTTTATTAATAAATTAATAATAAATGACCCAATTTAAGACCAAACAATTAATGTAATTGTAACCTGAGCCACAACTTGTACCTGAGAAAATATTTATGTAAGTAGGCAGATGTGTACTATAAAACAAACTAGCAACCAAATCAAATATATTAAATGATTAGTTTTAAAACTGGCTGAATCCATTTAAAAAATTTAATGGGAGACACTACAAACACATGATAGTGACCTATTTGATCAAGCTAACCCTGTTAGTTTAAACCCATACTTATGCAGAATTGAAATGCTTAATATAATTTTGCTAGGCCGTATAGACCATAGATAACTTGTGAAAAATAAAAACATTTTTTGATCAATGTAGATTGATGGCAGTTTCTCAACTAGTTGCAGTAATAGTCAATAAGTTTATTTTTCATCTATATCATTTGTAATGCCTCAATTTGTAAGTGTTTTGCTTTATTTAACATCATTAGATAAATGTGAAGCCAGTTTTGAAACTAATCATCTTAAGTAATTTTTGGTTCAACATAAATTATTATTAAAGAAAAAAATATTTCTACTTCCTTCTCTTCTCCTCGTTTGGTTTTCTGATTTTCTTCTCCTTTCTTTTCTACAACTGGTTTTTCTTCTGCCACAGCTTCCTCTTCTTCTGCCACAGCTTGCTCTTCTTCTGCCACAGCTTCCTCTTCTTCTGCCACAGCTTCCTCTTCTTCTGCCACAGCTTCCTCTTCTTCTGCTATATCCTCTTCATCTCCAATGACCTCTTCTTCCTCTATGTTCTCTTCTTCTCCGAAGTCCTCTTCTTCATCAACTTCTTGATAGATAGAAAACAAACTTTATTGTGGGGCTAAGCCCATTAAGAATAACAAACACGTAAAAATAAATAGGAAGAATAAACTTAACAAAAAAGAATATATATGTAAAATCAATAATCATTATCGTCATTAAAAAATATATAAACAAAAAAAAAAAAAGAAAATTTTCATGAGAATAAATAAATAATAGAAAAATTGTTGATGAAATTCTAAAGTTAAAACTTAGACATTCAAAACAGTCCAATTATTTCTGACGAATCAAAATTTAATTCTTAAATTAAAATTTCATGATTATAGGGTGTCTATTTGAGATGTGAGAAGATATTAGAAAAGGAGGAGTATTGTGTAGAGAAGAGAGGGTATTGTGTTGAGAAGACGGGTCAGAAATTGAATGGGAGATAATTAATTTGCTCGGGCTCTTTGAGAAAATAAGATATTTTTTATTGTACTATTCCTTGTCTTTTGGAGAAATAGGGTAGGAATTTTTGGTAATAGATCAGATTAACTCCTTCACCTTTATCTTCTTCTTCCATTTCTTCCTCTTCTTCCTTTTTTACATCCTCCTCGTTTACCTCTTCCTCACATTCTTCCAACTCTGCATTATCTTCCTCTTCTTCATCGGAATCAGATGTAAAATAATTGATGTAAAACATAGATCCTTCAAATATTAGCACCTAAAAATATATTTTTAAAACATAATAATAGCAACTGTTAATAATTTATTTAAATTAAATAAAATTAGTTTTATCACAGAAAATATTTTTATATTGGTATTAATACAACAAAAGTAATATGTGACCAGTGTGATTTCTCCAATACTACCATACATTCATATACAACAATACATTCATTATTATTACAAATTATGTTTGCATTACAACAATACAGTGATACATGAAAACATTAAAACTATGGTACACAATGATTACATTCAGTGGCCGATCCAGGAATGTTCCTAGGGGGAGGGAACGCATTTGCCAAACAAGTGATTTATATATATTTATACATATACATATACAGTATACATATACAGTATACATATATACTGGGTGTCGCATAAGTAGAGGGAAATAATTAAAAGAATGATAGCAGACATCAAGGTCTACAAAAAAAGTTTAAATAAATGCCCGATTTCCAGTAGAATAGTATTAAATTCAAGATTTGTGTTTTTTTAATGAGTCATGTATTTTGTTGAATAGGAAGCGTTAACTACAATAATATTTAATTTGTGTTATTAACAATGGCTCCACAGTAAACTAGAAAAAGAATACTTCAAATGAAAGTAGAATTTGTCATTATTGAAAACATTTAATGACGACTACTACGCGACTGAACTCAGCTAAGTACTTTTAAAAAAAAATCATAAATTATTTGCTATTTTTTCATCACCCTTCAACTTACTACAACTTACCCTTTTAGAAAAACTTTCTTTTTCCGTTTTTTATTTATTTTAAACACAAGTTTTAGGATTAAACACATTTATTTCGTCACTTATAAATACGGATCAATTTCTGTTATAGAGATCTGGGTGAAAAACACAATTACTTAACCACTTCAGATGAAAAATCGTTATATTTTGCATAAATAAAAAGTATATTTATGTATTTATATTTATTGTTATACCTTTCAGGTTATGGAAACAAACAAAAAAAATTAAAGTTTTGCAATAATTTATAGTAGTTAATGATTTTTTTTATGTGAAAGGATATAAAATCACATATGTTTTGTATACAACTTGAGGTGAATCTCAAATTTTTTCCTAATAAACCTCAACTCAATTAACATGGACTTATTAAACGATGAAATATTTCTAAAAGTGGGGTGTCTGTAGAATAGTCGAAGGATGATGAAAAAACTTCATATAATTTATGATTTTTTTTTTTTTAACGGAAATAAGCTGAGTTTAGACACTCAGTAGTCATCTATAAGTGGTTTCAACAATTTCAACAACGACAAATTCTACTTTTGTTTAAAGTAAGTTTTGTCTAGTTTACTGTGGACCAATCCTTTATCAAATATTTTTGTAGTTATTGCCATAGGCGCAGACTTTACATTCTGGTTAGGGAGTGATAGACCCCTCTCTCACAAAAAAAGCATCAGATATTGTGTTTATATTGTGTACAAAAATTATAACTAAAAATTAATATAATTATTTTAAAACGAACAATATAATACTAAAGTATATGTACAATATAGGGAGCGGGGTAGCTCAGTGGTAGGGTACTAATCTTCCAATGCTCAAAGTCCCAGGGTTGAATCCCGGCTCATGGCAGAAAAATCATTTATTCTGTTCCATTGGCCGTGGGGCGACCCTGGGGGTAGAGAGACCCTCCTGGGACACACCCAGCCTCGACAAAGTGGATACCCTTAATTAAATAATTGATTAAGGGGGAAAATCTGGCAGTTGAGCTTGATCCTTGCTCGATCCTCTCCTTGCTCAACCGTTGGCCATTAAACAGTACTTTTCCTAAATAGTACTGAACCCCAGACCCTTCATGGATTTTAGTGGTACAGGAAAAAAATATATTGTAATGTTCATCTTTATTGGAAGTGAGTAAAAAGGGTTTAGTAAATTAATATTGAACAATTAAAAAGCAAGCTAATCTAGTTTTACCAGTTCAGGGAAACCAGAATGGCTGCTCTGTAGTTTCCCTAGAAGGAAAATCTCAAGGAGGAGAAGGACAAGGTTTTTTGTTTTGGCAAGCAGTTGTTGTGTGACTGCAGTGAAGAGTGGATAGAAGTGATCCTGACTCCAGTGGGAGGAATCCAGTAATATTATTACCATCTTGGAAGTTGTTGTTTGGCAGAGAGACTAGATGTTTGGAATTACAAGAGAGAGTATCTCTCAGGGAGATTTAGTTGAGTAGAAGATAGTGTCAGCAATTTGGAAATTGTGTTTGGCAGAACATTGGAAAACATTTGAAGACAAATGAATTTAATGCAACAATGGAAGAAACAGTCTATATAGAAAAAAGGTTACCTTGCTAATTCATACTTGACTTTATTTTAAAATCAAACAGTGTTAAGTGTAGTTAATGTTAGTTTGTCTGAGTGTATTGATCTGATTGTCAGTAACCCATACCTGAGATAAATAAATATATTAATACTCTTATAATTTTGTTTATTATTTAATAACCACTTATTTATTTAGGAAGTATCCTAATAGTATTAAAGTGGTCTTCAGTGACGTTACATTATTATTATTTGTAAAATATAAGAGAGATGTTACAATATGTATGTACAATATAAACTAAACAATGTAGTTATCTTTGAACATAAAGTAAAATTTCAATAATAGGAATGTCAGGTCTGTTAAAATACTTGCTTACCTACTTCTAGGCCTTAGCTTAGCATTTAGTCAACTTTTCCTATTTTATTAATTGATTTTAATACATATTTTATTTATTCATATTTATTCATTAATTGTTATTGATTCTTATTTAATTTAAAAAAAAAAAAAACTCTTTGAAATATTGAGGGGGGGGGAGGGCGATAATCTTGCCTCCTCTCTATATTTATTGGAATTACAAACCATTTTGGACCATCATAAAGTAGACAAAATTGCCTAAGAGAAAACAGTGATTAAATTTACTTAGGTGAATAATAAATGAGACTTTCAAGAGGTCTAATACGGCCACTGTACTGATGCAGTCATAATACCCATACATGAGTAGTATATCTCTGTACATCGGTCGTATTAGACCTACTGAAAGTCTCTTTTATCATTGAGGCAATTTTATCTACTTTATGATGGTGTACTTATAATTTAATTATCTTGAATATTTTTGGAGTAATTCCCTCTTATTCAATAAATCAATAAACGTGACCAGACAAAATTAGTCCTAGCTCCTTTTCCATTTGGAATTGGCCCATGCATCAAATGAACTTATTTGTTGGAAATTTTGTCTAAAATCAAACCCTCTCCCCCTTCACCATAGTTATGACTATTTTAGTTTATCACGATATTTCTGTATAGTTTTTTTTTTCCATGAATTCAATTTAAAATAGTTTCCAAGGGATCAGAGCAGTTTAACAATTTTTTTCAACT
Organism: Nezara viridula; assembly: GCA_928085145.1. Taxonomy (NCBI): domain Eukaryota; kingdom Metazoa; phylum Arthropoda; class Insecta; order Hemiptera; family Pentatomidae; genus Nezara; species Nezara viridula. Next base: position 105,145,480 of record OV725078.1, on the reverse strand, counting down.
ACAATATTGCTAATAAATGAAGAATCTTTAGTGCGAATATTCACAATTTTTAAATTATTCATTGTTTTTAGTAGAAAGTATAAATAAAATTTGTTTCTTTAATACAATGTCCATTGCAATTATGACAATAATAATAAAAGTTCCAGTTGCTTGGGGTGCTCCTCTTCTGGATCCGCTTGTGATTACATCAATGGACAATGATTAAATTAATGTAGAAGACATAAATTACTGAGGCAGTAATGCCATTGTTGAAAAACAGGTATTTTGACACAAATTGACCATTGTGTCAAAGAATTTGGACTAATTGGAAGTAACATGGAGTATTTTATTTAAATATCTATACTAAAACTTTCTTACCCTGGTTGAGGGAGAAAGTCTTAATTCAGGCATGGAAGGCCCTGGTTCCCTGATCATATCATCCTGAAAATAATAGGATCATATTTTGTCTAAAATAATTCAGACCAATAGGATATCATATATAATAAAGTATTCTATGTAAATAACAATTGTAAAATAATCCTACCATGGCCGGAGGAATATTTTCTAATGTTGAGGTGGATGTTCCTGGTTCCCCAAGTGATACCCTATAGTTTAGGGAACTATATGTCTGTGTTGCAGCCTGTAAAAGAGATAGAAACAAATCTTTATAACTTAATTTCCTATAAGTTCCTATAAAATATTACATTAAATTTGATAATTTCAATGAAACTTACAGCCCATACCTAATTCTGAAGTAATTTAAAAAACTTTCCTTTTATTTATTTTTTATAAAATATCATATACATTTATACATACTACCAAACAAATAAAGTTTATAAGAGAAAAATCGTGCAACTGGATTGGAGAAGAAAAGAGAGAATCACTTTATTATCTTAAAAGGGTGCTGCCCAATTACATTGGGTTGCTTTAAACACAGCATACTTATTAATCGCTACAGACAATTTTCCAAAACTAATATACAATTATATAGTATTAACAACATATATGAGCATAATATACAATTTTTTTTTTTATCTATATATATTTTTTTTTATCATAATTTTTTTTCCTATATTTTTATTTATTTATTTATTTTTTATTTATTTTTACTATTTCTTTAATTCATTTATTAGCACTATACATCCCTTTCTGTTCCTTCTCTCACTCTATACATTTTTCTTGTTCCCTAGATTTTTTCCTCTCTTTTCCTAACCTAATTCATAACATGCATACAAATACATAAAGTGCAGTGGACGTGGTCAATAAATAATGTAAAAATGCTGTAAAACACGCATGCCTCCCCCCATGAACAAACTCCCTATCCATGCACATGGTGATGGATAATTCCCAGAGAGTCAAGGATTATGTTCTCTGCCAACCTTGCCACGTCCTTTATGTCGACACCAAGGCCCTCCATGAAGCTCCTTGTTGAGTCTGGTATCGTTCCGCGAGCTCCGAACCAAAGGCATCTCACGTGGAACTCTCTCGGCCCGAAACTCTCGCGGAACTTTTCACTAAGGAAAGGGATGCATTTCTCATATGTCTGTTTTTTCTCCCTTTCCACTTTACCTGCCTGATCGAGGTCGTTGGTCTCATATCTCACGGTCGGATCCAAAATCATCGCCGACTTTCCCGTCTTAGGGAATGCTACAATATCGGCATATCGGGTGGATCCATCCGTATCTATGCAATATACTTCCTCGAAACAGGAGTAATCTCTCTCTATAAGGAGCCTCATCAGTTCATGTTTGACTCGGTGGTGACGGCGTGTTATAAGGAGGGAGTTGTTGGGGCATTTTCCAAGCACATGTGCTGGTGTTTCTGGCTCTCTGTCGCATTTGCGACAGAGGGACCCAACTTCTCTTTCCTGTCCGCTGACACCTGGGACTCCACGCAGGGGTGCATAATTAATATTCAGTTTCAGGGCATTTGACCATTCAGACCCAGAAAGTACTTGCTTATCATACATGTATTTGTTGGCTTTAGGGGTCTCTTTAAAATGGCGAACTCCAATCAAACGAATTTTCTCGAAGCGACTGCCGTAGAGCTCTCATATTCCGAATACCCCGATCAACCCCCAATCTCTCGGCACATTCATCAACCTCAGCCGAATAATCAAAGATCGACTGAAAAAGGGCATCGGGCACATTGGACAGTCGCTGAGCAATGGACCAATGTTGTAGAGGAGCCTCTTATATATATATATATATATATATATATATATATATATATATATATATATATATATATATATATATATATATAACTAGACCATTTGCATTAAACAAATAAATTACAATCGTATCAATATATATTTTTTAAATAGTTTTTAAAATTTTACCAAATAATTCAAGAAACCTTAAAGTGCCCGTGAGCCGTAGTTTGGAGACCTCTAGGCTACACCATCAAATGTAAACAACAATCATAGGTAAAAAGAAAGTAAGTAGAGAGGCCAAACTTGGACTAATTAAATCAGTGTTGCTTCCTCTGATCATGGAAAGGTGGAAAAGTTGAAGAAGCCTTGAAAAGGATGTAAGGATAGTCATAGTGGCTAAAATGAGATTCATCTGAAGTAGAGGTGCCCATACCCCCCAAGGTCGATGGCCCAAGAATCTATTTCTCCCTCCCACTCCCAAGATATTTTGTTACTCATATTTTCTTAAAAACAGAGCAATCGAAGGTAAAATTAGAAAATCGTAGATCATACACAATTACACTTGCTGCAGTCTATTCTATGTTTTCTTCTTGTCCCTTAGTATAAAACTTTTCATTTTGAAAATTCATAACCCTGTCAAAATGTGCCCCCTCAAAAATTCAAAAACCCGTCCAAATATGCTACCTTCAAAAATTTTGATGGAGCAACTTGCCGGATAAAACCCCCTTCTGGGTACTCCTGATCTGAAGAATTGTTAGTAAGACAAAGAAAGGATTGTGTCAAAAATTGAAATTGACAGCAATATATATATATATATATATATATAAAAAAAAGTAAATTGGCTGAATATATAACATGATAGTTACGTGTGAAACAACTAATCATTGGTAGGGTACACGTTTAGGAAGACACTTGGTTATCTTCTTTTCAAATGCTTTAGAGGGTTACTGGAAATAGTTTGGGACACAGGCAGATCTATGGGAGCGGGGACTTTCAGACTGAAGCCCCTTCCCCAAAATGATAAAATGTAACCATGTTTTATGATACAAAATATTAAAAGATTATCTGTTTAAGCATAATTTTTCATGTAACTACATTTAATAGGAATTCATGAATCACTTAAACATTATTTCATATATATAGTTAGTATCTTTCTTTTTATTCCAAAGTAATTATCGTTTTATATATATATATATATATATATATATATATATATATAACATGTATTATATATATATATATGTATTATGTAATATATGTAAATATATATATATATATATATATATATATATATATATATATATATATATATATATATATATTTATATGAAAAAAAATTAATATAATAAAATATAATGAATATATAAAAAAATGAATGCTAAAGCCCCCACAAATGAAATTCTGGATCCACTAATGGTTTGTGAATAGGATTTCTGAAAGGACTCAGAAAGGAATGTAGAAGATAGATGGTATCTTGATTATCACAAATTTAAAAACAAATTAATAAACAAAAAAAAAAACACAGAAAAGATTATATTACATGATACAAAATGAAATATGTATTTTTTTAGATAAAAATATAAAAACAAAAATGATTAATTATACCTTATGAAATATACCATTTAATTAGAATAGACTTAGTTTTTATGAAGATTTTAAAATTTTATTGAGTATTAATACAGTCTGCCACACTGAAGGGCATTGGTACTAGGGCTATAGTATTCATTCACACAATATGTACATAAGAAAGGAGAAAAAAAAAATATATATATATATATATATATATAAATAAAAAGATAAATTAATATACAAGATAATTAAAACAACAGATCAGCCGAATAATAACAAAACAAATAAAACACATTCACACCTAAGTAAAATATTTACATTGGCCCAGGGGACTCCGAATCAAGCTTTGTCCCCCAACTTTGGAAGCCAAAGCAGGACTCCAGTAGATCCCAGTGATTCTCTCCCAGCCGCGTCACTGGTATAGTAAGCCATAAGTGGAGGCTGATGGAGGGCACTAGAACAACAGATGCTCAGGACATGAGTGAAGAATCTGGCCAGTGCCAGTACTCCAATATATACATTTTTACAAAAGGTCGCGGGGCCACTGCTGTTCTAACCTCTGAGGAGGATTGTAGGGATGACTGGAGGTAGATAGAGGCAGTGCTACAGGATTAGGATGATGAGTGAGATTGTGGTGAAATTTGGAAAATTTGTCTGGGATTAGATCAAATACAAATGGGATATTAAGGTCATTGTGTAGGGTTTTATTGGTCACATAAAAGGGAGCATCGACTATTGTTCGGAGAACTTTATACTGGAAAGATTTAATGCGTTTGATGTTAGAAAGTTTTGCTGTCCCCCACAGTTCGAGTCTGTAGGTCCAGATAGGTTTCAGGATTTTCTTGTAGATTAATAGTTTGTTCTCAACTGAAAGTTGAGATTTTTTATTGAGTAGTCTATATAGTTGGCCATATCGTCGGTTAAGCTGTTGTCTTTTAAGTCTGGTATGTGGGTTCCATGTTAGTCTTTTGTCTAGAAGGAAGCCAAGGTACCGAACTGTGTCGGAGAGGGGAAGTGGTATGGAGTTGAAATAAATTGGTAGACACGACTTGCGCCGAAGGGTGAAAGTGGTGTGTTTTATTTAGATTCATTTACTTGGATGCGCCACTTATTACACCAGAGTTCAATAAGAGAGAGGTGACTTTGTAGGTTAAAGGATGCTGTTTCAGGATATGAATTAGAAGATAGGATGGCCGTGTCATCAGCGAATGTTGCTAGGAGAGTTTCAGAATGAGTAGGAATATCAGTGGTAAATAGAATATAAAAGATTGGACCCAAGACGCTCCCTTGAGGAACTCCTGCCTGGATTGAATATCACTTGGAAAATTCAGTTCCACAGCGGACTTGAAAGGAGCGGTTAGAGAGATAGGATCGAAGTACCAGATATAAGGACTGAGGTAGATAGGTTTTAAGCTTGAAGAGCAATCCGGTGTGCCATACCCAGTCAAATGCTTGCGTAATGTCCAGAAATACACCCGAGCAATATTTTATGAAGATTTACATATTTTCTATATTAATAGATTTGACTATATATAATGTATATTAATTTCTATTCTATATTTCGTATTATTATATGAATTCAAATGTGCCCCCTCAAAAATTCAAAAACCCGTCAAAATATGCTCCCTTCAAAAAATTTTGATGAAGCAACTTGCCCCATGAAACCCCCTTCTGGACACCCCTAATCTGAAGAATTGTTAGTAAGACAAAGAAAGGATTGTGTCAAAAATTGAAATTGATAGCAGTATATAATAAAAAATTAAGTAAATCGGCTGAATACATAACATGATAGTAACATGTGAAACAACTACTCATTGGTAGGGTACCACTTCAATGATTATTTAAATTTAGGAAGACACTTGGTCATCTTCTTTTCAAATGCTTTAGAGGGTTACTGGAAATAGTTTGGGACACAGGCAGATCTATGGGAGCGGGATACTTTCGGGCTGTAGCCCCCTCCCCATATAATATATAAAATATGAATATATAAAAAAATTAATTCTAAAGCCCACACAAATGAAATTCTGGATCCGTAAAAACAAAAAAAAAAAAAAAACAGAATAAATTATATTACAATTATAAAAATGTAATATATATTTTTTTATAAAAATATAAAAACATAAATGATTAATTATACCTTATGAAATATACCATTTAATTAAGATAGACTTAGTTTTTATGAAGATTTACATATTTTCTATATTAATAGATTTGACTATATATAATGTATATTAATTTCTAATCTATATTTCGTATTATTATATGAATTCAAAATTTTATTTGTAGGCTTGTACCCAAATTTATATTAAGATAAATTGTTGCTAACAAATGCTCTATTTAAACTATATGATAATATGTTAATATAGATTTTTTTCCTATTATTAGGAATTATTTTTAATTTATTGAAGAGAAGGATGGTTAGGGGGTTCAGTCCAATTGCAATGGTAAAAAATAAATAATTTTACTTATTTTTACAATCGCCGACATTTTGGCCCAAAGTTAAGGTCCTCATCAGCCCTGATGAAGGCCCGAACTTCGGGCCAAAACGTTGGCAAATGAAAAAATAAATACAATTTTTTACCATTTCAATTTGGCTGATCACTCCAACCATCATTCTCTTCAATTATTCACTACAGTCAACCATAAACCCACAATTAGTTTTAATTTAGTTTAAAAAAAAAAATAGTAGATTTAAATCATTATAAAACTTCATTAGCTTAAAAGAAGGATGATTGAGAAAATAGGCATAAGGAGTTAATTAGCAATGATAAAAGTTTAAAAACTACAATATTAAAGACAACTTTTACTGACCCTCTATAAAATCATTGAATATCTTGATTAAGAGTATCACCTACATAATTATTATTGTATACTAAAAACTATTCTATTATATACTTACTTCTCTAGTTTCTACCTCGATTTCTGAGGGCGGGGTAGAGGAATCTGTTCCAGATCCAGAACAAGACTGTAGTGTTCCATACTATGAAATAATAAACCAAATTTATACTATTTAAATTAATACCAAGTAAATACTAATTTCTGATTAAGAATAAATTTTCAAATTAAAATGTCATTACATTGTTTTGTGTTTATAATGAATTAAAAAAATATATCGAAATTGTCATGCTAAGTTTGGAAAATAATTGTATGTACTACTTAAAAATGCAGGTAGGCCGGAAGAAAAATTCTCTTTTCTATCATCTTTGAAAGAATTATTTAATCTTATGAACTAATTTAGAACTCAAAAGTGAAGTGTAATTTTAAAAAGCTTCAGGATAAGTTCTCATCAGAACACTTGAAAGAAAAACCCAGGCCATTTACTTGTTTCAGGGATTGAAATGTATATGGACTTATATTACTTTTTTAAAAAGTTCCATTTTAAAAGTTTGGAAGAAACTCTTTTGACATTAAAGATTTTAATGTAATAGTTCCGAGGAACTTTTTTTGCAATAAAGTTCTATATTTCTCATGAAAGTTCAACTTTTATTTACTTAAGTTCTCAAAACATGTTTTGTTAAATAACCTGTCTGACCTTCTGAGGATAAGAACATATTGCATTTACTGTTTATTCTAAGGTATGTACTGTTGTTATATCTTGAATATATGTAGGTATAAAAATATTATTTTTTGGAAATACTACAAATATGATGGAGAGTTCAAAAAGCAAAATTTGTGAAAAAGTTTTGTCAGGTAATTATTTAACCACTTTGAAAAAACACCTAACAACAAATTACAAAGAAGTTTTTAAAGTGTTTGGTGATGAAGAGTGTGATTTGATTCTGCCTAAAAAAATGAAAAGTATATATTAAAATGAAAAAAAGACAAGATGATTGTCACATGGTATAGTTTATTATTTGTAATAAAGCTTTAAAACTATTCTGTTTTAACTTTTATATTTCCATTTTACTCCACGGTTCCCCCTATGGGCCGTTATGAAAACCTTTATTAAAAACAGCCTAATGAGATAAATAATTAGTATTTATCTAATAACTATTTTCAATTTATTAACCCAAATTCTTTTCTTATTCTTTCTCTTGCTCATGTTGCCTCTCGGTCTAGAGTTGGGCCTCGGTCCACTTTTGCCACTCACTTTTATCTCTGGCCGCTTGGTGAACCTGGTGCCATGTCTTTCCTCTTCTTCTTTCCAAATCTTCCAAGTACTCCCTATATGTTAGCCTAGGTTGTCCTACCAGTCTTCCTCCTTCTGGTCTGTCCTCCATGAACCATTTGGTTTTTCAGGAGCCAGGTATTCTGCACATGTGACCAAATCACCTAAGTTGGTGTTCCTCTATTTTTATCTTAACTGAGTCTATATCCACCTCATCTCAAACAGAATAATTTTTAATGCAGTTTTTCTTGATTTTACCCTGAATTCTTCAGAGGAAAATTATTTCTGCAGCAGTTACTCTTGAGAAATGCTTCCATTGCTATGCTCCATTTAGTAACACAGGCAAAATATTGGTTTGTAGATCACTATTTTTATGTCTCTGCTGACATGTTTCTTGCTGATTATTGTGTTACTAATCTGGTATAAGATTCCATTTGCTTTGTTGACTGTATTGAAGATTTCTTGATCAATGAATCCATCTCTGCTTATAAGGGTGCTCAAGTATTGATATCTGTACTAGTATTTATCTAGAGTATCATTTTCATTCTCTCTCTGCCAAAGTTAATAAATTTGAGTTGATACTATCTCTTCCTGCTGATTTTCCTAATTTCATGTTGGTCAATACTTCATCTATTTCGCCCTTTGGATTTAGTCATCCATATCCACTGCTGGCCCTTTCAGTCTTATCACTGAATATACTTTTTTTTTGCAATTTATCACTTGAAAACTCCTTTTCATAGAGGCATCTTCACACCTCCAAGATCTTTTATCTTTTTTATTCTTCTTCTTTTAGGATCCATAATAGTCTGGATTTGCTCCGATTTTGCTTTCCAATCATAAAGTGCTTTCACTGTACTCCCAAACTATATAAAGAAGGTCTGTATTTTTCACCACATTTATTTTAATTTTTCTTCCACATCAGCTACGTTTCAGATACGATAACATTTTCAAGCCATATATATTAATGTAAGGTCAATAGATATTGATTCCTAGTCACTAGGAATCTGATTGACCTTATATTAATATATATGGCTTGAAAATGGCATCATAGCTGAAACTTAGCCAGCTATTGCCGCTTCAACCTTCTAGAAGGATTCTAGGTATGGGTGGAGTTAGCTAGGGATTGTGCAAGGGGATTTGTAAGGTTTTGATGAAATTTGGAGAATTTTTTTTTCGATAAAGTCTTGGGCAAATGGGATATGAAGGTCATGGTGTAGAGTTTTGTTGGTTACATTGAATGGAGCATCAACTATTGTTCGAAGTACGTAGAACTGAAAGTATTGGATGTATTTGATTTTAGAAAATTTTGCTGTCCCCCACAGGTACAGTCAATAGGTTCAAATAGGTTTTAAGATTGACTTGTAGATCAGTAATTCAATGTTAATTGAAAGTTTTGATTTTCTATTTAGTAATCTATATTCCTGGCCATATCGTTGGTAGAGTTCTTGTTTTTCAAGTCTAATATGTGAGTTCCATATTAGTCTTCTTTTTAAAAGAAAGACAATATTTCAGACTTTGTCTGATAAAGGAAGCTGAAAGAAATTAAAATGGACTGTTGGACAGGATCTTCATCAGAGTGTAAAGATAATGTGATGGCATTTGGATTTGTTTAATTTAATGCCCCATTTATTACATAAGTACTCAATCAGGGAGAAGGGCCTTTGTAAGATGCTATTTCGGGATCAGAGTTGGATGATAAGATTGTGGTGTCATCAGCGAATGTTGCAAGGAAGGTATCGGGATGAACAGGGATGTCAGCGGCAAAGAGAATGTAAATCCCGGGGTCCAAGAGGCTACCTTGGGGAACACAGGCTTGAACTGGATAGATATCGGAAAATGCTGTTCCATAGCGTACTCAAAAGGAGTGATTAGAGAAGCAGGATCGAACAATAGGTATAAAGACTGAGGGAAATGGATTTTAAGCTTGAAGAGCAGCCCGGGGTGTCATAACCGGTCAAAAGCCTCTGCTATATCTATAAATACACCAGAAGAGTATTGCTTGTTTTCTTGGGCTGCTGATATATGATCAACATCTCGGAGTCCTTGTTGAACAGTGGAGTATTTAGAGTGTAAACCAAACTGATGGGAAGGATGATTTTGGGATTCTATAAGGGGTAGGATTCGTTTCGTAAGATTTTTTAAAAAGAATTTTGAATTATTTTATTTATCTTTTTTCTCCAAAAATATTATCTCATTCACGTCATTGATTAATTTTTTATTTAAACTGAAATAGGTATACTTTTGTAATTGAAATTTTATTATAAATTTATGCTTAAAAAACTGTAATAATTTCTTTATCTATTGAGTAAATTTACATATCTGTTCAATAAACAATAAAAAGTTTCGGAAAAAGTATACAAATGAAAAGATATATTAACTAATTTACTTACTCCAGAATCCTCACTTATTTCGTCTTCTGACATGTTGGTAGATTGAAGTTACTTTCTCTAAAAATTAAAAAAACAAGTTAATGTAATGCATAATAATGAAATGAGTCTTATTATGTATCTATGGGGCGAGATAATTTTACATTTTATCTTATTAAAGTTTAAATTTGATAAGTGGAATCTTTATGAATGATATATTCCTACTTTAAAAAAATAATAATAATAAAAAAGATATAACAATATTCATAGGAAAATGAAAAAAAAAAATTTGAAAATAATTTATTCGAGAATCCTAAAGAATTCTAAGATAAATAATAATAATAAAGATTAAGATAAATAAATAAGAATAAAGATTAACATAAATGAATAAGATTCCTAATTATATTTAAACAATCAATAGATGCTTGAAATTTAGTTCATAATAAAATATCATAATGCCTAACCTAATAATTATAATTAATATGTATGAATAACATGAGATAAAGAAAGGAAAAGAATAATGTAATTTTAATTTGAAAATCTATTTGAGCAACATATGTATAGATTGTATATCTATTCTAACCCCAACATCGCATAGAAATCATATTATTTTTAAGTAAATGAAATTATCGTATTCAACTCATAAATTCAGAAAATAAATAATCAGATATTTCTTATCTTGAGCACATTTGTTTAAATTCATGTGAATATTTTTTTAGTTGTCGAAGGAGATATTAAACCCAATTCAATAGTATCTTATATGTACATAATACAAAGTTATTGCTAATAAATTTAATTGAAATTGATAGCAATGAAAATGATCAAAATTGTCTAATTTCATACAAAAGTCAATCTGACTTATCATTCAAAATTCTTTCTTTCATAAAATTAAAATTCATCAGTTTTTATAAGTAATGAAACCAATAACTAACTAATAATCAAATACTAGATATTCAACTGCAATTCATAACATAATTATGAATTACATTCAATTAAATTAGTTAATTTTTTTATCTAATAAGTAGTTGGGCATTGCATGTACTGTGTCAACAGTGGAAATTAAAACTATATATTATTGAATTTAAAGATATAGAATAGAATAACGGATACTGCAAGAAAATAACTTAATGAGGTCTAAGTTTAGCAATAATGTTAATTAAAAAGACTTATAAAATTTCAAATTATCTTTAAATTCCAGTTTTTACAGCTTTTGTAGACAAACTGTTTTTTATTAACAAGATAAAAACTTATTTATGATAACAAATTGGCATACAAATAAAAACAAAAAACAATAAATACCTAAGCAGTTAGTAAGACACAAGTCTGCTAGTACAAAATAGCAAATATTATATGTAACTATAAACAGCTGATATAAAAATGAACATCTAATGTTTAAAAAAACAAATTGAAACCATTGTTTTTCTGAAACTTAATTCTACGCCCCTATTTCAAGTATTTAATTTGTTTTAAAATTTTATAAAAAAACAGAATAACTATGCTTAGTGTTATACTTTTTTTAAATTAAAATTTATGTAAAAAATCGGCAACTTCTTTATGTTTACTAAACGATATAAAAACATTTAAGAAAATGCACTTAATCTGATGCCCTGGAAACAAATAAAATAAACACCTTTTCATTATAATTAATAACAATAAATAAATAAATAATAACAATTAAAATAATCAATTTAATGCTATTTATGAACCATGTTTATTAACTAACATTTTGGAATTTATGAAGCGTAATTATGTTTCATTTTTAAGTGGTACATTAAGTAGGGTGTTTATATGGCTCTATTATGCCACCAACTTTATTAGAATAATAAAAAATCCTAATCGTTTCATCCAGATGAATAATACGGCGACACAACAGGTGGACTAAGTGAGTTAGTGTAACCCGTAGATTTATTAGCCTAAGGAAAGTTTTCGTTAGTCTATACTGCCCATCCAGGGGATGGCAGTGATTTCTTGCGGTTGTGTACTGCTTTGAGGAAATATAAACGAGTAAATTTTTTTGGAAATGCTTGACAAACCAGGTAGGCTATCATCTCGTACTGTTTCGTCCCGACCGCTCTAGATGCAGTTCAGCAGATGCAGCGGAGTACTACAGTTCTAGGCTATTTTATTATATAGGTGAAGAGTTTTGATGATAACGGTCTCTCATATACGTTTCACATCCTTTTCTTCATCCTGTCAGACAAAATTACCTACACAATTTATTTTCAAAATATTAATAAAACTATAGAAATCAATCTTATAGCATTGAAAGAATAATAGTATTTATTATATTTCAGATCTATCCAACACAAATATTTCAGACAAATCCCATTTACTTTAAATAAATGAAATAGTGGAAACAATTTTAATATAAAATAAATTTTCAAATCCCAACATTAGGAAATCAATGTCTATTTTAATCAAAGTGCTGATTTACCAATGAACTGATGATAAAACGTTATCTGTTATCATTTCCTTAGAAATATATGATTATAATAATAATTAGTAATGATTGAACATCGGAGATATACCTTCTATTCATAAAATAGTACTTCATAATATTCTTCCTAAAAGGCTGATATTTTCTGTTCATAACATTACCAGAAACCACCAATGTGTAGAAGGTGGGCGTTAATATATAGTTTATAGGTAGGGGGTAGCGGATCCAGTTTGTATTTTTGTGGAGCTTTTTTATGTAACGGTAATTATTCTGGAAGGAGAAATGGCCTGTATAAATTAAATAGATCAAAACCTATTCATCTACAGCGAAATACATAAGCAGGAACGGTTGACAGTAACGTAAAACCTCAGTAAGTAAATAGTAACTTTAATTAGAACCTTGTATAGTGCATATATAGTGGTTTGTCCTCCGGGCTTCCGTCGGATCAGTAATGTAAAATACCGCGACAAGGGGGCTTAAACATACTGAAAAGGAGAGAGAAATATTTTGTTGAAAGTAATGCTGCCCTATAAAAATGATGTACATAGTTAATTAACATAATTAATACCCGTAACGATCTGACTAAATTAAATTCTGTGAATAGCAACATTTTAAAATTGACATAATTTAGACGAGAGGTTTGTTTTCGTTTTTAGTCTGGTTATCTATTGATGCTATGTTTATTTAGTGATGGTTAGAGTACAAGTAGAAAATGGGAACCTGTTGCTATACGGGTAATTTAATTTCGCCAGATCATTCTGGGTGTTAATTATGTTTATGTTTTTTGTCTTTCCTATAAGGATCATTTCTATAATCACCTTTTTTTGTTTTGGCTGTTTTCAATGTCTAGTACCTTAACTTTAACAAATTCAATTTTATGCTTATTCTTAATTGCATAACTTTTTTTTTTTTTCGCTTTCAATGTTATATTTATGAGCACATATTCTTCTAGATAGGTACTGCGAGGTTTGTCCGATGTACCGCCAAAATTTTATTTCATAAATAACATTTGATAGTTTGTCCCGGCTGGTCCGACCTTTGAGTTGAGAGGAAAGATTTTTTTTTTAAGTCTATTTTGTACCTATACGTTATACTAACATTGCGACCATGAAAAAATCTTTTTATTTTAAAGGATATTGGTTTTATGAATGCCATTGAAAAAAAAAAAAAAGTTTCATACTATCCTGCTTAAAGAAAGTAATTATACTTCAAAAATGTATGGTCTACTATTAACAACATCAGTTTTGAAGTTAGAGCTTTTTCATAGTGGAAATGCAATAATTTTTTTTTTTGTTCTTTCCTACCTCGCCTTTAGGCTATACGGGATTTTCCCAGGCCTTAGGGTGAGGGCGGGGAATTTTTAAAATCCCCTCCGGCACCGGGATGCGAACTCGTACTTTTTAAATCATCTCAAATCTTGTTCTCCGGTTGCCAGGCAACTCGCGGTGCTGTGCACACGCTCTAGCCCATTCGGCCACCCCGACCCCTGGAAATGCAATAAGAGAGAGAATCACTTTATTATCATAAAAGGGTGCTGCCCAATTACATTGGGTTGCTTTAAACACAGCATACTTATTAATCGCTACAGACAATTTTCCAAAACTAATATACAATTATATAGTATTAACAATATGTATGAGCATAGTATACAATTTTTTTTTTATCTATATAAATTTTTTTTTATTATTATTTTTTTCCCTATATTTTTGTTTATTTTTATTTGATATTTATTTTATTCTACTATTTCTTTCATTCATTTATTAGCATTATACACCCCTTTCTGTTCCTTCTCTCACCTTATACATTTTTCTTATTCCCTAGATTTTCTCCTCTCTTTTCCTAACCTAAATCATAACATGCATACAAATACATAAAGTGCAGTGGACGTGGTCAATAAATAATGTAAAAATACTGTAAAACACGCATGCCTCCCCCCACGAACAAACTCTTTCTCTATCCATGCACATGGTGATGGATAATTCCCAGGGAGTCAAGGATTATATTCTCTACCAACCTTGCCACGTCCTTTATGTCGACACCAAGGCCCTCCATGAAGCTCCTTGTTCAGTTCGGTATCGTCCCGCGAGCTCCGAACCAAAGGCCTCTCACGTGGAACTCTCTCGGCCCGAATCTCTCGCGGAACTTTTCACTAAGGAAAGGAATGCATTTCTCATAGGTCTTTTTTTTTTCCTCTTTCCACTTTGCCTGCCTGATCGAGGTCATTGGTCTCATACCTCACGGTAGGATCCAAAATCATAGCCGACTTTCCCGTCTTACGGAATGCTACAATGTCGGCATATCGGGTGGATCCATCCGTATCTATACAATAAACTTCCTCGAAACAGGCGTAATCTCTCTCTTCAAGGAGCATCATCAGTTCATGTTTGACTCTGTGGGGACGGCGTGTTATAAGGAGGGAGTTGTTCGGGCATTTTCCAAGCACATGTGCTGGTGTTTCTGGCTCTCTGTCGCATTTGCGACAGAGGGATCCAACTTCTCTTACCTGTCCGCTGACACCTGGGACTCCACGCAGGGGTGCATAATTAATATTTAGTTTCAGGGCATTTGACCATTCAGACCCAGAAAGTACTTCCTTATCGTACATGTATTTATTGGTTTTCGGGGTCTCCTTAAAATGGCGAACTCCAATGCCCTGCCACCTGCAATTGGTCCATTCCTCGAACGAATTTTCTTGAAGCGACTGCCGTAGAGCTCTCATATTTCTAATACCCCGATCAACCCCCAATCTCTCGGCACATTCAGCAACCTCAGCTGAATAATCGAAAATCGATTGGAATAGGGCATCGGGCACATTGGACAGTCGCTCGATACCTCCTGGGAGCGTACAACATCGCCGTGGAAGTGTTCGCAGGGTGTCCAACAATAGCCTTCACACTCCTGCGAATCATGGTGTCGATGCCATCAAGTATGGCAGGACCTAGCTTTGTGAGGGGAGCAGTTTGGAGAGGGTAAGTAAGACCCGGGAACAGATATTGATTGACAATGTTTAGCTTCTGCTCCGGCTTAAGCAAGGAAGAGGTTACTAGTTTATTGAGATTGTCGTTCAATTTGGTCACCGAATCTTCGTTGAACTGTAGCTCTCCCGAGAATGTGCATCCTTACTTGATTGTATCTCCATTCTGCAATGTTTGGATGTACTCTCCATTCTCAAGGGAGAGTATCGCTGTTTCCAGCTCTCCTTTATTTAGAACGATGCCCACGCTTTTTTGAGGATTTATAGCCAAACCGATTTTCTCAAATGTCCTCTGTAAGCTGCCGATGACTCTTTCTGCAGCCCCCCTGTCACGCGCCGACACTGCCTGGTTATCCGCGAAACCTGTGAGGACTATACAACCTTGGTCAAAATTTCAAATATTGATGATATGATAGAGGAACGTACCTAGGAAATATTGTCTTCGAATGGAGGGGAAGAGACACTCTAACTCAGTGTAGTGGTGAAAGACATGGGAGTATCTCGGGGCACCAATTACAAATCTCACGCAACTATTATATATTAATGCTAAGAAGAATGTAATGTATTTTTTATTTTTTTTAAAAGTGTATATTTATATTTTACCATTGTACATAATTTTAAGTGTCTTGGCAAGATTTGAAGAGTTTTGTATGTAGATTTTATTTTGTATATAGTACGTATAACTAATATTTTCTTTACTTATTTATCTTTATTTTTACTTTTTATGTTTGTTTTTATTTGGCCAGATATAACCTTTTAATTTTTTGTTATTTTAAAGGGACTTCGTCCCAGAATAAAATTATTTTCTATTCTATAATCTCATAAATATCTCCATAACCATCGATTTTATCAATAAAATGTATGGGATCATTTTTTATAGAAATTTTAAATTACTTTAATATTGTACTAAACAATCTTTGTGATAAACCTTATAGTTTTTGAAATATTCTCAAAAATTAAAAAAAATATGTGTGATAAATATTCAGAACGCAGTCATTATAAAGTTTTTATTAGTGCCGACGTTTCAACCCAAACATGTTGGACATCATCAGGGTTGAAAATTTTTAAATACAATCAGAGATATAATATTATACGACAGATAATGGTGAATAATAAAAAATATAGCTATTGATGACACATGAATCTTAACTAATATTACAATCCAAAATATTACAAATAAAATATGTAAAAAGTTATTTCTTCATTTTTAAATCTTTTTATTGAGAAATAATACATTTTGCCACACTTAAGAGCACTGAGTACTAAAGCTGAGTGAGGCCCATTCATACTATATACAGTGACAGGCAAAAAATTCCGCCCACTTGAATTTTTCATCTAAAAATATTTCTGCTTTGGATTGGTCTATTGTTTTTAATGAATTAATAGGTAATCTTTTTGTTTGTTTTCAATTAGGAATGTTAATATAGAGGACAATAACCCTTAATCATTAATTCAATGAAATGATTCTAGATTCCAATGTTTCCAAGATTCCAAGATTCCAAAACCAACCATTATTATTCTAAAAGAAATTAATTACATCATCGTTTAGTTGCGCGTGTTTCCTTCTCTTGTCTTCACCACTGCTTGAAGACGCCTCGGCATACATTCCACCAGTCGGGAAATGTCCCTTTGCTGGAGGATAGCCCATTCCTCCCGAAGAGCCCTTTCAAGGCCCTGCAGTGTGTCAGGAAGTGTTGTACGCTCTCTTATTCGTCTTCCGAGGTCATCCCATGAATGCTCAATGGGGTTCAAATCTGGAGAACGTGCTGGCCAGATTAAAACCTCAATATTGTTCTGTTGAAGAAACGTCTGCACTATGCGGGCGTGCATTATCGTGCATTAGAATAGAACGATCGCCGATTTCGTTGAGGATGGGCAACACATGAGGTTCCAAAATCTCATCTACATAGCGAATGGCCGTCAAAGACCCTCCACGAACAACAACCAATTCTGTGCGGCGCTCCATTGAAATTCCAGCCCACACCATGAAGGAACCACGTTGGAAAGGTTAGCTCTGGGAAAAATTACAGGCTGCATATCTTTCGTTTGTTCTTCTCCACACCCTTTCACGCCTGTCTGGAGATCGAAGAGCGAATCTTGACTCATCTGTGGCTGTGTTCTCGAGCAAAAGCCAGCCGTGTTACTCTGTGAGTTCTGGTCAACTCTGCTCCTCTTACTAGACGAAAAGTCATTAATCCATACTCATTTAATTTTCTCCGAGCGGTACGTTCAGAAATTTGCACACCTCGAACTTCTTCGAGCTGATGAATCGCTTGAACAACGGTAAGGTGCCGGTTTCGTAAAATTCTCAATGCCAAAAACCGGTCATCCCGTGGTTCTGTTACCCTAGGCCGTCCAGAACCGGGCCTTCTATTGTAAGAACCAGTTTCCCGAAAACGCCTGACGGCGTCTCGTAAAGTTTCATATGGAACTCCGATGACATTAGCTGCATATCTAATGGAACGTCCATCATCAATAAGTGCCACACCTCAGCACTAAGAAGCATTTTTAAACTTGATATTGAAAAAATTAAAAGCCGGAGAGTAAGAAATGTGCTGCAAGAAACGACACTGAACTAATGATACTGAATAAACATTTTGATTCCATAGAAAGTAAACATTGGAATCTAGAATCATTTCATTGAATTAAGGATTAAGGGTTATTGTCCTCTATATTAACATTCCTAATTGAAAACAAACAAAAATATTACCTATTTATTCATTAAAAACAGTAGAACAATCCAAAGCAGAAATATTTTTAGATGGAAACATGAAAAAATCAAGTGGGTGGAATTTGTGGCCTGTCAGTGTAACAAATACAATAAAAGTAAAAAAAATTCTTTCTCGCGCGGCGCTTCTATCTCAGCCGCGTCACCGGCATTGGAGTCCAGTGGAAACTGAGAGAGAGCACTAAAGCAACAGACGCTCATGACTTGAGTGGAGAGGCTGGCCATTGCCAGAACTCCAGTGACAGTCTTTACAAAAGGTATCGAGGCCACTGCCGTTTCAACATTCGAGGAGGGATGTAGGGGTGACTGAAGCTGGATAAGGATTGTGCTAAGGGGTTAGGATGGTGGATTTTGTTCAGATGAAGATTTGAGAATCGAGATGGAATAACATCAATTACATAAGGGATGTAAAGGTCATGATGTAAGGGTTTGTTCGTAACATAAAAAGGAGCATTGACTATTATACGGAGGACTTTAGACTGGAAGGATTAGATGCGTCTGATATTCGAAAATTTAGTTGTCCCCCATAGTTCAAGTCCTTAGGTCCAGATGGGTTTCAGTATGGTCTTGTATATTAATAGTTTGTTTTCGATTGAGAGTTTGGATGTTCTGTTAAGTAGTCTGTATAACGGGCCCTGTCGTCGATTAAGTTCTTGCCTTTTAAGTCTGGTATGTGGGTTCCATGACGGTCTTTTGTCTAAAAGGAATCCTAGATACCGAACTGTGTCTGATACGGGGACAGGTATAGAGTTGAAGAGTATAGGTGGACAGGATCTGCGTCGGAGGGTAAAGGTGACATGCTTGCATTTGGATTCGTTGATTTTGATGCGCCAGTTGATGCCCCACTGCTTAATTACGGAGATATGTCTTTGAAGGTTTAAGGATGTTGTTTTAGGATCTGTGTGGGATGACAGAATGGCGGTATCGTCAGCGAATGTTGCTAGAAGGGTATCGGGATTAGTTGGAATCTCGTCGGTGAAGAGGATGTAGAGGACTGGGCCCAAGACGCTGCTTTGTGGAACACCAGACTCACCTGGATAATAATTGGATAATTCATTGCCGCAGCGGACTTGAAAGGAGCTATTAGATAGGAAGTTTTAAGTATCAGGGGGAAGGATGTTGGAATTGTGAGAATTAAGTGCAGACAGCAATGATCGCTCGCGGGAATTCGTGGTTCTGGCTCATCATTGCTTATGTTTGGCGTTAAGGTTTGCACCTATAAGGAAGTGGTGTCCTAGAGAATCAAGAAAGGAAATGAAGTTAGGTTCAGGTAATTAGAGTGCTACCAATGGGTAGTTTCTCAACATGTGTTCCATGTCTTTATACCAATGTGCAAATTTACTAGATGTATTTATTGTATACAGTTGTAAATATCATTTAAAATAAAAAAAAAAAAAAAAAAGGTTCAGGTATTGCTATTTTAGGTGGAGAGTATGCTGCGACAACTGTAACAGGAAAAAGTGAAGTTTGGATAGTTATTGCTGAGGTTTGTAGGAAATTGTGATCTGGTAAAGGATACAAGTGATGGGAGAGGGATTGGTGGATGATGACAGCAGTTCCAGCATGAGCTGTTCCATCAGGGTGGTCAGTTCGATATATTTTGTAGCCAGGTATGTTGAACTGTCGTTTGTTAGTTAGTCGGGTCTCAGTTATTAGCCCTATGCCTATATTATCCTGTGGAAAAAAGGTTAGTTCGTTGATGTGATTTCGAACAACATTCGCATTCCAAAGGAGAACGGAGAGGGGTTTTATTGCGGACATTTAAGGAATTCTTGACGATCAGATAAGATTAGCTATGAAATTTGTAAGTAAGGTAATGAGCGTTGTGATGAGGGATTTGACTTCAGAGAGGAATGATGTAAGGAGGCTGGCAAGGTCATTGGAATTGTTAGTGGGAGAATTGTAGGATATTTGGTGAGGACTGAACGTTTGGGTGTTATTATGTTCGGGTGGTGAACGATGAGGTAGTGGTTGAGTTTGCGGCAGGGCCTGAGGTTGAGTATGCTGTTATAATTCTCCTAACATTGCAGCATAGGAGACTTCTTTGTTTGCAAATCTTGTGGGTTGTCTTGGTGGTCTGGGAGTCCTGGAAGTCTCTTCATGTCAAGGTGCTGTCTGTAATCTTGATTTTAAGATTTTATATGTCTGTTTTATATATATAACATCCTTTGTAATTTGCTGGGTGGTCTTTATGGCATAATACGCACACCGCAGGAGTTTGCTTGGACTTATTGCAATCTTCCGACTTATGTTTCTGGCAGCACTTCACGCATCGCGGTAAGGGGTGGCAATAGCTTTTAGTATGGCCATACGATTGGCAATTATGGCATTGTACTATTTCCCGTTTTGCATACGGTTTTTCGACAACTATGCTATTATAGTACAGGCGTCTTAATTTATAGATGTTTTCGACCCCACTGGTGCTCTCTAGGTCTACGTAAAATAGTGGTAGGGCTATTTTGTTGTTTGCACCTTCTTGCTCTTTATATCTTTATATACGTTGACAATTTGACAATATTAATAATGCTTTATTTATTCAGGAACAAGTCCCTTTACAATAATACAGAAACACAGAAATGTGGGCTAAGGAGCCTCAGAGATACATAAACAAAAATATAGTGTAAGTAAATAGTCAAAATAAAAAAAAAATAAAAGAAATTATAAATTACTTTCTAATTTAAATCAGTTAATAATAATAAAAAAAAATGAAAAATTGAAAATAAACAAAGTAAGAATAATGAGGAACGATCTGATAATTTATATACATATTTACAGTACTATTTACAATTTCATGGGGACTGGATGGATAAGAAATGATTCAACAGGCGGGTTATAAAGGTAGGAAGAGTTTTGGATTGACGAATGTCGGGAGGGATGGAGTTCCATAGGGATGAGGATCGGATAATGAAAGATCTGTCGAAAGCAACAGTTCTGTGGGCCCTTATGTATAAATCAGAAGACCGGGAACGAACAGAAGATTTGAATTGAAGTAGCTCGGAGATGTATGAAGGACGGTGAGATTGGATGACTTGAAAGAGGAAGGATGCCAGGAAATACTTACTACGGTAGGAAGGATAAAGTTACTTCAACTCTGCATAAAAACGGGAAACAGAGGCGTCCCTTGGGATCCCTGAGATGAATCGTACAAAGCAATTTATCAAACGTTTTAATTTTGCCTCGAGATCCCCAGAAACGCCCCCATATACCGTATAGCAATAGTCAAAGTGGGGAAAAATTAAGGAAGTTACTAGGAGCCTACGGGTTTCAAGGGGAAAGAGGTAACAGGAGTAATTTAGACGTTTTAAGGTGGAAATGGTAAGGCGGGAGATGTTGGATATATGATTTTTCCAGGAAAGCGTTTGATCAAAGATCATTCCAAGGTTTTTGATGGAAGGATAGAATTTGATGGGATTATCATGTAGGAACAGAGTTGAAATATTAGGAGCAGTTTTAAGGAGGTGATTGGAGCCTATTAAGATTTCCTTCGTCCTTTCTGCATTCAAATTCAACTTGTTTGCTCTCGCCCAGTCACAAATCCAATCCAAGTCTTCTTGAAGTTTTTCTGTGGCTGATAATAGGTTGGTGGGTGGGAAGGACAGGTATACTTGGAAATCATCTGCATAGATATGGTATCGGGAGTGATGGATTAGGAGGGGAAGGTCATTAATATAAATAGCAAACAGAGTAGGAGATAGAGAGGAACCTTGAGGGACACCACAGGAGAGGGGGAGGGTTTTAGATGAAGATTGACCTGGGACAACTACGTACTGGGACCGATTTGAAAGGAAGGATTTAAACCAACGGAGGGTACTGTTTAATGTATTTTACTATTTTTTTTAAATGATTCAGGAGAATTTGGCATGAACTTGGTGTCATTGGTTCGACTTTGACATATGTATTTACCATTGTCAAAAAATTTATTTAAATGCTTTCAAAATAGCGGAAAGTTTTTATGTTTTTTATGAATATTGGAGGTGGTTTTGGCTTTCCGGGGTTTGATGGTATTTCCATAGTTTCTTCTCGGGTATTAGATAGTAGTTGGTATGGGTTAACAGTAAAAAATGGTGATTCTTCAATTTCAGTGTTTGTTTCGGTGGTCATAATTTCTGTTGAGGTACCAGGTTGTGGTTCGTTCACTGCATCATTTGGTCTATCAGGTGTAGATGGTGGTGTTTTTCTGTTAAAACGCCTAGGCTTTTGTTTTACTGGTGAATTACGAGAGCTATTATTGCCTAAGCTTCTTGATCTTTTGTTATTGCTAGACATTATTATATGATAATATCGCATTTCATGTTAACGAATATTGAAAAAAGTAAGTAAAAATTACGAAGATAGAGAGAGGGCCGAGTGATATAGCGTAGCTTCCTTGAGAATGTATTTTATAATTGTTCAATTGCACTAGTTTTTTTAACACAACTGTTCACTAATTCACTGGTAATTAAGATAATTGTGAGAGATGATGTAGCAGGAGGGTTGAAAGATACTAGCGCATGCGCAGAACTGTAAAAAGTTATAGAAAAAAAAATGTATGTAATAAATTTATAAAAAATGTAATATTTTCTCTTACTATCTGTGGTTCGAGCACTGAAGATATTCAAGTACTGACACTTTGGTAGGTAAGTGAAAGGGTCGGGGGAGGATATCCCACTTGTGCTTTTTCAGATAGCAAAAGGTAGGTAAACATAGTCAGAGGGGGAGATAATATTTCTGTTTGCAGAATGCAAATAATTTGCTGACTAAATATTCAACATGTGTACTAAATGTTTGTTGTTTCTTATGGTTACAGAATGTTGACTATTGGCTCGTAATGAAATGAACATAAGAAAGAGGTGCCAATCATTATAAAAATAACACAGTTGAATTTGATAGTTAGCTAAACAATGTTTATAATACAGACATTATAATGGATTGAAATAAGAAGTAGGACAATATATGGTACAATATGTTAAGAATAACAATATTAATCATAAAAAACATATATTATATTAAGGATTATATAGTTTTAATAGTATAAGCATAAGTATATCTGGGCCTGTTTATAGAATAGAATAGAATAGAAAATTAAACATTATTCTGGGACTAAGTCCCTTTAGAATAACAATGATGGGTTAATACAAAGTAAAGTACAAATCTGGCCAAAAACTAACTTCTAAAAATTTTAATATTATATACATTATTTAAAAAGTATGTAACCAGTGAAAAATAAAAAATAAAATATATATACAAATGAACATAAAATCTTCTTAAAATTACTTAATTGTGATGAAAAAAAAAAAAAGAAGAAAAATTACATATTTATATATACATAACTACACAATTTATAAACAATAGGCTATCTAATAGAAAACTAACTTAATATAAAATGTAATAATATCTACATAGTACCACCGGGTACTCCATGGACCAAGGGAGCATCGGTTGGAAGCCATACCTAGCGCGAGCCTTAATCGGCCTCCAACCTAACTCCCTGGACCGGGTACACCACCAAGAATGCAGGCACACAACAGGTGCCCACGGAATCAGACGAACACTACTACCATAACTTCCGTCCACTCGTCCACACATTGTACCAGAAGATAGCCTGAACAACGTCAAGGCTAGCTGAACACTGGTGTCGTGCAGCGAGTAGTCGTAAACACATCGACCACTACGACCGCCACGGCCGAACAGTGCAAGCACTCTCGCCGTCCACCCATAGCGCCGCCGGGGCTCCGACGACGCCCCGTAGTACCAATTTAGTCGGGAAGCACTGCTTCCCTGACCTCAGAGCACGATTGGTCTCAGGCTCCGCAATCTTACGATCGCTACGGCTTTACATTGCCTGCCGATGTACAGGAGGATGCCTGCACCTCCGCAGTCTATGAAGGAAACGACTCAAACCTAAGGGTTCGAGACGATGACCGTCCCCGGAATAATATCTACAGTGGTTTATATAATAATATGCAGACACTAAGATAAAATAAAATCTTAGGATTCTTGTGGTGTAATGGAAAAAAAAAAAAAGTAAAATAAATAAAAGGAACTATTTATGTGTATATTCTCATATTGACACACAAAAAGACAAAAATATAAAATATAAGCATATATACCCGCAAGAAAAAGCACAACCTAAGGAGAAGAGAAAAATACATAAATAGTAAAAATAATAGTCAAACTAGGTGACAAAGATATGTGACAAAGATAGGTGACAAAGCTGTTTTATGTTAAAACTTAAACTACCACCATTTACTTCTCACAAATTCAGTTCATAAAATGAAATTTATGGTTGCGAATCGTCTGTTTGGGATGTGAGGAGATATTGGAAAAGGAGGTATTTGAAGATTAACAGTGAAGAGGCATGACGGACGTTATGTGGCAAAGAATTCCAATAGGTGACGGAGCGGGCTAAGAAGGAACGTTCATAGGTTTTCGTCCTGTGGAATGGAATATAGAGGTCAGAATCACGGGATCTCGTTTTTATTGAGTGGACTAAAGGTCTCGGCTTGAGAAGACAGTAGATATAGGAAGGGTGCTGGGAGTTGATCGTTTGATATAAGAAATTTCCAAGGAAGTAAAGGCGGCGGGAAGAGGGGAAGAGCCACTTTGACTCGGAATATAGGTGGGACACATGAGACCATCTCGAAGTGCCGAAGACAAATCTTAAAAAACAGTCCATGATTCTCTTTAGTCTGTCCTCAAGCTCCAACGAGAGGCCACCATATACCACACAGCCATAGTCAAAGAAGGGGAAAATCAATGAGGAAACGAGGAGCTTGCGTATAGGTTGTGGGAGATGCTGACGAGAACGATGAAATAGTTCCCAATTGACCCCCAAGTATATCAATTGACCTTCTGGAGATATGAGCAATATGGGGTTTCCATGAAAGGTTTTGATCAATGGTAATTCCTAAGTTTTTTACAGAGGAGGTGAAGGATATTGGTTGGTCATTAATATTCAAGGAAGGATGGGTGGAAATGGATCTAAGGAGGGAGTTGAAACCTATAAGAATGGCGTGAGTTTTCGTTGCATTCAACTTTAATTTATTCAAGAGGAAAGAAGATAAGGGTTGATTCGGAATACTAACGGCTTGAGTCCTGTCAGAAAGAAAGGATTGGAACCATTGTATAGAACTATTGGAAAAGGATAGAGATTTTAATTTATTGAAGGGAATAGAATAGTCTAAGGAGTCGAATGCTTTGGAGAAGTCCAGGAGTACTAATACAGTCAGTTTTCTTTCGTCAATTGCAGTATGTATGTCATTTGTGATTTTAGCTAAAGCGGATTGAGTGGAGAAGCCTGGGCGAAAGCCAGATTGGAGAGGATCTAAAAGTTTGAACTCTTCGAGGTAATTGGAAATTTGGGATTGGACTATTCTTTCGAGGGGTTTTGACAGATTTGAGAGGATGGAGATTGGACGATAGTCTTTAGGAGAGGTGGGGTTAGGGATTTTGTTAATAGGACGGACTAAGGCTTTTTTCCAGGATGTAGGAAAAACTGAATTTTGAAGGGAAAAGTTATAAATGAATAGAAGAACTGGAAGGATTTCAGGGAGGCATAATTTTAACAGTTTGACAGGTATTCCGTCAATTCCTGTAGAGTTGGATTGGGATTTCATTATGGAGGAAATAAGGTTCGTAGGAGTGATGTAAGAAAAATAAAAATTATCACTATTAAATGCAGATGATACAGGAATATAAGAAGAGGCGGGAGAAATATTACTAGAGGAGGAGGACAAAAAGTAGGAATTTAAGGCATCAGGAGAAACTGGGACAGCTAGGGAAGAAGATGATTTGCAAAGAGATAGCTTTCGGAGTAAATGCCATTTGGATTTTGAGTCAGGAGCTGAGGAGAAGGCTTCATGAAAGTAATTGGTTTTCGCTTGCCTGATCGTTGTTTGCGTCAAGTTACGGAGTACCCTGAACGCTTCGTAGTCATCTGCAAGCCTGGTTCTTCTGAAACGTCTACGGGCTCCCTCACGTCTCTTTTGCATATTTCGAATTTCTTGACACATCCAAGGAGCAGGCTGGCGGCGGAATGTAGAGGTTTTAAGTGGGGCATGGGTATTGAGGATATTGAGGAGATTAGAAGTCAGGATATCTACCATGGTATCGATTGAGGAGCTGGTGTAAACATCATTCCAATTCAGGGTTTCAATATCGGGTAAGATGCTTTCACGGGTTAGGGAATTTATATTGCGGAAGGTTATGGTTTTAGGAAGGATCGCAGGGGTCTGGATATTGTAAGATAGTTGTATGAGGTCATGTGAAGACAGGAAAGGAACAGGTTGTTGGGACGAGGACAAAAGGTTCTGCGCAGAATCGATGATAAACAGGTCCAGCCAATAATCAGACCAGCAAGTGTGATGCGTAGGAGCAAATGGCACTATAAAGAGGTTAAGGGAGTAGAAAAGGTTTTCCAGGTAGTGTTTATCGTGGGAATCGGAAAGGAGATTGGCGTTAAAGTCACCGGAAACTATTATATTACTGTAAAATGGGATAAATTTGTATAGGGTTGATTCGAAGGATGGGTCGAAAGGTACCAGAGGAGGGCGGTATACTACAACGTATA
This sequence comes from Nezara viridula, assembly GCA_928085145.1. Classification (NCBI taxonomy): domain Eukaryota; kingdom Metazoa; phylum Arthropoda; class Insecta; order Hemiptera; family Pentatomidae; genus Nezara; species Nezara viridula. The sequence goes on along the minus strand of OV725078.1, from coordinate 105,118,616 downwards.
GGAGAAGATGGTCTTTAAAGGAAATTTCAACAAAAAGGTATTCCATGTGGGGATATTTGGAAGGGGGTGAGATATCTAGGGTTCGGGATTTTAGGCTATTATGGACGTAAAGACCCACACCACCACCCGTTCGTGTAATCCGGTCATGGCGGATAAAGGTGTGATCGGGTAAGGAAACGGAAGAGGAAGGTATGTGGGGTTTTAGCCATGTTTCGGAAACTGCAATAGTATGGTAAAAATTGCAGGTAAAATATTGCTGAAATTCGTCGAAATGGGCTGGTAAGGATTGTGAATTAACATGACAAGAGGTCAGGATACTAGTCATGTTGGATAGGAAATAGAGAAATATGATGAAAGGCAGCTGAAATATAATGAATAACATTTAAAAAGAAGCAAGTAATGGTTAATACAAATAATAATAATAATATGCAGCAATGATAAAAAAGACTAAACATGATAAAATAAAAGATTACGTCAGTTGTGCTAGAGAAAAAATAATGGTAAAACAGTAACATAATACGGCAAAGTGATTTGTAGTAGGCAACGCTTAACATTTCCCAATTATGACCATCTAGTTGACGAATGTCGAACCGTCAGCAGAAAATGTCAAGATCTTGTGGCTGATCGATGTAGATCACCGGGTGTCCATCTTCTTTTCTACAACGAACTCTACCCCCCGCAAACCATAAGTATTTTAATTGGCCAGCTGCTCTCTTCTGACGGGCGAGCCAGTACAGACGTCTATTCATAGAAAACATTTCTTCGCCGAGATATATCCGGTGGGAGTCGTTTTCTTGCCAACCAATATCCCTAGTAGAAAAGTCCCTTTTTATCTTTCTTCTTTGCACCAAATCGTCGCGTACAGACTGCCTCACAAAACGAGCAATCACGGGTGGTGGTCGGGGATCATCTTTTCTTGGTCTCCGTCGCTCCACAAAGTCGAGGTCCTCTGCGTTGATCTTAATCCCGAGGCCGGCTCCCACGCTGGCTACCAAGGCCGATGGAGTCTCTCCCGCGCGTACCGGGATGCCACGAATTTCTATTGATCTACGAAGTAGACCTTGCTCGGCTTTGTTGACACGCACCTCAAGTTCACCTACTCTGGATTTCAGCATCTTATTTTCTGAGGAGAGTTCTTCTAGGCATTTCGCTTGGGCTTCGAGGTGTCCTTCTATTTTTGTGAACCTCTCATTCAACTCGAAACTGAGTTCATCATACTTCTCAAGCGACGTTTTTAAATTTTTTATATCTTCATTTACCTGTTCACGGAGCTTGTTGACGGCCAGGAGAATATCCGATGAGGAGGGTTCTCTGGTGTCGCTCTTGGATGGACTGGGTAACTTATCACTAGCTGGGGCAGCCTTTTTGCCCTACTCACACTTCTTACATAGCCAAGCTTTTTTTTTGTAATTTTATAGCGTCAATCTCCTTTTCACTGTAATTGCAACATTTGCCGTGAAATATTACGCGGCATTTATTACAGCTTAAATTATATTTATCGTCTCTCACAATAGGGCCGTCACAAGTTGAGCACTGCACCATTTTGTTGATAGAAAAAAAAATATTTACTTACGTAAGAAAAGTGTTGTTTATCAACTTAGGCGTGTTGATGGCCTTTAATACTCTCCGGCTTAAGGGAATTAGCTACTTCTCTTCTCTCCGCCGCAGCTGGTTAACGAACTTTCTTCTATGTATAATGATTCGTAAATAAATATGAGACGCGACTATGGTGGATTAAAAACAAAAATACTATTGTGAGAAATTACTGTAAAATTTTTTATGAAATAAGTTAGTTTATGTGAAAAATGAACGAGTTTCACGGGAGTGATGTGAACTGTACGCCGTCTCTGGCCAGACGGGAAATATATACTATACTGGATTTATAGTATATATTTATAGAATAGAATAGAATAGAATAGAAAATTAAGCTTTATTCTGGGACTAAGTCTCTTTAGAATAACAATGATGAGTTAATACAAAGTAAAGTACAAATCTGGCCAAAAACTAACTTCTAAAAATTTTAATATTATATACATTATTTAAAAAGTATGTAACCAGTAAAAAATAAAATATATATAGAAATGAACATAAAATCTTCTCAAAATTACTTAATTGTGATGAGAAAAAAAAGAATAGAAATTACATAATAAATAAAAGGAACTATATATACGTACTTACTCATATTGCTACATAGTGAGACAGAAAGTATAAAATATAAACATATATACATGAAAGAAAAAGCACAACCTGAGAAGAGAAAAAAAAATAGTAAAAATAATAGTCAAACTCTTTATATTGAGAATAGACGTTGTATGTATATGTATATATATATATATATATATATATATATATATATATATATATATATTGAGTCTGGCCAGAGACAGCAACCAGTTAACATACCTCTGTATTATTAAGTGTCCTATTTCGTTAATTTTTTATTTTTTATTTATTTATTTAGACATATAATATTCTGTCACAGGGACAATAATTATATTGATAAATGAACACATTCACACCGTATATACAAAAAATAAAATAAAATAAACAAAAGTAAAACGATAACTAAATAATAATAAATAAAAACTATATACAATAAAAAAATAAAATAACCTAAATATAAGTAAATTAAAAACATAAAAATACAATCATACCTATATACAATATATACAATCAGGCGGGGAACCCAAATCCCTGCGCTACTCTCTCAACCGCCTCACCGGTGCTAAAGCCGGTGGAGTTTGAGCGAGAGCGCTTTAGCCACATACACTCATGTCTTGAGTGGAGAATCTGGCCATTGCCAGAACTCCAAAATAAATACTATAAAAGATCTCTGGGCCACTGCCGCTTCAACCTTCGAGGAGGGTTGTAGGGATGAGTGGAACTAGATAGGGATTGGGCTAGGGGATTTGGATGATTGATAAGGTTCTGATGGAATTTTGAAAATTTTTCAGGGATAAGGTCAAGGACAAATGGGATATTAAGGTCATGATGTAGGGTTTTGTTGGTTACATAGAACGGAGCATCGACTATTGTTCGGAGGACTTTGGATTGAAAGGAGTGGATGCGTTTGATGTTAGAGAACTTTGCTGTCCCCCAAAGTTCAATCCGTAGGTCCAAATAGGTTTCAGGATTGTCTTGTAGATCAGTAATTTGTTGTCAATTGAAAGTTGAGATTTTCTGGTCAGTAGTCTGTATAATTGGCCGTATCGTCGGTTAAGTTCTTGTCTTTTAAGTCTAGTATGTGGGTTCCACGTTAGTCTTCGGTCTAAGATAAAGCCAAGATACCGGACTGTGTCTGAAAAAGGAAGCTGGATGGAATTAAAGTGGACTGATGGACAGGATCTGCGGCGGAGTGTGAAGGTAATGTGTTTGCATTTGGATTAGTTTACTTTGATGCGCCATTTATTACACCAGTGCTCAATCATTGAGAGGTGCCTTTGAAGATTTAAAAATGCTATTTCTGGATCTAAGTTGGATGATAGGATGGCGGGGTCATCAGCAAATGTTGCCAGGAAGGTATTGGGATGGACAGGGATATCGGCGGTAAAAAGGATATAAAGGACGGGGCCCAAGACGCTACCTTGAGGAACACCGGCTTCAACTGGGTAGGAGTTGGAAAATTCTGAACCACAGCGAACCCGAAAGGTACGATCAGAGAGGTAGAGAGCGGAGGATTAGGTACAAGGGCTGGGTAGATAGGTTTTCAGCTTGGAAAGAAGCCCGGCGTGCCATACCCGGTCAAAAGCTTGAGCTATGTCCAGAAAAGCACCCGAGCAATATTGCTTGCTTTCCAGTGCTGCGGAAATATGATCGACCACTCGGAGTCCTTGTTGGACTGTGGAGTGTTGTGAACGAAATCCGAACTGATGGGAAGGAAGATTTTGGGATTCTATAAAAGGTAGTATTCGTTTCAGGAGGATCTTTTCAAAGATTTTGGAGAGGATTGGAAGTAGGCTAATTGGTCTGTAGGACGTAGAGGTGTTGGGAGATTTGCCTGGTTTCGGTAACAGGATAATAGTGGAATGTTTCCACAAAAGAGGAAAGTGGGTGGTTCTAAGGATGGTATTGTATAAATAAGTCAGAAATATAACAGCTGTTGTCGAAGGATTTGAGAGGTAAGGAGGTCGTATCCAGAAGATTTACGGAGAGGAAGTTTTTGTAAGTGATGTTTGACCTCAGAAGGATTAATTGCTTTAGGCGGCAAGGAAAGTGGAATGGGTGATGTAAGGAATCCTTCTACTGTTATAGTATGGGTGGGGTTGGATTCCGGAAGTGAGGTGAATGTTCTGGAGAGGTGTCTGGCGAATTCCTCAGCTTTGTCTTCATCAGACGCTGCCCAGGAGCCATCGCATCGACGGAGGGGATGGGAAATATGATGGGATTTAAGGATTTTGTTGGTGATCTTCCATAGAGAATTGTCGTGAACAGAGAGGGAAGTAAGGTAGGAGTTGAAGGATTGGATTTGAAGATGGCCAATTCCTGCTTTAATCGTTTAGTGAAATAATTATAAGAGCGCCGATCGGTGGGGTGTCTTGAACGTTGCCATAATATTCGGGCACGGCGTTTGATATGAATTAGATCTAGCAGGTGCTGAGGTAAATTATTTTTATTCGGAATTTTCGAGGAGAAATTTGGAGAGGAAGCAGTCCAGATTGCTTGCTGAATAGTAGTGGTAAAGGAATTTACGGCATTATCGAGGTCTTCTGGGCTTTTCAGGGTTGTTCTGAGGTCAATTTTATCGGAAAGGATTTGATGAAAGAGTTTCCAGTTAACTGGGCCTCTGATGAAGGACGGTGAAGGGGGTTTAGGAATAGGAGCTATTGATAATTGAAGTATTAATGGACTATGATCTGAGGAAAGTTCGTCAAGACGGGTAAGGGAATGATTGAGGGGACCTTAACCACTGAGGATGAAAAAATCAAGGATATCAGGATTGCGGTTAGGATCAGTGGGCCAGTAGGTTGGTGAGTTGGGTGGAAGGAGACTGAAACGTTGGGTATTGAGTGCAGACAGAAATGTTCTGCCACGAGAATTCGTGGTTCTTGAACCCCAAACTTGATGCTTGGCATTTAAGTCTGCACCCAGGATGAAATGATGACCTAAGGAGTTGAGGAGAGAACTGAACTGGACTTTGGATATGGATCTGTTAGGAGGGCAATATGCTGATGCAAGGGTGACTGGAAAGGAGAAGGTTTTGATTACAATAGCGGTTGGCTGTAGGAAATCTTGAGTAGGTAATGGGAGTAAGTGATGGGAGAGGGATTGGTGTACGATGACAGCAGTACCGGCATGTGCTTTACCGTCAGGATGGTCTGTACGGTATGGTATATACTGTGGGATTTTTAAATGCTGTTTTATGGTCAGTCGAGTTTCTGTAATTAGGGCCACGTCAATGTTCTTGTCTTGTAGTAAAGCTGTTAGTTCGTCAACGTGATTTCTAACACCATTCGCATTCCAAAGGAGAATGGACATGGGTTTTGGGATGTGAGTCATTAAGGATTTTTTAAAGGAGGGATGAGGTGAGATACGAGATTTGTAAGGAGTGATATGAGTGGAGTAACTAGGGATTTGAAATCGGTGAGGAAAGATGCTAACAAACTGGTGAGATCTGTTGCATTTGAAGGAGGAGGAATATGAGGAATTTGAGGTTGTTGATGATTATGTGTGTTAGGATGAACAGAATATTGAGGTTGGGGCTGAGGTAGTTGCTGCGGCAGGGCTTCACATGTATTATTTGGGTTCTTACCTCCAAGTAGTTCGGAGTATGATAAATTATTATTTACAATTCTAGAAGGTTCTCTTCTTGGTCTGGTTGTCTCATCTTGAATCCGGTTCTTCCGGTATCTTGATTTGAGGCTCTTATAGGTTTGCCAGCCTTTGTAGTTGGCCGGGTGTCCCTCCTGGCATAGTGCACACACTGCAGGATCTTGTATCGGTTTGGTGCACTCCACAGATTTGTGCTGTTCACCGCATTTCACGCAACGCGGCAGATGGTGACAATAAGTTTTCGTGTGGCCATACGCCTGGCAATTGTGGCACTGCACAATTTCCTTCTTGGGGTATGGATGGCTTCTTTATCTTCACGATAGTGTAGTACAATCTCTTGATATCATATATCTTCTCAATACCAGATGATGGCTCTAGATCCACGAAAAATAAAGGTAGTGGAACTTTATTACTCACTCCTGGCTGCTCCTTATTCTCCTTCAGAACGTTGGTTACCTGACGCACTTTGAAACCAAGCGTCGCTAGTTCTTCTTTTATCACTTCAGTTGGGGTTGAGGTGTGTAAATTTCTTACCACCACTCGTAGCGATCTCTCCTGTTTCAGCTGGTACGTGTGGAAATTTGCATTCGTTTCTGACAGGTACTTCACAATTTTTCGGTAGGCTTCTGCAGTATCAGGTGTTATTTTTGTGTCGTTAGTCCTGTTGAGGCAAGAATAACTACCGGAGCAGATTTCGTTTAGTTGTGTGCATAGTAGTTGGAAATTTTTGATATTTTTTACAAATATCGGAGGAGGCCTTGGTTCCCTGGATATTGCTGCTGACTCCATTACTTCTCTATCATTATGAAGCACTTGGAACGGGTTTGGAGTGAAGAAAGGAGATTCTTCAACCATTTCTTGCGAAGAGGTACCTGGTTGAGGCTGAGGTTCTGGACCTGAAGTTTTCACTGTGGTTATTGGAGCTATTTCTCGCAGGCAGCGACGAGTTCTTTGTTTCGCTGGTGAATCACGAGGGGTACTAACACCGTCTGACCGAGTCCTCTTAGTGGGCACCTTACTGGACATCACTTGCTGGCAATGCGGCATATCATAAGAGAAAAAAAAAATAAATAAAAAAATAAAATAAAAAAAAATGTAGCAAACAGTAAATAACAACTGCTGTGGTGTACACTTCAACTGTATTCAGTAAATAATCAAAGAGATTCCGCTGAAAAATAGGCAAAAACTGAGAGAAGATTTCAGAATACGACCTTTGCATCAGCTGATCCACTGCCTTCCGTTAAATTTCTACCGTTTTTTTTTTCTTTTTAATATTTTTTATCAATAGAAATTATAGACACTTCATATTTCCTCTCTACTCATCGAAAAGTGAAAGTATCGAAGTTTTTTATACTATCACGAGCTACGGGATAGTGGTAAACAACTGAGCTCTATTATGCATCATAACAACCCGGCTTGTTATTGTAAGTACGATCAGTAACGCTATGCAGCAGTACCATCAGACGAGAAGAGAAAAATATATTATGTTGTGCTAAACGTAAATTATTATTTCACAGCAGGTGCGGTAAACTCAGTGATAAAGAGTTTGAGGCTCAAAAACCCTCAAAAAAAAAAAAAAAAGGATGGATATGCGCTAGTTGCGATCAGCCTAAAAAGATTCCACCAGGTGGTGAAAACCCAGATCAAAGTCGCAACACTGAACCTAAAACAACAGAAATTATGGCAGCAGTAAAGCGGCTTGATAATTATTTTAATCAGTAATTTAGAAATAAGGAGTGCTAGACAAGTACGGAGACCTGAGCTTCGAAGTAAATCCTAGGCTATCTAAAATTGAAAACCACTTAGAGGGACAATCTAAGAAGCTTGAAGAAATAATCTCAGAAAATAAAGCCCTCAAATCTATGGTCGGTGAATAAAGCCGAACAGGGCCTGCTTAGTAGATCGCTCGAGATCCGGGGCATCCCGGTTCAAGCAGGTGAGACCCCTGCAGCCCTGGTTACAAGTATTGGGGCCGGCCTGGGCATTAAACTCAATGTTGAAGATATAGACACTGTGCAGCGCCGAAGAGCAAGAAAAGATGACCCGCGACCACCGCCTATAATCGCGAAATTCGTCAGGCAGTCAGTGAGAGACGACCTGGTGCAAAAGCGAAAAGTAAAAAGGGACTTTTCGACGAGGGAAATCAGTTGGAAGGAAAATTAGTGCCACCGTATCTATCTCAGCGAGGAAATGACTCCGACGAACACGTACCTTTACTGGCTAGCTCGGCAAAAGAAAGAAGCAGGGAAAATAAAATATATATGGTTCTCCGGCGGCAGACTGCGGTGTCGAAAGGATGACGGTCATCAGGTTCTCTTTATCGACCAGAGTCAAGATCTAGATGTCTTCGGCTGACTCTTCGATCCCTATTCACTTCGAATGTGATACATATACCTCCCTTCTAAAATTTATATCATAAAGAGGAAAATTTCAAATCTTACCTCCAATGTTTTGAATATTATTGGAAAGGATGGAAATTTTCTAGGGCAAAGAAAAATGTGCTCAAATGCTCCTAAATTCGATCGGATCACCTTATTATAATACACAAGCAGCACTAGTCGCTCCTCAGATCTTAGTTATGATTAGTTGATAAATGTATGAAAACAACATTTAGCAATCACTCGAATTGTATTAGTGGTTCAACACTATTCTCGACGTATCAAAAACATAATGCGACAATTTCAGAATATATCACATATTTACGGCCTTACCTTTCTGAATGCAATTTTAACGTAAAATATATATGTAACCTAAAGGTCACCGCCGCAGAAATCTTTCTGAGCGCGAATTTATTCGTTGTATCATGGATAATAATATATATATATATATATATATATATATTTAAACTTATTTATTGAAAAATATTACAATCTGTCTCTAGGACATTTATAATAGAGTTCACAGATCACATTCACACTCTATGTACAATAAATAAAATAAATTATACAGAAAAATAATATATATATATATACAATAAATAAGAATAAAATAACCTAAAAATAAATAAATAAAAAGAACACACACACACCTATATACAATATTTACAATTTGGCGAGAGAACTCCAAACCAGACTTGTCCCTCCAACTGTGGAGGGAAAAGTATGACTCCAGGAGTTCCCTGCACTCCTCTCTCAACCGCGTCACTAGGGCTAAGCCCAGTGGAGGGTGAGCAAGAGTGCTATAATAATATTAGGGAAAAAAATTAGTGTCGATACAGGTGGATTTAATATCAAAACCAAAGCAATTGCTATGGAGGCTTCAATAGCAAATAACCAAGACTTATCGAATGCACAGCCATTTTCTAAAAATTATACACATAAAACATCTTGATCCGAATGCTTCAGAAATGACACCTTAAAAACAAGAGACTATACCGGATTACAATCGATAGATCGTGTGGATTTAAAAAGTTTGTCGCAAAAGAATTTCGGGTAAATCCCCTTAACTTAAAATGTTCATCCACAGGTTCTTCTTTCCAAAAGAAGAAAAAAATATATATTCTTTCAAATAATCTTTGAAAAGGTCCTCCTCAAACGATTTCCATCCATAAAAATTTTTTTCAGCGCTTTGACAGGGAACCTGTTTTTCGTAATATTCTATCATCGGCTTCATACATAGACTCAATTATTATTCCATAAACTCAATCTTGAGAAACTTATTACTTTAATATGTGAGATTAATAATTTTTTTATGAAGATTTTCTTTCAGCTCTTCTCTAGTTCAGAATTAATGACATGGCCTTGATAAAATTGTTATGGATATTATAATATAACCTCCTTCATGTCATCGCTCTTAGCACTTAGCTTATGTATTACTCATCTATTCAAAATTCCATCTTTCCTAGAGCGTCTAGAAGAAGCGTGTTATAACTCCAGCGTTAATTTAAGTTCTAATTTCATACAGATTTTCATAGCGGTTGTCCTAGGGAGGCATGAATTTTCAAGCTTTTCCTCGCAAAAGAAAACTTCCACAAGAATTTTCCATTAAAAAAATGGTCATTCACTAGAGCTGAATTATTAAGGCAGGTAGAGAGCTGGAGTATAACAGTATTCGCGCGGACGTGAGCTACAGTGAGACAAGATGATATCTCGAATATCAGGAAAGGGAGTTTTCCTCAACGTACGTGCTTGCAATACGCCTCCTTCCTCAGTCACAGACTTCTCTGTTATGCATGCCTTTTTATATCCCCTTATTATGTTTTAATAATAAACCTTCCTTTGTTTAAGGGATACTCTCTTGGCGTATTACTAATGAAGATAAACTAAACCATTATAAAACGGAATCTTTATTAGCGATAAATAGCGCAATCTGATATGGCTTAATATCTAATGGACGATGTCGAGTTGTGTTTATAAAAACAACGCGTCAATGCTTTCGTCATGTCAGTCTCAGCTTACACTCTGTATGAGCAGGCTCTATGCCATCTAAACATCCTAGTTGTCATGAATTTAATTAGATCAGCTTCTTCCAGCAAATTACATATTTCTTGGTTCCTTCTAAAGGACTTTTCTTTCATATAGTTGGGGGTTTCTTTCCTCAGCTTTAGTTATTGCTATGGTCCCTTTTTCATATTTGATTAATATTCGAAAATGTGTGAATGAATACTCTAGCCCTAGTACCAATACCCTTTAGTGTGGCAAATTGTATTAATACTCAATAAAACAATAATAATTCGAACTAGTGTTTCATATAGATCATTCTTAGTTTGTCAAAATACAAGATGATCTGAAACGTGTTGTTTTAGACCATCAGTAATTTTAGTGATCAGTATCAAATTGCAGAAATAATTCTCCTTTTCGTTGTTACGTATACCTGATTGAAATTTATGATTAGTGAGCATAAGTATCTGAAACCAAGAACTGCTAAAATTTTTACTGACCAAAAGTCACCTTCATCCCTGGATGGCTAAATTCTTCTTTTGCAGCTATATATTTAGTTTTATTTTCATGTATGAAAGTCCAATTTTGTTTAGCACAGACCCAAAGTCTGTGCCGGACTGAACTACGGTAACAGACCCAGGAAACGCCTAAATGACCTAAGAATTGGATTTTGGAACATTTTATCATTACATAGACTAGGAGCACTTCGTGCGCTCCTTGCAGAAGTGGACACATATAGAATCGACATAGCAGCTATCCAAGAGGTCCGATGGATAGGACAGGGAATTATGGAGAAGAAGTACCATACACTCTACTATAGCTGCTATGAAAAGCATCACGTCTTCGGTACCGGATTTGTTGTGAGAGGCAGAGCTCGACAGCTGGTGATGCGATTTACTCCCATTAACCAAAGGTTATGCTACATTCGGCTTAGAGGAAAATTTTTTAATTTCTCTCTAATTAACTGCCATGCCCCAACAGAGGTGTCACCTGAGGAGGATAAGGAAACATTTTATGAAGAACTTGGACGCGTGACAGAAAGCTACCCCAAGAATGATGTTAAAATCATTCTTGGTGACTTTAACGCCCAAGTTGGTAAGGAGGTGGCACTCATGCCGACCATAGGAACCCACAGCTTGCATAAGACCAGTAATGATAATGGGCTACGAATGGTGAACTTTGCTACATTGCACGGACTGGTTGTTGGAACAACTCTTTTTCCTCGAAAGAATATCCACAAAGCAACATGGATCTCTCCAAATGGGCAAACAACATCACAAATAGACCATGTACTCATTAGTGCCCGTCACAAGTCCAACATGATAAATGCAAGATCTTATAGAGGTGCAAATATGGACACGGATCACTATTTGAGCATTGCCGAGGTCAGATCACGAATTTCGCTGATTAAAAACCACCACCAACGACCAAAGAAGAAGATTGATGTAGCTAAACTTAAGGACTCAGACCACCAATATTCGTATCAACAAGCTGTGGAGACGAAACTTAATGAAGAAGTAATTAATGACAGCTCTATGGTCGATGAACAGTGGAAGAGATGCAGCAACGCAATGAAACAGGCAGCAGAAGAATCTCTTGGCTACGAGACTAAATCTAGAAGGCCCCCATGGTTTGATGCTGAGTGCCTTCAAGCAGTAAAAGTGAAAAATGAAGCCTACAGAAAGAAGGTTCAGCGTCCCACAAGGCTCTCCCAAGAAACATATCGAAGAAAAAGACGCGAAGAGAAGAGATTATTCCGCGGAAAGAGAAGAGCTTGGGAATACAAGAACATGGAGGACACAGAGGCATTGCGCGGCCAAAATGAAAGTCGGCTGTTCTTTCAGAGAATAAACGAGGGTAGGGCAGCTTTCAGGCCCAGAGTGACGGCATGCAAAGACACGAATGGAACTCTTTTAAGCCACAAAGATGACGTACTAAGGAGATGGGTACAACATTTCAAAGACGCATTAAACAGAGGAACGGTGCCTGGAGAAGTAGGAGTAATGAAGGAAGACTCCCTGAATTCTATTGAACCCCCGGATGAGGAGGAAATGGAAAATGCCCTGAGGAAATTGAAAAATGGAAAGGCGCCAGGCCCGGACGGAATCCAGTCAGAGCTGTTGAAATGTGGAGGTGAAGAACTTAAGAAAGCTCTGCATGATTTAATGCTGACCATCTGGGAGAGGGAAGCTATGCCTACGGAATGGGCAACAGCCATTATCTGCCCAATACATAAGAAAGGAGATCAAACAGAATGCGCTAACTATCGAGGAATCTCACTCCTTTCGTGTGCTTATAAGCTGCTCTCTAACATTCTTTTTGAGAGGATTCTCCCGTATTCTGAAAAGGAACTGGGGAAATATCAGGCTGGATTTCGAAGAGGACGCTCAACCACTGATCAACTGTTCTCTCTGAGGATGATCCTAGAAAAGACTATGGAGCGTAAGGTAGTCACCCACCATTTATTCCTAGACTTTAAAGCAGCATACGACAGCGTTGATAGAACGTAACTATACTGTGCCTTGGAGGAGCTAAGCATCCCTCAGAAGCTCGTACGCCTAATCAAGATGACCATGGACAGCTCGAGATGTAGAATACGCGTCGGTTCTGACGACTCCGAAGAGTTTAAAGTGAGCAGTGGGGTTAGGCAAGGGGATGCCCTCGCCTGTCTATTGTTCAACTTGGCAGAGGAGAAAGCTGTAAGAGACTCCGGTATTCAGACCAACGATATAATCTTCAATCGCCTGACACAGCTTCTTGGTTTTGCTGATGATATTGACATAATAGGTAGGTCTGAACAGGCTCTCAGAGAAGCGTTTATAGGCCTTGAAGCAGCTGCAAGACCACTTGGTCTAGAAGTCAACGAGAGGAAAACTATGTATATGAGAGTTGGTGGTGAGGTGGATCTGAACTCTCCATTTGAGGTAGGTTCTTTAAAGTTTGAGAGAGTGAAAAGTTTTATATACCTTGGGTCTTAAATTAATAGCAAAAATGACATGGCTCAAGAAATACAAAGAAGGATCACGGCTGCCAATAGATGTGTCTATGGACTTGGCCGACACTTAAGAAGTATGTACCTCTCAAAGAAGACCAAGCTGATCATATACAAGACTCTTGTTCGGCCTGTTTTGACATATGGCTCAGAGGCTTGGACGATGACCAAACACGATGAGATGAAGCTGAGTGTGTTTGAGCGAGGAGTCCTCAGAAGGATTTATGGTCCAGTAAAGGAGGGTGGTGTCTGGAGGAAAAGAAAAAATAGGGAGCTCAGTTCTCTCTATGCAGACATCGACGTAGTCACCTATATTAAACTGGCCAGACTAAGGTGGGCAGGGCATGTGGCCAGAATGAGCACCGTTGAGATACCCAAGAAAATAATGATGGAGGAGCTGCACCTCGCAAGACGGGTAGGAAGCCGAGGACGAGGTGGTTGGACAACGTGGCCTATGATGCGAGAACCCTGATTGGTGTACGGAACTGGAGAGCTGCAGCAGAAGACAAAGCCAACTGGAGGAGGCTCTTGGAGGAGGCCCAGTCTCGGTAACGGGATGTCGTGCCACACATGATGATGATGATGACAGACCCAAAGTAAGGGGAAAAAAGTCAATGTTGTCAGCATCTATAAGTATTTGCATCGTTCTTAGCAAAATTTTGCCTCGTTCGTTCATCTCTTTGATGAACGAATGAGAATAATTCTATACTTCTGGGACTTGTGTCCCTTTAGATCAAATTATAAATACAGAATATAGATTAACATTTTGGTATATCCATAAAATACAATTATATATTTACAGGATTATTGATAATAAAATAAAAGTTCTGAACTAAAAACATACATAAATATAAAATAGACAGCGAAAGTAAAATAAATAAACAACATATCAATAAATCACAAAATAATGAAAGTATCTGGGGGTACTTTGAGATACTTACTACTTTTTTCTTACTACGATCTTTAAGTGCATTTCAATCGGATTGGGAATGGAGTAGGTGTTTGAAGAGAAGAGATTTGAAAATTGGAATATCAAATAGTATAGTGATGAATATTATGAATGCTATAGATATATCACTAAGAATAGAGATGAATTTATGTATAATCTGAGTTATGTAGTTATTCTAAGAGAGGTTCTGATTTAAGGATCACTCCGAGGTTTTTGACTGTCGGAAAGAAAGGGATGGGCAGTTAATGAGGTAAAGTTGAACATAGAAATGAAGGGAACTAATGAAGTGCCTGAAGCCGATGAGGATAGCTTTAGTTTTTTCCGCGTTTTCTTCAACTCATTTGTTTCTGCCTATCCGTTGATGCAGTCGATATCTTCTTGTATCTTTTAGGTAGCCTCAGGCATCTCAGAAGGTTGGAAAGATTTGCAAATTTTGAAATCATCCTGAGAATGGTTCGTCATGCGACCAACAGGGATCGATGGGTATAGCCTTAGTTATATCTGCGTTCAGCTTCAGTTTATTTTTTTGCCCATCTGCGGATACAGTCAATATCCTCTTAGTAGTTTTCGGGTGGCCTCAGGTAGATACCACAATGTTAGACGATAAGTACATTTGAAACTTGTCTGCATATACCTATACTGGCTCGCTCGGCAGAAGAAAGCAGCGGGGAAAATAAAATATATATGGTTTTCCGGCGGCAGACTGCGGTGTCGAAAGGACGACGGTCATCAGGTCGTCTTTATCGACCAGAGTAAAGACCTAGATGTCTTCGGCTGACTCTTCGATACCTGTTCACTTCTCAACATCGATGAAAAATTTTGGCGTAGTTTACAGGACTCACATTGAATCATCATGTTTAGCATCCTTACTACCTTTCACGTTAATTCCTAATCCCTCCCAGCCCATTATGATGAATTCCTAGAATACTTTACACGCAATTTTTACCATATCATTGCAAGTTCCGAAACCTGGCTCAAGCCTAACATCCCTTCTACATCTGTTTCCCTTCCTAACTTCACACTAATCCGCCACGACCGGACGAGCCGGACTGCCGGATGTGTAGCTTTGTATGTTTACGAATGTCAGAAGACCCGAATACTCCACTGCTCTCCTCCATCCGATCACCCACATGTAGAGTTCCTAATCGTTGAAATTTCCTGTGATATATCTTCTATCCTTTATGTTGTAGTGTATAGACCCCCTCTTGTTCCCTTTCATTCGTCATTCGAATCATACCTCTTCGACTTTGTTCCTCTTTATACCAAAATAATTATTTCCGGTGACCTAAACACTAATTTCCTTTCTGACTCCAATGATGAATCATATCTCGAAAACCTTTTTTTCTCTCTTCATCATTTCATTGTTCCTTTTTCTTCCACTCATCACACCCCCAGGTCCGATACTTGGTTGGACCATTACATTATCGACTCCGCTCAGAACCTCCTTTCCTCCTCACAAGTACCGGTCTCCTTTTTATCCTCTCATGACCTAATCCAAATTTCATATAATATCCATACTCCTCCGATCCTACCTAGAACCATAACATTCCGTAATATTGATGTCCTCACTCGTGAAAAAATCGTACCCTTCATGGAAACGCTTGATTGGAATGGAATATATTCCTGTATTGACTCTTTGGTTAACCCATAGATGACCCGCGACCACCGCCTATCATCGCGAAATTCGTCAGGCAGTCAGTGAGAAACGACCTGGTGCAAAAGCGAAAAGTAAAAAGGGACTTTTCGACGCGGGAAATCAGTTGGCAGGAAAATTACTGCCACCGTATCTATCTCAGCGAGGAAATGACCCCGACGAACAGGTACCTTTACTGGCTGGCTCGGCAAAAGAAAGCATCAGGGAAAATAAAATATATATGGTTATCCGGCGGCAGACTGTGGTGTCGAAAGGATGACGGTCATCAGGTTGTTTTTATTGACCAGAGTCTAGATCTAGATGTCTTCGGTTGACTCTTCGATCCCTGTTTACTTCTCAACACCGACAAAAAATTTGGAATAGTTTACAGGACTCAAATTGAAAATCAGGATTGTATTTTATGTTTATATTGCAACTTTTTAATTAATTTATTTCTATTGATTATTTCTTTTACATATCTTTTTCTTTTTAATGTTTTTTTTTTCTTATATTTCAGTTCTTACAGTATTTCATCTAATGTATCATATTCGGTCCAGCGTCTGCTCATCGAATTCTGACTTTATTTTCCCCAAGCCTAATCATGTCTAGCATCCTTAATACCTGTCACGTCAACACCCAATCCCTCCTAGCCCACTATGATGAATTCTTTAAATACTTTACCCATAATTTTTACCATATCATTTCAATTTCCGAAACCTGGCTCAAGCCTTACATCCCTTCCACATCTGTTTCCCTTCCTAACTACAGACTAATCCGCCACGACCGGACGAGCCGGACTGGCGGAGGTTTAGCGTTGTATGTTCACGAATCATTGTTCTTTTTTCTTCAACTCCTCACACCCCCAAATCCGATACTTGGTTGGACCATTACATTATCGACTCCGCTCAGAACCTCCTTTCCTCCTCACAAGTACCGATGTCCTTTTTATCCTCTCATGACCTAATCAAAATTTCATATAGTATCCGTACTCCTCCGATCCTACCTAGAACCATAACTTTCCGTAATATTGATGTCCTCACTCGTGAAAAAAACGTACCCTTCCTGGAAACGCTTGATTGGAATGGAATATATTCCTGTTCCTGTATTGACTCTATGGTCAACATTTTCTCTTCCAATCTCCTTAATATCCTCGTTGCCCATGCTCCCATTAAAACCTCGACCTTTCGTTGCCCCCCGGCTCCCTAGTTGTGTCAACAAATTAAAGATCTTCAGAAGAGACGTGATGCGGCCCGCAGACGCTTTAGACGTACTAGGATCGCTGACGACTACCAAGCGTTTAAGGTTCTCCGCAACCTGACACAAACCAAAATCCGAAGAGCCAAATCCACCTATTTCCACTAAGCCCTTTTATCAGCTCCTGATTCCAAAACCAAATGGCTACTCCTTCGTAAACTCTCCCTCTGCGAATCTTCCAGAGCACCTTCCTCAGCAGTCTTTCCAGTCAAACCTGATGATTTAAATTCATATTTTTTATCAGCTTCCTCCTCCATTCCTCCATCAACCTCTTCCTTCTTTACTCCTGGAATATCATTTAACGACGACAACTTTTATTTTTCAGATATTTCTCCCACAGAACATATCCACCGTGATGAAATATCATTCAAATTCTATTGTTCCAGATGTTATTCCTGTCAAATTAATCAAATTTGGTAGCCATTCATCATGTAACAAAATTTCATTTTTTCTCTATGTATCATTTGTACATATATATATATATATATATATATATATATATATATATATATATATATATATATATATATTATATATATAAGTTAGCTGAGTATAAGCCATAAACAATAATAGGAACTGTGTTACTAATAAGATTAACAAAGCATTGTAAATGAAAACAAACCGTATCTATATATACTGGATAAAGTAGATAATAAAGTTAGTTGCTCACGAACCTGTGTACTGTTACTATGCCCTAAAACCCTTTTTTTTCGATCAGTCTTTCAGTCTAATCGTAAGTGGTGCCGAAACCCGGGAAGAATTCCGAATTTTACCGCGCGGTTAATAGGATCGTGAATTTCGGAAAAATCACTAGGCGAACCCACACAAGCTTCTAATCGCGACAATTACGATGCAAGAACAATTGAAAAAGCTGGAGTACCAACTTGCTCAGTCTACGGTGGAGAGACAGAAATTGGAAGCGGAGCGTCAGAAAGTAGAAACGCAGCTATCGAAAGCGACCGAAAACACACAGATCGAGTTGCTTAAGATAAGGACGCAGAACTCGGCATTTATTCACGAGGTAATTAGCCAGTTAGAACCGTTCACAGGTGTAGTAGGTGATCTCGAACACTTTATCAAAGGTGGGGACCAGATTAAAACTTTGATTACCGCCAGACAGCAGTCAGGCACGTTGCTTGAGTCTGACGTAAAAATATTGGAAGCCTCTTTGATTGGTCGTATCTCGAGGCGGGTTTTGAACGCCGTACAGGGCGATTTGACGGTCTCCTGGGAGACGCTGAAGATACGGCTCAAGAAGCTATACGGCGGTGGCAGGTGGACCCCGGAAGAGGACGTTTTCTATCTGTTTAAAGAGCGCAGAACCCAGGGCCAATCGGAAGGCGAGTTCGCCGAAAAACTATTGGTGTTATACAATAGACTGACGGAGAAGATGGTGGAAACATGCGGCCAGGCGGAGGGAGCCCAGAAGATGGAGTTTCTAAGGGGTGTGCTAAAGGTACAACTAAACCATTATTTGGACCGTCCGGGATCACTGCCCAGAGACCGAGATTTTATCGCATGCGCCCACGACCTGATCGATGCGAGGGAGCTGAACGAAACTCGCTTCGAAAAACCGGAAGCGGAATGGACGGAAGTGAGATCACCGAGAAGGCGGCAACGCAGCATTACGAGGATTAGTAACACTAACGGAGGCTTCGAAAAGCGACCAAGTAAGGGCTTTGAGGACGGGAGACGGAAGCCTGGGCGCCGTTGCTACGAATGTAATCGAACGGGTCACGTAGCGGCCCAATGTAAGCTCACAAGGTGCTACGAATGCGGCAGGCAGGGGCACGTTGCGAGAGAATGTCCAAGGCGCAGCCCCCGACCGAACAGAAGGGAACCACAGCACGAGCCCATGGATATCAACAACCAGGACTGGAGCGGAAGACGGACTGGTAGGAGAGGCGGGTGACGCTACACCAGCGGAGAATCTTCGGAGGACGAAAGCATCCGGTCGGGGCGCAGTGGTCCGACTACGAGGAGGCAAGAGGTGAGTGGAGGGAATCCCTGGAGGGGGGGGACCGTCAGGAACGGAGGTAGCAGTAGGACGCGCGCGCTCGGACTGAGGACGCGGCAACGGATGGGGCAACC
The DNA here is from genome assembly GCA_928085145.1 of Nezara viridula. Taxonomy (NCBI): domain Eukaryota; kingdom Metazoa; phylum Arthropoda; class Insecta; order Hemiptera; family Pentatomidae; genus Nezara; species Nezara viridula. The sequence continues at coordinate 105,099,549 of OV725078.1, read as the reverse complement.
GACCGGGGCAACCGACCGGGGGGTTTAATTATTAACAACAGCGCGAATACAGGACAGCGGACAAGGTTGCCCGTGGTGAGACTGAGAGAATCCGGCATCAAATTTCTCATTGACACGGGGAGTACGAATTCCTTGATCAATATAGGGGCGGCGGAGAAACTGGGAATCTGGGCGAAACGGGAACGATGCGACTGTGCGGTGTCAACGATTCATGGCAGAGGTCAGACGCTGGGGGAGACGCTCTTTGACCTCAAGGAACTCACGGGACGTGACGCGCGGATCACGATACACATCATTTCGCAGTTGATGCAGGGTCAGGATCTGATAGTCGGGTGTGACATTTTAAACCGCGTGGGGTTTAAAATTAAGAATAGGAACGAGACATGGCGGTATAGAATAGGGGAACGATACTACGAGGTAAAGATGATAGGAAGTAGAGGACTCATGGAAGTCGGGGCCGTGGATTGCATCAAAGACTCGCTAGCGAACTTAGTCGCGCAAAACGAGGATTTATTCTACCACGAAAACGAGTACCTACCAACCACGGGTCGAACGGTGCATAGAATAAATCTGAAGTCGAAAGCCGCAGTTTACGTTAAAAATCGGCGTTACCCGCAAGCCATGAGAGAGATTATCGGAGAACAATTGGCAGAACTTCTTAAGCAGGGCATTATTAGACAGAGTAATTCCCCCTTTAACAGCCCTCTGTGGGTGGTAGAAAAGAAGCAGGGCGGCAACGCGAAACAGTATCGAGTCGTAGTTGACTACAGGAAACTGAACGAGGCGACTGAGGACGAGCGGTATCCTCTTCCTCGGGTCGAGGATATTCTTGATCGACTGTCAGGGGCGACTATTTTTAGCACGCTGGACTTAAAGAGCGAGTATCACCAGGTCCGGATGGCCGAGGAGGATATCGGTAAGACGGCCTTTTCGTGGGAAAGGGGACACTTCGAATTCGTTCGAATGCCGTTCGGGCTAAAAGGGGCCCCACTGACTTTCCAACGCTTTATGGACGAACTACAGCGAGGACTGGGCGAATCCTACTCACAGGTCTATATGGACGACCTCATCGTTTTTAGTGGAACTGAGGAGAACCACGTGCAACACCTCAAACGCGTTTTTGACAGGGTGCGCGAATTCGGCCTAAAGTTATCTCGAGAAAAGTCTCAATTTGGGTTACGAGAAATCAAGTTTCTAGGACACGTGGTCTCACGGAACGGGGTACAGCCGGACCCGCAGCGGGTAAAGGCCATCCTGGAAGCACCCTTACCTAAGAACGCCCGTGGGGTTAGGCGATTTTTGGGTATGATAAATTACTATCGAAAGTTTATACCCGGGATAGCGGAACTCACGCATCCATTGACCGAAACACTTGAAAAAAGGGAGACGGTTTCAATTAGGTCCAGACCAGCTAGCGTGCATTAAGAAATGCCGGGAGATTTTGACCACTCGGCCACTACTAGCTTTCCCCGATTTCGCTAAAATGTTCAAAATCACCACAGACGCCAGCGAGGTAGCTATCGGGGCCGTGCTCTCTCAGAATTTCGAAGGTGGCGAGAAACCACTAGCATACGCGGGGCGGAAGTTGAATGAAGCAGAACAACGTTATAGTGCAATCGAGCGCGAGCTTTTGGCGGTAGTATGGGCTGTGGAATACTTCCGACCATACGTTTACGGGAGACGGTTTCAGTTACTGACCGATCATAAGCCTTTATTGCACCTCGGAACTCTTAAAGAATCTTCTGCACGGGTATCACGGTGGAAGGAGCGTCTAGCGGTTTACGACTTCCACGTAATACATAAAAAGGGCGTCGACAACGCGGTCGCCGATTGGTTGTCACGAGACCTAGTAGTAAACGCGATCGAGGACGAGGAGGTCCCGACAGAACCATTCGCGCTACGATATCTACGCGAGTGGGCGGAAGGCGGACCAGAGATTCCTTTAGTCCAGAGTGAGGCCGAGGAAATTGCTACACCGACGGACAGACCCGCGGAACTGCCCGAAGTAGACGAAATAATTAACAATAAAAGACTGCAGATCATTATAAAATCAAAGCAGGACTCCGGAATAGAAATCAGGGCGAGCACGTATGAAGGTTCGTCGACTATATTAGTTCGCACCCCCCGCATCTATAGATGAAAACGCGTTAGAACGTATATTCGTGGAATTCAGTAACCCAGGACGGAATTGCTATGTCTATGTGGGTAATCGGATGATTGCGGAGAAATTGAAGCGGTTATGGCGCCAGGAAAGGATAGGAATGGGGTACTCGCTAGTGCGGTGTTTACGTCAGGTAGAAACGATTACAGAACCAGCGGCACAACAGAATCTAGTAACGGAACACCATTCTGGGAAAACAAATCACCGGGGAGTAGAGGAGACTCTTCGTGCATTGAAATTGCTCTATTATTGGAAAGGTATGGGCCGTACCGTACGGGACTGCGTAGCGCAGTGCGAGGTGTGCCAAAGAGCAAAGTACGATCGTCAACCTCCGGTAGCCGAACAAGTAATCACCCCTACCGCTACAGAACCCCTGCGATCCATACAGGTAGACGTTTATTCCAACGAGGGGCAATCATGGGTAACGGCGATAGACCCGTTCAGTAAAATTGCTATGGCCTATCCCATTGAGTCAAAAACCCCTGGGGCAGTTTTGAAGGGATCTTGCAATGGTGCTCATTTTACGGTGTCCCAGACGAAATCGTCTCAGATTGCGGGAGAGAGTTCGATAACTCGCTAATTCGAGATGAGAGCAAGATATTGGGCATCAATTGGCGTTTGAACACCCCACATCATATTAAGGGAAGGGGCGCCGTGGAACGGCTCCACAATACTTTAGGGGAACACTTACGGTTGCTCAAGTTAGGTCGTGACCTCGATCCATTCGATGCTATGCCACGTGCTGTCATAGCCTACAATAATACCATTCATGCCGCGACGGGATTATCACCAGTCGAAATAGTGTTCGGACAGAGGCGCCGGGATAGAGGAGATCTCATCACGGCTAACAATAACGACCTTAAAGCTAGCATGTATCAGGCAAGAGTAGGGCGGCAAACAATGTGGGCGAAAGTACGCGAAAAATTAATTCGTGAGAAGCAAACCCGGGTGGCTAAGGCAAATAACCGACCCATAGTTTATAGAAAGGGCCCGTTAGCGCTGGGAACCATAGTGTATAGACGATTACGCACCGCTCGCACTAAAACAGCCGCGAGGTATGAGGGACCTTATAAAGTCATCACCATACGGGAGAATAACCTATTTACTATCAGGGATGTAAATTACCCGTTTCGGTCACGTACGGTACACCTTGAAGAGCTTCGGGTACCTCAGATTATGCCAGAAAACGAGTCGGACGGCGGCGCCCAGCCTGGACCATCTCACGGCTAGGAAGTTTTTCTTTTCGTACTTTCCATTTTTTTTTATGTTTTTGCGATATTGAGTAATTTCTGTTAAATAGCGTTATACAAGTAGAGTGAAAAATGTTTTTTTGTTTGTTGTTAAAATCCATTGTAGATAGGTTAAGTTATTATATTTTAGGATATCTGTATTTGTTTTTTTTTAGGTATAAGTATGTTAAGCTAGTGAATCTGCTACTTAGTGTATTATTATCTTTTTTATTTTTCTTCTTCTGCTCTGCTGAAAGTGTTTGAGTTTGTGTTTTATGTTCTATTTTTTTTTTTTTTTTTATTTATAAGTTCCTCCATACGAAGGAACTGGAGGGAGGGAGTTAGCTGAGTATAAGCCATAAACAATAATAGGAACTGTGTTACTAATAAGATTAACAAAGCATTGTAAATGAAAACAAACCGTATCTATATATATTGGATAAAGTAGATAATAAAGTCAGTTGCTCACGAACCTGTGTACTGTTACTATGCCCTAAAACCCTTTTTTTTCGATCAGTCTTTCAGTCTAATCGTAAGTTATATATATATATATATATATATATATATATATATATATATATATATATATATATATATATATATATATATATATATATATGTTCTTTTTTGAGTATGGAAAATATGTTCAGTCACTTTCGCTGAGAATTGTTTTTTGTTAGTTTTTGAATGTATAAGATTCTAAGAGAAGTTTTTAATTGGTTACTAGTATTGAATGCACTCTTCTACATGTATATCATCTTTTATTTTCCCCGATCAATCTACATCTTAGGATATTGATTATATAAGACTTGTAGAAAGTTTATAATACTATTATTGTATTCATTTGAACAAAATAAGGTACAGATGTAAATTATTTATAGCAAATATTTATCTGCTCTGTTATTATTATTTTTTTCACTAATACAATGGTATGACAACAAAAGTAATTTATCGTTCATTTCAAATTTCATTTAGTATTCCATAGTTTATTGTTTGTAGCAACTATTTTACAGTATTGTGACCATATTACTCATATTATTTCTTTAATATATCTGTATAATTATGTAAATACTTCTGTTATTACTTATTTTTTAGTTGTTTTTTTATTGTAATATGCATGTTGGCCAGATGTTATGTTATGTTTTATGTACAATATTATTATTCTTAAGGAACTTTGTCCCAGAATAAAGTTGATTCTTCTATTCTATTCTATTATATAAGTGATTGTGGGAGTGATGAATGGAATCAGGAAGGCCCCTTATATAAATGGAGAAAAAGGTCGGAGAGAGTGAGGAGCCATGTGGAACACCTTGTGATAATTTATGAAACGAGGAAAAGATTTGTAAGCGATAAGAACTGTCTGGAAGCGATATCTTTGGAGTTTGGAAAGGAGGATATTATTATTGACAGATTTAAAGGCTTTTGATAAGTCGAAAAGGACTAGGATAGAGTATTTCTGTTTATCGATAGATGAATGGAGATCTTGGATAATCTTTAACAAGGCTGATTGGCCGTTTGTTGCGGAAGTAGTATTTCTGAATTAAAGACCGTAACAAAGTGTGAGATCCGATGTGAATACAGAAGGATGATAGTTTGCAAAAAAGGAGTTTAGTTCGTTTGGATCTAATGAATAAATTGTGCAAGTTTTGAGTTTATGACAAAGAGATTCCTCAGGATTGTCCTTTTGTAATTAGGATTAGGTGATTGGGATAAGACAATGTTAAAATATTGCGCTTTGGTGCCGCGAAAGGATATTTGTGTGCAGTTTCGTTTGGATTTGGAGATAGTATAGTGTTTGTGGCCGTCGTGTACGTCTGCATTGTCTTCTTCGCATTAACTTTCTAATTTCTGAATTTATCGAAGGAATAGGAGGACGCCTGCAAATGCGGGTTTTAAGAAGAGCGTGATGATTAAGGAAATCTAGAAGGTCGGAGAAAAGTATTCCACCATGTCATCGATCTGGGTATGTTCTGGTCGGAGAGACTAAAAGGAACTTGGTGTTGAGATCACAACAATAAGATTTTTTTAACTTAGGATTATATGTAAGAATCGAGGATTCAAAACTAACATCAAATCGGACACTAGAGCTCGCCCTATAAATAGAAATTTGAAGAAGATAAAAGGTCCTAGAGAAAATTTGGATAATTATATATTAAATGTGCGGGATATTGGACGTAGGAGATTTTAAAAGGATTTTAGCCCTCAAACTATCATAAACACGAATAAACCGACACCCCTTCCGGATCGATCTGTTCGATCATGAAAGAAGGTATAGTCGGGTAATAAAACGGATTGTGAGAGAATATCAGGCTTGAGCTAGGTTTCGGATACGCCAATGATATAGTAGAAATTGTAGTGAAAATAAGTAAAAGAATTAGTCATAATGTGCTGGAAGGAATTGGGAGTTACGGTTGCATGAGATTAAGTTATTAGTTGCAAAGAAATCACGTAAAGGACAAATAGTAGGGTAGGACATACCGAAGTTAAGATTAGAGGAGGGGGTATTTTTTTTAAACAGTGTATTGTAAAATAAAGAAAATAGAAAAATTAATGTGAATTTTAACTAAGATACATGAGTAGTAATGACCATAGAAAAATTAAGGTTAAATTTAAAATAAAATAAACATCTTCTACCTTTAAAATAATATTAAAAAAATAAAAATGAAGGGCTCTCAAAACATGAGGATTGGGGGGAACGCTTTACCATATTTCAATGTAATGCTTCTAAATCTTCCTTCTTGTAGATGCTTTTAACAGAGGAGTCGTCCTCTCTTCGATATTTGATTATTCCTCCGGCCAACCAAACGTACTTCAGCTTCCCTGCCGCCCTTTTTTGCCTTGTCAATCTCTATAAGTGCTTGTTGCCAGAGCTCATTTCTTCGCCGATGTATATTCTCTTGTCGGTGTCCCCACATAGATATCTTGTTGAGAAATCTATCTTAACTTTGGGTTAAATGATATCATCGTATGGCTGACAAACCGTAGGAGGATGGACGGTGGCCAAGGGTCCTCTTTTCTGCTCCCTTTTATCTTCACGAAGTCTGGGTCCTCAACGTTTAATTTTATACATAAAGCTGCCTCTATGGAACAAATTAGGCCCTCTGTTGTTTGATCTATGTTAGCCGTGATAACTCTTATTTGCAAGTTGTTTTCCAGATGGGATTGTTCTTAAGCCTATTCTTCTTAATTATTAAGGCCAGTATCGAGGACATTTATTTGAGATTTCAGATGTTTATTCTCACTCAGTAATTTTTGGATATTTTTTCTGGCTTGTGTGCCAACTCTTCTATCTTCTTCAATTTCTCGCTATTTTCAAACGCTACGTCACTCTGCTTTTCTAGCGATATCTCAATTTCTATAATATCTGTTTTACCTCGGTCAATATTGAGGTATTACTCTCCTCTGACATCTCAACGGCCGTTGTAGCTTGATTCTTACTGAGGGGCTTCACACACGTGTGGCAGAACCAATAATTTTTTAATTGCTTAAAATTAAAAAAAAATGGAACCTTTAAATCAACAAGGAAACTTATTATTTACATTTATAGCCCAACTGTCAATCACTGGCCCCCCTGTCCATAACTGGTGTGTTCATCCTACTGTTATAGGGTTTTTGTTCATTCGACCAACGGTATTTCATTGAACTGACATAGCTGCAGCCTTTGTGCAATTTTTGTTGCAATAATAAAGGAGAAATTTGATTGGTTTATTCTAATTTTTTATTTTAAATATATATATATATATATATATATATATATATATATATACATACATACATACATACATATATATATATATATATATATATATATATATATATATATATATATATATATATATATATATATATATACATACATACATACATACATACATACATACATACATATATATATATATATATATATATATATATATATATATATATATATATATATATTGATATTCCTTGACATTATTAACCAGTTGTTTAGCAATTGAATGAAGCTACGGGCCAAAAAAGTAATTTTAAATGAAAAAGTTTGTAATAATATTAATAAAAACAATTGTTTAATAAATTCAGCAACTGTTTTCACATATAGACAGCTCTGTCCACTCGTGAGGTTTTTACCACAGAATCAATGATTCATTGTTCATGTCCGATCGACTGGAATTTCTACATCATTGGGGTCAGAGAAAGGGCTTTGATCCTCTCTTTGTCTTGCTTTGTCTAGAGTTGTTGAGATAGCCGCTCTTAAGATATAGGAAGCTTACCATTACTTCCACTCGTTGCAAAACGAAGTGAGTGATATGAAATGAAATCAAAGAAAAAAGGAGTCTATCCAACGGAAAAAGAATGCTGCTCTGAGGTGATATTTGAATTCGGCTTTGAAAGATTTTGTAATATCATTCAGAGTTCAAATATGGTACAGGGAGACCTCTTGAGGAACAGCCACTCTCTTTAATTAAGATAGCTGAACCTTCTTTCAGTTAAGGGACAAAACTGTCATACAGTAAATAAAATTTTGTATTAGAGCTTTAAAAACATAACAAAAATGTTGAAGTTTTTTTTCTTTACTTACTGTTACTACCAGGAGTAAGAAACAAGAAATAGAATATATTTAGTAATAAATAATTATTGAATATTTAATAGTTGACCGTTGCATTATAAAATAAGGAGATGGTCCGGTTTGGCGGCCATAAATAAGCTAAATAAGCAAAACTATTTTATTAAATTCATTATGACTACAAAACTATTTTATTTATTTATTTAATTGAATTAATTAATTATTTATCCTTAATAAATAATTATGTATCTGTCAAGAAAAAGAAATAAATTAACTAAATATACAATTAAATAAATATGTAAAATGATTTAAATGTAAATTTTTTTATTGAGTATTATTTATTATTACAGTCTGCCACACTGAAGGTCATTTCTCCTAGAACTATAGTATTCATTCATACCATATGTACATAAGAAAAGAAAAGAAATATAAATAACCAAAGAAAGAAAAAAGACACATAAATAAAAAGATGAGGTAATATAAAATATAAGTAAAATAGCAGATTAAAGCCGAATGATAATAAAATATATAAAACACATTCACACCTATTTACAATATTTACATTGGCCCAGAGGACTCTGAATCAATCTTTGCCTCCAAATGTGGAAGCCAAAGCAGGACTCCAGGAGATCCCAGCGCATCTCTCCCAGCCACGTCACTTGTATTGTAATCCAGTGGAGAATGATGGAGGGCACTAGAGCAACAGACGCTCAGGACTTGAGTGAAGAATCTGGCCAGTGCCAGTACTCCAATATATACATATTTAGAAAACGTCGCGGGGCCACTGCCGTTTTAACTTCCGAGGAGGATTGTAGAAATGACTGGAGCTACATAGAGACTGTGCTACACGACTAGGATGATGAGTGAGATTCTGGTGAAATTTGGAAAATTTGTCTTGGATTAGGTCAAGAACAAATGGGATATTAAGGTCATTATATAGGGTTTTATTGGTTACATAAAAGTGAGCATCGACTATTGTTCGAAGAACTTTAAGAAGATTGAATGGGTTTGATGCTAGAAAGTTTTGCTGTCCCCCACAGTTCGAGTCGGCAGGTTCAGATAGGTTTCAGGATTGTCTTGTAGATTAATAGGTTGTTCTCAACTGAATGTTGAGATTTTCTATTAAGTAGTCTATATCGTTGGCCATATCGTAGATTAAGCTGTTGTCTTTTAAGTCTGGTATGTGGGTTCCGTGTTAGTTTTTGTCTAGAAGAAAGCCAAGGTACCGAACTGACGGAGGGGGGGGGGAGTGGTATGGAGTTAAAATAAACTGGTGGACGAAGGTTGAAGGTGGTATGTTTGGATTTGGATTCATTTACTTGGATGCGCCACTTATTACACCAGTGTTCAATAAGAGAGAGGTGACTTTGTAGGTTAAAGGATGCTGTTTCGGGATCTGAATTGGAAGAGAGGATGGCTGTGTCATCAGCGAATGTTGCCAGGAGGGTTTCGGGATGAGTAGGTATATCAGCTGTAAAGATCATGTAAAGGATAGGACCCAAGACGCTCCCTTGAGTAACTCCCGCCTCAATGGAATAAAAGTTGGAAAATTCAGTTACACAGCGGACTCAAGGAGCGGTCAGAGAGATAGGATCGGAGTACTAGATACAAGAACTTTTTGGCCAGATGTAGTTTTAATTTTTTTGTTCATATCTGTTATTCATAAGGGACCTTGTCCCAGAATAAAGTTTACTTTCTATAAAAAAAAAAAAAAAAAAAAAAAAGAACTGAGGTAGATAGGTTTTAAGCTTGAAAAGCAATCCGGTGTGCCTTACTCGGTCAAATGCTTGCGCAATGTCCAGAAATGCGCCCGAACAATATTGCTTGCTTTCTAGGGCTGAGGATATATGCCTTGCTGGATAGTGGAATGTTGGGAACGAAATCCGAATTGGTGGGTAGGAAGGTTTTGAAGTTCTATTATGGGTAGGATTCGTTTCAGTAGAATCTTTTCAAAGATTTTTGAAAGGATGGGAAGTAGTAGGCTTATTGGTCTATAGAATGTTGTGTTATTAGTAGGTTTACCTGGTTTCAGAAAAAGGATGATGACAGAGTGTTTCCATTTAAATGTAAATAATGATATTGTTTTAGGGATGGCCATAAATAGTCGATATTATCGAAATATCGATATTTTCCTTCCGATATTCGATCTGTTACCATCTACAGTATCTACTTCGATATTATCGACAATCGATATCGTTGCATTGATATTTTAATTTAAAAATTAAAATTTTTATTTTAATGAAATTTACAACTGTATTATATGAAAAATACAACAAGTAAATATCACATTGGTAACATGACATGTACAACATGAAGAGAAACTACCCATTGGTAGAACTCAAATTGAAGTTCTATATTAGAAGGTCCCGAGGCCATCTTCTTTTCAGACGCCTCGGAGGGTTATCAGGAATAGAAGAGGAAGCAAGATTGGAAACAAGAGGGTTCGGATGGTTAAGAAGTTTATTATGGAAGGATAGGTATCTGAATTGGGCTAAATCGGAGACATATGGTACGTTAAGGTCGTTATGGATTATTTTATTTATGACAAAGTAAGGTGCATTGAGGAATTTACGAAGGATTTTGGATTGTAAGGATTGAATACGAGAGGAATTCGGTAATTTAGTAGATCCCCAAAGCTCGATTCTGTAAATCCAAGTAGTCCTTATTATAGTCATATATATAAGTCTTTTATTAGTAATTGGAAGTTTAGAGCGTTTGTCTAGTAAGTGCTGGAGTAGTTTTAAAAAGTCGAGCGGTTTATTGTCGTTTCAGTCTGGTATGAGGATCCCAAGTGAGTTGTTTGACCAGGTGGAGTCATAGGTATCGGATTTGTTCAACTGGGATAAGTGGGGTATTGTTAAAGGATACAGTAGGGCAGAAAGTCAAAGGTTTTGCGACGAAGGGTAAAAGTAATTTGATGGGATATATATATATATGTGTGTGCGTGTGTGTTCAATTTCTAAAAGTTATGAACTTTACATATATACCTAGTTTAATTCCGTAGTATTCCATAGAAGTCATTTTCATAATACTTTTTATGATAATTAGCTAATACGTGACTAAAATAAAATATGTTCAATGGAACAAAAAGTAATTGATTGACGATATAACAATGTCGGGTTATCTTTACTGACTATGTTACAGTCTGGCCAGAGACGGCGTACAGTTCACATCACTCCCGTGAAACTCATTTTTTACACAAACCAACCTATTTCATAAAATTGTCTACAGTGATTTCTCATAATAGTATTTTTGTTTCTAATCCACCATAGTTGCGTATTATATTTATTAACGAATCATTAATACATAGAATAATATTAATACATAGAAGAAAGTTAATGAAACATCTGCAGCAGAGAGAAGAGAAGTAGCTAATTCCTTTAAGCCGGAGAGGATTAAAGGCCATCAACACGCCTTAGTGATAAACAACACTTTCCTTGCGTAAGTAAATATTTTTTTTACTTTCAACAAAATGGTGCAATGCTCAACTTGTGACGGCCCTATTGTGAGAGACGATAAATATAATATAAGCTGTAATAAATGCCGAGTAATATTTCACGGCAAATGTTGGAATTACAGTGAAAAGGAGATTGAAGTTATAAAATTGCAAAAAAAAAACATGCTATGTAAAAAGTGTGAGCAGGGTAAAAAAAGGCTGCCCCACCTAGTGATAAGTTAGCCAGTCAATCCAAGAGCGACACCAGAGAACCCTCCTCATCGGATATTCTCCTAGCCGTCAACAAGCTCGGTGAACAGGTCAATGAGGATATTAAAAATTTAAGAACTTCGCTTGAGAAGTATGGTGAGCTCAGTTTCGAGTTGAAGGAGAGGTTCACAAAAATAGAAGGACACCTTGAAACCCAAGCGAAACATCTAGAAGAACTCACCTCAGAAAATAAGATGCTTAAAACCAGAGTAGGCGAACTTGAGGTACGTGTTAACAAAGCCGACCAAGGTCTACTTCGTAGATCAATAGAAATTCGCGGCATCCCGGTACGCCCGGGAGAGACTCCATCGGCCTTGGTAGCCAGCGTGGGAGCCGGCCTCGGGATTAAGATCAACGCAGAAGACCTCGACTTTGTGGAGCGACGGAGACCAAGAAAAGATGATCCCTGACCACCACCCGTGATTGCTCGTTTTATGAGGCAGTCTGTACGCGACGATTTGGTGCAAAGAAGAAAGGTAAAAAGGGACTTTTCTACCAGGGAAACGACTCCCACCGGATATATATCGGCGAAGAAATGTCTCCTATGAATAGACGTCTGTACTGGCTTGCCCGTCAGAAAAGAGCAGCAGGCAAACTAAAATATTTATGGCTTGCGGGGGGCAGAGTTCGTTGTAGAAAAGAAGATGGACACCCAGTGATTTACATCAATCAGCCACAAGATCTTGACATTTTCTGCTGACGGTTTGACATTCGTCAACTTGATGGTCATAACTCGGAAATGTTAAGCGTTGCCTACTATAAATCACTCTGCCGTATTATGTTTCTGTTTTGTCATTATTTTTTCTCTAGCACAACCGACGTAATCTTTTATTTACTCATGTTTAGTTGTTTTTTTTTATCATTGCTGCATATTATTATTATTATTATTTGTACTTAACCATTATTTGCTTCTCTTTAAATGCTATTCATTATATTTCAGCTGCCTTTCATCATATTTCTCTATTTCCTATCCAACATGTCTAGTATCCTGACCTCTTGTCATGTTAATTCCCAATCCTTACCAGCCCATTTCGACGAATTTCAGCAATATTTTACCTGTAATTTTTACCATACTATTGCAGTTTCCGAAACATGGCTAAAACCCCACATCCCTTCCTCTTCAGTTTCCTTACCCGATCACACCTTTATCTGCCACGACCGGGTTATTAGAACGGGGGGTGGTGTGGGTCTTTACGTCCATAATAGCCTAAAATCCCGAATCCTAGATATCTCAATCCCTTCCAATTGTCCCCACATGGAATATCTTTTTGTTGAAATTTCCTTTAAAGACCATCTTCTCCTATACGTTGTAGTTTATCGCCCTCCTCTGGTACCTTTCGACCCATCCTTTGAATCTACCCTATACAAATTTATCCCTTTTTACAGTAACATAATAGTTTCCGGTGACTTTAACGCCAATCTCCTTTCCGATTCCCACGATTAACACTACCTGGAAAACCTTTTCTGCTCCCTTAACCTCTTCGTAGTACCATTTGCTCCTACTCATCACACTTGCTGGTCTGATACATGGCTGGACCTGTTTATCATAGATTCTGCACAGAATCTTTTGTCCTCGTCCCAGCTACCTGTTCCCTTCCTCTCTTCACATGACCTCATCCAACTATAATACAATATCCAGACCCCTGCGATCCTTCCTAAAACAATAACCTTCCGCAATATAAATTCCCTAACCCGTGAAAGCATCTTACCCGATATCGAAACCCTGAATTGGAATGATGTTTACACCAGGCTTGCAGATGACTACGAAGCGTTCAGGGTACTCCGTAACTTGACGCAGACAACGATCAGGCTGGCGAAAACCAATTACTATCGTGAAGCCTTCTCCTCGGCTCCCAATTCCAAATCCAAATGGAATTTACTCCGAAAGCTGTCATTTTGCAAATCATCTTCCTCTTACTACTTTTTATCCTCCTCCTCTAGTAATATTTCTCCCGCCTCTTCCCATATATCTGTATCATCTGCATTTAATAGTGACAATTTCTATTTTTCCTACATCACTCCTACGAACCTTATTTCCTCCATAATGAAATCCCAATCCGACTCTATAGGAATTGACGGAATACCCGTAAAACTGTTAAAATTATGCCTCCCTGAAATTCTTCTAGTTCTTCTATTCATTTATAACTTTTCCCTTCAAAATTCTGTTTTCCCTACATCTTGGAAAAAAGCCTTAGTCCGTCCTATTAACAAAATCCCTAACCCCACATCTCCTAAAGACTATCGTCCAATTTCCATCCTCTCAAATCTGTCAAAACCCCTCGAAAGAATTGTCCAATCCCAAATTTCCAATTTTCTCGAAGAGTTCAAACTTTTAGATCCTCTCTAATCTGGCTTTCGCCCGGGCTTCTCCACTCAATCCGCTTTAGCCAAAATCACAAACGACATACATACTGTAATTGACGAAAGAAAACTGACTGTATTGGTTCTCCTGGACTTCTCCAAAGCATTCGATTCCTTAGACCATTCTGTCCTCTACACTAAATTAAAATCACTATCCTTCTCCAATAGTTCTATCCTATGGTTCCAATCCTTCCTTTCTGACAGGACTTAAGCTGTTAGTATTCCGAATCAACTCTTATCTCCTTTCTTCACTTTGTCTCATGGAGTAGCCCAGGGTTCAAGCATTTCTCCTATCCTTTTTAATTCTTACATCAATGACCTTCCTAGTTCAATCCACCATTGTTCATACCATCTATATGCTGATGACTCCCAAATTTATCTTTCCTTTCCGCCCACTGACTTATTAGAAGCGTTTATGAATATTCAGAAAGACCTAGATAGGATCAGTGCCTGGGCAAGCTTGAATAATTTAAACTTAAACGCATCAAAAACTCAGGCAATTCTTATAGGTTCCAACTCCCTCCTTAGATCCATCTCCACCCTTCCTTCGTTGATTATTAATGACTAACCAATCTCCTTCTCCCCCTCTGTAAAAAACTTAGGAATTACCATTGATCAAAACCTTTCATGGAAACCCCATATTGCTCATATCTCCAGAAGGTCAATTGATATACTTGGGGGTCAATTGGGAACTATTTCATCGTTCTCGTCAGCATCTCCCACAACCTATACGCAAGCTCCTCGTTTCCTCATTGATTTTCCCCTTCTTTGACTATGGCTGTGTGGTATATGGTGGCCTCTCGTTGGAGCTTGAGGACAGACTAAAGAGAATCATGGACTGTTTTTTAAGATTTGTCTTCGGCACTTCGAGATGGTCTCATGTGTCCCACCTATATTCCGAGTCAAAGTGGCTCTTCCCCTCTTCCCGCCGCCTTTACTTCCTTGGAAATTTCTTATATGAAACGATCAACTCCCAGCACCCTTCCTATATCTACTGTCTTCTCAAGCCGAGACCTTTAGTCCACTCAATAAAAACGGGATCCCGTGATTCTGACCTCTATATTCCATTCCACAGGACGAAAACCTATGAACATTCCTTCTTAGCCCGCTCCGTCACCTATTGGAATTCTTTGCCACATAACGTTCGTCATGCCTCTTCACTGTCAATCTTCAAATACCTCCTTTTCCAATATCTCCTCACATGCCAAACAGACGATTCGCAACCATAAATTTCATTTTATGAACTGAATTTGTGAGAAGTAAATGGTAGTGGTAGTAACATAAAACAGCAATGATTTTTTACTATTACTTTTACTATTTATTTGTATTTCTCTTCACCTCAGGTTGTGCTTTTTCTTTCATGTATATATGTTTATATTTTATACTTTTTGTCTCACTGTGTAGCAATATGAGTAATATATAGTTCCTTTTTTACCTTTATACCACAATTATTCCTGAGATTTTATTTTATCTTAGTGTTTTCTTATTATTTTATGAATCACTGTAAATATTATTACATTTTGTATTAAATTATGTTTCTATTAGATAGCCTATTATTTATAAATTGTGCAGTTATGTATATATAGATATGTAATTTTTTTTCTGTCTTTTTTTTTATCGTAATAATAAGTAAATTTGGAGAAGATTGTATGTTCATATATAGAATAGAATAGAATAGAAAAATAATTTTATTCTGGGACGAAGTCCCTTCAGAATAACAAAAAAGTACAGAAATTAAAATTTTACATCTGGCCAGATAAAAACAAACATAACAAATTAAGATAATGATAAGTCATTAAAGAAAAGAACAGAAAAAAAATATTGGTTATACATACTATATACAAAATAAAATATAAAAATCTATATAAAAAATTCTTGAAACCATACTAAGATATTTAAAACTATGTACGATGTTAAAATATAAATAAACCCTTTTAGAAAAAATAAAAAATACAGAAAAAATAAATGTATATTCTTCTTAACAGTAAAATCTGTTTCTGTTGAAACAGAAAAAAAAAAAAAAAGAGAAAAAGAAAGTCGAATCTATAATAAGTATTCAGGTCATGAGCTATATGTGAATATGGTCTTATATATAATGTGTAATTTTACATAAAAGATTAGCTGGTGCCTGACTGTTTTTGGGACAGGAATTGGAATAGGAGGGTTTTGAATGTAGATAAGGATGAAGAATGTCGAATTTTGATTGGAAGGGAATTCCAGAAACTAACAGAACGTGCAATAAAGGAGTTTTGGAACGAGGCAGATCTGTGAGAAGGAATGTAAAGGTCGGAAGGTCGAGATCTTGTGGAGAGGGAGTGGACTGAGGACTTGAATTGGAGAAGGTTGTAGGCGTAGGAAGGACGATGATTGTTGATGATATGATAGAGGAATGTACCTAGGAAATATTGTCTTCGAATGGAGGGGAAGAGCCACTCTAACTCAGTGTAATGGTGAGAGACATGGTAGTATCTCGGGGCACCAATTACAAATCTCACGCAACTGTTCATTATTCTTTTCAGTCTGTCGCGGAGCTCCACCGAGAGTCCATCATACACCACACAGCAGTAGTCAAAGTGGGGGAAGATGAGAGAGGAAACGAGGAGTCTGCGCGTATGTTGAGGTAGGAGATGGCGGAAGCAATGGAATAGTTTGAGGGTAGAGACTGTCCGTCGGGAGATGTGAGAAATATGGTGACTCCAGGAGAGGGTTTGATCAATAAATAGTCCTAAATTTTTTACAGAGGAGTAGAAGGAGATTGGCTGGTCACCAAGGTTTAGTATGGGAAAGTCCGTATAGGATCTAAGGAGGGGCTTGGAACCAATGACAATGGCCTGAGTTTTTGAAGCATTTAACCTTAATCCGTTTAATTTTGCCCAGGCACAGATTCGATCTAGGTCTGCTTGGATCTTAGTAAATGCTACCAATAGCTCAGGGGGAGAAAAGGATAGGTATATTTGAGAATCGTCTGCATAAAGGTGGTGGGAACAATGGAGAATTGAGTCATGGAGGTCATTGATATAGGAACTAAAAAGGAGAGGAGATATGCTAGATCCTTGGGCGACTCCAGAGGATAAAGGCAGGTAGGCAGATAGTGGTTGATTAGGAATGGAGACTGCTTGGGTGCGTTGTGATAGGAAAGATTGGAACCAAGAGATGGAGCTATTGGAGAAGGAGAGTGATTTTAGTTTGTTGAAAAGGATGGGATGGTTAATGGAATCAAAGGCTTTAGAGAAGTCAAGAAGTATAAGGATAGTTAGCTGTTTATTATCTATTGCAGTCTGAACATCATTAGTAATTTTGATTAAGGCGGATTGTGTGGAGTAGCCGGGACGGAAACCAGATTGGAGAGGATCGAGTTGGTTAGACTTTTCTAGGAAATTGGAAACTTGGGATTGTACCAATCTTTCTAGGGGTTTTGAGAGATTGGAAAGAATTGAGATTGGGCGAAAGTCTTCGGGAGAGGATGGATTAGGCTTTTTATTTAAAGGGAGTACAATGGCTTTTTTCCAAGAGGAAGGGAATATTGAGTTCTGTAGGGAGAAATTGTAAATGAAAAGGAGAACTGGGAGGATTTCGGGGAGACATAATTTTATCAATTTCACAGGAATGCCATCTGGTCCTATGGAATTGGTGTGGGATTTCATTACTGCGGTTAGTAAGTCAGTCGGGGAAATGTAGGAGAAATAAAAGTCATCATCATTAAATGATGACTCAGGAGCATAGTTGGAAGAGGAGGGAAGAGAAGAGGTAGAGGAGGCAGAAATAAAATGTGAATTTAAATCGTCAGGTGAAACGGAAAAGAACAGTGAGGAAGGGGATCTAGAAGGTTCACAGAGGGAAAGTTTGCGAAGGATTAGCCATTTAGATTTGGGATCTGGGGCAGATGACAGGGCTTCATGGAAGTAGGAAGCTTTAGCTCGCCGAATTCTTGTTTGTGTCAAATTGCGGAGCACCCTAAACGCTTGATAGTCATCTGTAAGCCTAGTACGTCTAAAGCGTCTGCGGGCAGCATCACGCCTCTTCTGCAGATCCTTGATTTTTTGACACATCCAAGGTGCAGGCCGACGGCGAAAGGTTGAGGTTTTTATGGGAGCATGGGTGTTAAGGATATTGAGGAGATTGGAAGTCAGGATCTCAACCATGGAGTCGATGGAGGAGCAGGAATATATTTCGTTCAAGTCTAAGGTTTCAAGGTCAGGTAGTATTTTTTCACGGGTGAGAGTGTCTATCTGACGGAAAGTGAAGGTTCTCGGATGAATCAGAGGGGTTTGGATATTATATGTTATTTGGATCATGTCGTGAGACGATAAGAAGGATACTGGCAGTTGAGAAGAGGAGAGGAGATTTATTTCGGAGTCTATAATGAAGAAGTCTAACCAAGTGTCGGCCTTGTGGGTGTGGTGAGTAGGATAAAAAGGAACAATAAAGAGATGGAGGGAAAAAAATAGGTTTTCTAGATAGGTTTTGTCTTTGGAATTAGAAAGGAAATTGGTATTGAGGTCACCGGCGATGATTATTCTAGGATAGAGGGGAACAAAGTTGAGTAAGGTTGATTCTAAGGACGGATCAAATGGAACAAGGGGAGGACGGTAGATCACTATGTAAAGGAGAGGTGAATTATTACAGGTAATTTCTACTAGAAGGTACTCCACTTGTGGATGTTCGGAGGGTGGGGAGTAATCAAGGATTCGGGACTTCAGGCTATCATGGACAAATATGGCCACTCCACCACCAGTCCGGCTGACCCGGTCGTGGCGGATGAGGGTGTAATTAGGTAAGGAGACAGATGAGGACGGAATATAGGGTTTGAGCCAGGTTTCTGAGATTGCGATGATGTGAAAAAAGTTTTGAGAAAAGTACTGCAGGAATTCATCATAATGGGCGGGAAGGGATTGCGAGTTAACGTGGCAGGTGGTTAGGATGCTAGACATGGGGAGGATTTGATGGGAAACAGTCAGAAATTAGCATAGAGGAAATGAGGCATATATCATATTCTGAAAAAAAATTATGAAAAGTACTGATAAGCAAAATAAAAGTGAATAATGAAAAAATAAGTGAGAAATAAGAGTAAGAAAATAAACAAATTAGTAAACTGGAGCTGTGAGAAATTTTAACCAAAATCTTCAATGTTATTTGGGCACCAATGAAGACAAAAAATACTTTGAAGAACGAGAAGAAGAGATGAAACCTGTGCAGTCAGGCGAAAACTTCCAGATCCGATGCCTGATTAATCAAGATTACTTGATGGCCGTCTTCTTTTCGGCAACGCACAATGCCGGCAGAGAACCATACGTATCTTATCTTACCGGCAGCTCTCTTCTGTCGGGCTAGCCAGTAGAGGTGCCTGTTTGTTGGGGTCATCTCCTCGCCGAGATAAATTCGGTGGCAGTCGTATATATATGTATGTATGTGTATGTATGTATATATATATGAGTGTGTGTGTGTATGTATATATATATTTGCGTGTGTTTATATATGTGTATATTTTTTTTGTTTATTTCTTAGTGATTACATACTACTTTTTAAATAAAGTATATATGTTAGAATTTTTTTAAGTTAGTTTTTGGCCAGATTGGTATTTTATTTTGTATTAATTCATCATTGTTATTCTAAGGGGACTTATTCCAAGAATAAAGTTCTATTTTCTATTCTATTCTATGTTCGAACTAAATTCAACCTTATTACATATGAAATACATATTAGTTGACTATTTTTGAGCTCGAAACATTTTCATTGTTGCTCAGTGTAATTATTAATTATATGTCATTCAGATCATTTATATATTTTAGTTTATAAAACAGGCAATGATAAGATTCATTTCCGGAAATCACAGAAAATTTAACTAATAAATAAATATATAAAAAAAAAGTTTAATGCCTAAATATTACTGAATTAAGTTATAAATACGTAATTTTTACAATGGAGTCCGTAAGTTTATAAGGATACAGGATGTAGAAAGAAAAAGAAAATATTTGGAAAATTAAATCATCGTACTAACATTTTTTTCAAAATAGTTAATACAATCAAAATAGGGTTGCAAAAACGTTATTACATCACTATAACTATGCTATTTATGTGTGAGTACTGGATTTTCTAAGTAACTGCTTCAAATATTTCAAACATTAATCAGTATTTTAGAAATAAAAAAGTATTCTCCAAATGATTTACTTAGGTGCGTTTTTCGTTATTGTTAGCCGTTTATTTACAAAGGATGCTTGATTTTTAAGTTTATTTCGAATATCCTGAAAAAAATAATTTTACTGGTGTTTTTTATTTCCAAGGTCAATTATTTTTTCATGTTTTATTATTCTATAACTATAGAGCTTTAATAAAAGACCAATTATGACGAAATTAAGCCAAATGCTGAATCTCAGTGACCGAAAAACTAACTGAAGTCAGAGACGTCAATGCGCCATGTTTGGAAGCCATTTTGGGACAGTGCGGCCACGTTTTTTTGTGGGAGCACTGTTTTTTTTTAAAATAGTTACAAGTAATTATCTTGAATGACTTAGCCATCCAAACGGAATAGGCCTGTTAAGTCCACAGCCAGTTAGCCGGAGGACCTAAGGACCCATACCACGCTGAACTAATTTTCCATTGTGTGGAGACTCACTTGTTGCTGGGTGGAGGCTGCCCTTTGTTCTCAGCTACAGTCGTAGAATGGGGAATAAAGGAGTGCTTTAACCCGGCCGAATAGCGTGACGCCGTGGAAATTGCTCTGGGCTTAGTTAGGTCCTCACCACAACACATCCTACCCTGGTAGATTTATCACGGTGACATTGCCACTAGTTAAAAGAGGTTCTTGTCATTTGCATGTTAATTTCAATTTTTCAATTGAAATCATACATGATCAATACCGTAAACAAAGTAACACTAGTACTAGACCGTGGTACAGACCCCTTTTTATCGAATTATTAACATCCGCCTGAAACTTTGTAAATATTTTCATCTCATCGTAACCTAAAACCATTTTATTTACGAAAACTATTGGAATTAGGGCGTTTTCAATCTGGAGGGAGGCAAACTTTGTCTATTTAATCAGATACTGAAAACTCGTAAATACTCATTTGCTTTCTACTTAGACCACAAGATAATTTGATCACAAATTCGAGAAAAAAGGTGTCCTTTAAAAATTGGCGTAACCTACACTCCCAAATTTTCAAAATAGCGAGGTTATATAGGACAAACTGCATAATATTTTTGTAGGCCATCTCTTTTCTCCATTTTGTGATCAAATTATCTTACGATTCAAGTAGAAAGCAAATGAGTATTTACAAGTTTTTACTACCTAATCAAATAGACAAAGTTTGATCTCCCTCCAGATTGAAAACGCCCCAATTCCAAGAGTTTTCGTAAATAAAATAGTCGTTGGGTACGATGAGATGAAACTATTTACGAAGTTTCAGGCGGATGTTAATAATTCGATAAAAAAGGGTCTATACTACGGGCTATGCATTTTATATGGTTTACATGTATACAAAGAAAAAAAATAAATGAAATAAAATCAAGAGGAATTTGTCGATTAATTGTTAATGAGCAGTTGTAATTTCATAATCCAATAAGTATTACATAGGTGCGAAAGTTTGAAAATGAAGTAAGTGGTGGAATAAGAGTTGTTTGAAGGAATTTATGGTGAGGATTGCATGGTAAAGATATTGATGATATAAGGTAAATAATTTCAGAAGGAGGTAGCACGTATGACGAAAGATTTGCTGAAGGGTGTAGTTTTTTGAGAAGGGGTATGTAAATCAATAGGTTGAGATCTGGTATTAAGAGAGTGAGTACAGGAACGTAGAATAAGCAGTTCTATGATGTAGGGAGGATTTTTGGTTCTTAGGACCTGGAAAACGAAAACAACAAGAAGAAATTGTCGTCGGGAGGTAGGATAGAGCCAATTCAACTATGTGTACCAGCAGGAAACATGAGAACACCTGGAAATTCCAAAGATGAATCTTATAAAACAGTTCTAGGTCTCTTCAAATCCACCTCCAGTCTTTCAGACAGCCTTCCATACACCATGCGACTGTAGTCGAAGTGAAGAAATATGAGAGGATACAAGGAGTTGTCTGGTTTTTTTAGGAATAGAATCACGGAATCTTAGGAGTTGTTTAAGGACATTTATGGATTTTTGGGTAATCTGGGAAATATAGTAAATCCAGGAAAGATTCTTATTAAAGATTGCTCCTAGATTTTGACTATTGTGAGAAAATGGAGAGGGCGGTTATTGAAGTAGTGTAGAGGAGAATAAGGAAGGAGACTAATGAGATGCCCGGAACCGATGAGAATAGTCTTAATTTTTTGCTGCTTTCAGCTTCAACTCATTTATTTCTGCCCATCTATTGATGCAGTCTATGTCTTCTAGTAGGTTTTGGGTAGCCTCAGGCATCTCAGAAGATTGGAAAGATTGGTAAATTTGGAAATCATCGGCATATAAGTGGTAACGACAGTGATTAACGGTGTCAGGAAGATCACTAATATAAATAGAGGAAATGGTTGAAGAGAGTAAGAAGCCCTAAGGAGCACCTTGTGTTAATTGGAGGGGTGGTGATGGATGTTTTTTAGGAATGACAACTGTCTGTGAGCGGTGGAATAATAAGATCCTCCTTATGGTTGAAGGAATAAAAGGCTTTTGAAAAGAAGAAAAGGATTAGGATGATTATCTATGAAGGATTGTAGGTCTTGGATAATCTTTAGCAAGGCAGATTGGGTAGAATAATGGGAACCGAAATCTGATTGTATTATATTGAGAAGACGGGTTTGCTCAAGAAAGTTGTTAAACTAAGGGTGTGTTATTCCTTCTAGTGGTTTGCATAAATTGGATAAAAACGAGATGGGTCTGAAGTCGAAAGCTGAGGAAGGAGCAGATACTTTGTTCAACGAGCAGACAATGGCTCTTTTCCAGGCTTCGGGGAATGTGAAATCTTGGAGAGAGAAATTGTATATGTGAAACAATGCGGGAAATAAGATTGAAAGGTAGATTTTAACTGGTATTTGGTGAGGTCCATAATCGTTGGTTTTAGATTTATGGCTGGCAGATTATAGACCAGTGGGAAAAATATGAAGAAAATAAAAGTTATCAGGATCAAAGGGGATTTCGGTGGTGGAATAAAGTGATAGATGAGATAGAAATCCGGAAGCGAGGTGCTTAGCGAAAAAGGAATTTAGCTCGTTCGGGTCTTCTGGATATTAGGTATCGATTTTGGAGCTGATAATAGAGAAGTTTTTCAAAATTGTCCATTTGGATTTAGGGTTAGGTGCTTCGGATAAAATATTGGGTTTCGGTACGACGCACACTGGGGCGAGGTAACGGTACGGTTTGACATTGGCTTTTGAAGAAAAAACAAAAGTTACAATTTGGAAGTTTTACTGCATTAGTGATAAACTAATATAGTTTCCCCTTTATTTCCAGTAATTTTGAACTTAATGCTCGCATTTATAATGTCGTTATGTGAGATAATAGGAAAAGAAATGAAAATCATATCTTTTATATTTAAAGCTGGTTTGCCGATATTTTTTGTTGAAAAATATTACAATCTGTCTCTAGGACATTTATAATAGAGTTCACAGATCACATTCACACTCTATGTACAATAAATAAAATAAATTATACAGAAAAATAATATATATACAATAAATAAGAATAAAATAACCTAAAAATAAATAAATAAAAAGAACCTATATACAATATTTACAATTTGGCGAGAGAACTCCAAACCAGACTTGTCCCTCCAACGTTGGACTCCAGTATGACTCCAGGAGTTCCCTGCACTCCTCTCTCAACCGCGTCACTAGGGCTAAACCCAGTGGAGATTGAGCAAGAGCGCTTTAGCCACATGTACATTCATGTCGTGAGTGGAGAATCTGGCCATTGCCAGAACTCCAATATTTACAAACTATAAAAGATCGCGGGGCCACTGCCGTTTTAACCTCCTTGGAGGATTATATGAATGAGTGGTGCTGGATAGAGATTGTGCAAAGGGATTTGGATGATGGAGTAAGGTTCTGGTGGAATTTGGAGAATTTTGCTGGGATAAGATCTAGGACAAATGGGATATTAAGGTCATGGTGTAGGGTTTTGTTGGTTACATAGAAAGGAGCATTGACTATTGTTCGAAGGACTTTGGATTGGGAGGATTGGATGCGTTTGATGTTAGAAAATTTTGCTGTTCCCCACTGGGCAGAATTAGGCACGTCTAGTGAAATCTTATACAGCTAAAATATCGGTTTTTAAATATATACATATTTGTTACGACATTGCAAACAATTACAAGCAATTCTGGTTCATTTCGTAAATCGCCCGAGATCGCTCGAAAAATCAGATATACCCTATTGTTAACAAAGGTTTGAACTTGCAAAAACAGTTTTCAGACCTTGCCTCAACCTATCCCCTCGGAAGTTATTCTGGATTTAACACGCGGGAACGTTGATATTGACTAATAACCAAATATTAAATTTTTGTAACTGTTCTCAAGTTATATATGACTAAGATGCCATAAACTAATAATCGTTTAATGTCCATTTCTATCAAAAACCATATGTTATCTAGGGAACATGTTCAAAATTCCTCATGAACATGCTTTACTATTTATGGTTTTTTAGGCTGTAATGTAACAATCATTTTTTTTTTGTATAAAATAAGAAAAACATATTGCTAATTGTATTAAACAAATTTAAATGTTTAATAAATTAGAAAAACCAAAAGATACTCCCAGTTAAGTAGGTCATACACAGTTTTCTTATGATAAAAATTCAGATTCCTTATTAGTATTCTTTAAAACTCTGAAACCCAAAATGTTTTCAAATAACATGATATAAATTTTTGGTATTAGTTTTTTGGGAGGTTTTTTTTTATACCGTTTACTAAACCATTTATAGCTCTTCAGGATCTTATCCTAGTTCATCGTTTTTACAACCGTTGGAAAGCTGATATGTTGTTCTTCCAAAATATATCAATAACTTTTATATTTAACGCGTTTATAAGAAATAAGTAAAGAAAAACTTCTGAATGGTATTTATTTTATATATCCCGTTTTAATTTGTTTAAGGGGGTCTGGATTGTGCTATAGTTTATAATTTCTACTGATCGAATGGATAGGAATAGGAATAGGAATAGGAATTCTTGCATAGTGCAAACCAAGACCAAAATTGGTAAAAAAAATCGATTTTTTGAATGAGATACTAAGGCAAACACTTGGAAATTTTAGTTACATGTAAAGAATTGGTATAACCAATATTCTTTGGCATTTAACTTTTCTTATTTTTTATTCAGGCTTATTTAGGTTTATCTGATCTCACAAATTACTGTAATAACTCTATAGAAACAAGCTAATTGGTAACCGCAAGATTGTTGAGAGACTCTTCCACAAGACCAAGACCAAGACCAAGAGTGAGTGCGTAAGACCGGGGCTAGTCTTAATATTGCATTTGGGCAACACCAGTCATGTTGAAGTAATCACGATTTTCCGTGATTTCCAAAAACAAATCGAATGCTCCACTCAAGGACAATAGGTATGTAGTATAAAATATCAATCATCATCATATATTTACATATATGTATTTATATCTCATATTGGGGAGGATGTGTTACCCTTGTATCAATTAGCACCCGTGGTGATTTGATTACATTATTTAATTTCAAAAAGTACATAAAAAAAGTATAATGAATGATAAATCGATAAAACAGATAGATGTAAAATAAAGTGGGTAAAAACGTTCATACAAACCGATTTCTAAATGCAGTTTTATGACTCTAGATTATAAAAGCGCGAGACAGGTGACGATAACTTAACTCCAGTGTCGGGTATCTCATTGTTGTAACTTGTTCTAAAGCCATATATAACCAAGATTCCATCTCCTAATATTTGTTTGATGTCCATTTTTCACACTTGTATCTCGAATATAAAAAACATCCTTTGGCTCATCAGTCACCGTCAGTCTGTAGTTTCTCTAACTTATTTGCCATTGATATGTATAATTTAAAATTATCTCATCAAATTAGAAAATAAAATAAGTATATCATAATATTATATAAAAAAATAGTCAGAACAACGACAGGAGAAAATTTATGTTATTGGTAATGGGAGTTGGTTACTGGTTTTAATGAATGTTGAGGGAGTGACTAGTGGCAAGTCCCGCCAGTCGTCTCTGACGCTATTTACATCAAATTTACATGTAAATGCCAAGATTTACATTAGCCGTCCTTACCTAGGTCCTAGTGGTGGTTCGCTTCTAGAATCTTGCAGAAATCTCAACAGTATATAAATATTTACCACTGGATTTACATCAAGACAAATCCAGTCTCATTCTTCTTTGCCTTATATCGTATTTTAAATTATTTGGCGTTTGTGATGAAACAATCTGAAAAAAAATTATATTCCTTAACTATTTAGGATTAGTAGGCCCTCCTTTTATTATCTATTAGTTTAATTAAACATATCATTCGAATCATACATAAATAATTTATATTTTTTCTTCCTCCCTTATATATTTGTATGAATTAATTGACCCTTACAGTTATCATGTTATATCTTTTGATACTTTTTTAGGTGAAACCGTAAGGAACCAAGAATCGCCGCAACCGTGCCTAGATTTATTTATTGAAATGCCGTCTTTTTTAGGATATGGACATTTTTTATAAGGAACGTTTGATAAAAGTTTTTGAAATTCCTTACCCACCACCTTCCACCTTAACGATGCTAAAAATCTTCGCTAATTTTATGTGAAGTCTTTTCTCACTTGACTAATGTCCTTGTTGTGGCTTAATTGCAGATCTACGGGGGATTACTTCGGGGTGAAGGCCCCAAAAAATAAATAGGGTAAAAATAACTTATTTTTCATTGGTCCATATTTCTTTATGTTTATCTAAGCTAAAAACTTAAACAATCACAATATATTAACTTTTTAAATTATAATGCATATACAGATACTATATGTAACCACGTGTCAAGAAAAAATATATGAAGTTTATCTACGAAAGCAATATTGCGGCTATAATAGCCGTTTTTGTTTTTTTTATTTCACGTAGATAGTTATTTTTCTTCTTCTTTGTGCAATTACCAATACTCAAAAATAAAAAAGTCCCCCAAATTAAATCCTGGATCAGCTACTATTGTGACAGAATGTTGTATTATTCAACAGAATAGCTTCAACTTTTTTTAAACACCAGCTATTTCTCTACCTCCTCACTATAAACATTCTAAATATATTTAAAAATAAAGTTGTTTATATATTAACAAAAAATAAATTAATGAAAAGGTCATCAGGGGTAGAAATATCATACGTACATTAAATTCTGTACTGTGGAATAAAGATTTCATGCTCCAAAAGAATAAGAGACTCACAACTCATGTCTTGTAAGCACTGAATTATATGCCTAAAAAAATTGAACCGTTTCAACCGACTCATCAAGAAAACTATCACCAATGAAAACGGATTTTGGGGAGACGTAATTTTGGAATATCTAGATTAAAACACTGTCCAAATAGCGTTAGTGAAACAGTAAAAGAAACATTTAACGTTCTGTACTCCATTGAGAAAAAAAGACAAAGCTGATTTGATTTGGACGCGTTATGAGAATGGCGGACGACCGTTGTCTAAAAGGATATTTAAATATATTCCATTAGAAAGGAAGAAGAGAAGTCGGCCAAAAAAAAGATGTACGGAGGATATTTCTGAGGCAATGGCAGCAAGAGGACTGCATGAGGAAGACTGCTATAACAGGAAAAAATGACGGCAAGTCTATTAGTCTACGACATATGACCATAAAGTGTTGTAACAAAGTCTTTTAAATATATATATATATATATATATATATATATATATATATATATATATATATATATATATATATATATATAAGTTAAGCGTTGGCGGACTTTAAAAATAAAAAAAAAGAAGGAAAAAGGATCGAGAAACTACACTCACGGCTTCTGATAAAACACTGCTTTATTCGTTCAATAATCTGCCTTATATACAATTGTTATGTTTATTTACATTACAAGATGGTATTAAGGCTGATATCGCCAGTCTCCGGTCTTTATCTTATATATATATATATATATATATATATATATATATATTACCGTTAATTTTTTATATATTATTTTTCTGTAATCGTTTATATTACTTATTAGTAAAAACATGTTTACATATTTTCATTTATACACTAAAATTTCATTATTTCCGTTTACTTATATTTACTTATATTTTCCTTTTATTTTTATTTCATGACCCAATCTTATTGATGATGTTGATTATTTCATTAAATTTATATTAAAAATAATTTAATATTTCATAAATATCTTCTTATGCCAGACAAATGTAACCGAAGTTGCACATTTCCTTAATTTTTACTAATTGTAAGTATCTTAAGATAAAATTGACTTTTCTTTCCTTCTTTACAAACGGGACGTAATTTTTTAAATTAAAGTTAGAAAATCACTGTGGACTCACCTCACCGAACGCTCTGTGAATTTGATAAAAATGTACGATATGCGACAGCACAAATTCGTCTGTTAATAATCGTATGCATAAACCAAGTCTATCATGGTACACTGAACATTTAAAAACATTTATGAAAATATACCAATCCCAGTCATTAATAGTCCACGAGAGAAGAAGCCAGGAGAAGTGATGTTTCCGGATTTTATCCTGTTGACCACAAGGGTCTTAGCCCGTGTATTGAAGCCTTCAACCTTCAAAGACCTTCAATTTGAAGGTATGGGAAAGTGTTTATCGGGGATGATTGGATTTAAAAATTATATTTCAACTTAGGGAACTGATGTTTAGTTTTCTTAATGTTTTCCAGCACAAACAGCTTGACAAATTTCTGTATATATGATAGCAAATATTTATGGAACAGGTACAGTTATATTTGGACTGACTTTGGAGATACCGAAAAAACAAATATTTTTCTCATTTATTTGTGAACAAAAATGTGAGCTACTTCAGAACCGGATCTAAGGTTTTTTTCCAAAGGGATGTAGGGATGTACTTAAATACGTTACCTTCTCTAATAAGTTCACCCTCCTTGCTCCACAATAGTTCCGGTCTGAGCTACTGAGTACTATTTTCTTTTAAAAGAGTATTCTATGTTGTGTATAATACCTAGGGTAACTCTTTTTCGGTAAGAGTTTTTTCGGTACGTAAAGATAATACTTTTTCAGAATCCCTTCGATTTTTGAAACGGTATATATTTTGATTCATCTCTTATTCAAGAAGTTGATAGAACTTCATTTCTTTTCAAGTCAGTCAAATTTTATCCTTTGAAATTCGGAACGTGGACTGAAGAATAGAATATAAATGTATAAACAGAAGAATAAAATGAGTAATGTACGTGTCCTGAGGTAGGGAAAGGAAGTGAAAGCCGAGGTGGAGTAGTCTCTTGGGTCTACCTTTGGACCATTCTCACCACCACCACGTGTAAATTAGGCTTCCGCCTCCCCCGGGGACAATTTGTAACTGCGTCTCTTTAACGCTGTTACTGTTCGCCCTTCTTTGCCGCATTCAATTTCTGTCTCTTTCACCCCTTTTTCGAAATACCATCTCACCGGAACAAAATAAGGTTTATCTGACTTATACATACACTGCATATCAGAATGTGATCGGTTTGCGATAGCTTATCTACACATTTACGGGCTCGGATAGAATGGTAGAACAGAAAGCTTCCTCTATAAAATATCCGGGTTGTTTTGTGTGTGTTTTTTTAACTGCAGTAGGAGAACGAAAAGTTTCGAGACCGAGATGGAGGAAAGATAATTCAACATTGGTACGATTTTAGAGAAGAAAGCACCTGTTATTTTGCATCCTATCGCCGAACGTGTCATGCTATAAGTGGCCTATTAGTTATACCTGTCAACTACATATCACAGCCACATGTGCGCGCTCAAGAATTGTATCAAAAAGTTAATTTTAATTTCTTATTCGTTTAATGTAAAATACATCGTGAATACTTTTTAATAATAATGTATTATGGTAATAAGATATACTGATCGAAGCTTAGAATATCTTAAACTTAAAGTAACTTAGTAAAATAACTTAATCAAATCTTGGTTGCGAATGTTGTCTTCTTCTTTCTCTTCCTCCTTAGTGCCTTTCAGCGTGGAGGTGCCTCTGTTCAGGCAAACCAAGCTCGATCTCGAGACAGCACCCTCTACCATGGCTTCCCAGTTTTTTCCTCTTCTATCTCCCACTTTGGAGATGTAGTCATTCTATTGTATTCTGAGTCTCCCTAATGGGCGTTTTCCAGTTGGTCTGTCCCCTCAAAATATCTTTTGAGGTCCCTATGTTCACTCATTCGACAGAGATGTCCAAATCATCTGAGTTGTCTGTTTTCAATGATATCCTTTAAAGGGGCAACTTCAACATCCTCTCTTGTCCTCTCATTCCGTATGCGATCCCTCCTAATTCGACCTGCAACTCTCCGAAGGTATCTCATTTCATCTCATGCAGTAACTCTGCACAGGTGCTTATCTAGCGGTACCCAGTTTTCACTTCCGTAAAGGAGAGTAGTTAGGTATATAGCCTAGATATGTGCTTTAACATTCTTCTCTACACCATTCCTCTTCTAAGTCGTTCTCCACTAGCTCTTTCAGCTTCTTTTCTAAGATTGAAGTATAGAGCTTGTACAATCTGGGATAGATAGATAGATAGGTCTATAGTTCTTGCATTCCTTAGCATTGCCCTTTTTGTGTATCGGAAGAATTATGTTGTATTACCATTCCTTAGAGATAACTTTTTCAGTAATTAACTTCTGAAAAAGGCACTGCAATGCTTTTAATAGTTCTGCTCCACCATATTTGATAAATTCAGGAACGATGCCGTCTCTTCCTGCTGCTCTCCCGATTCTTACTCTCTTCACTCCTGCTTCCACCTCTAACTCCCATATCAACTCATTATATTCTCCCTTTATACTTTCTCTAATCATTCTTTCCTGAACATCTCCAGAAAAAAACTTCCTTGTAGTGGCGTCTCCATCTTTCCAAAATACCCAAGTCTCCGGTAATCAATCTACCTCCCTTGTCTTTTACATCTCGTATTGGTTTGCTTGTCTTTCCTTTCATTGCCTTAATCTTTTTCCTGAAATCTTTAGCGTTTTCATGATAATTACTCTGAACATTTTGACCAGATTCCTCTCAGCTCTTTCTTTTTACCACCCTCACTACTAGGTTTGATTCGTTTCTCCTTCGGACAGTTCCCAATTGGATGGGGTCTTGTGCTTATGGTACTCCTTCCATGCTGCCTTCTTTCTCGCCCCTGATTCCTTCATCTTATCATTGCCATTTGGATCCTTTACGTGTAGTGGAAATATTGGCAATTCCGCAAGTAGAAGCATTGGCCTCCAGTATGGTTCTATTTATTTCTGACCATATCTTATCTACCATCTTCCATCCATGTTGGTTTTCCGGAATTTAGAATCCAACAAGTTTGTGTATTCAGCTCTTTTATGAGGTTCCTGGAGCTTAATAGTCGATTTTCTGGTAGCTTCTTGGGTGTTTCTTTCTACGGGGGAGAATTTGAGTATCTCCGACTAATACGAGTTGATCTGAGCCAATTTATGCACCCCTAATCACTTTGATATCAGTAAACAGCTTTCTTATCGTTCGACTAGAGATGTAGTAATCGATTATATTATTTACATTCCTTTCTTCAGCTACCTCTTTGAAAAAGTTTATTTTATGAATCTGTTTGTGTGGGAAGAATGAAATGCCAATGAGCAGATTGTAGTCAACACATTTATCAATCAGTTTTTCACCATTTCTATTCTTAATGCGCTCACCCCCATGTTTTCCCATAACTCCATATACTTTGACATAGTCACTCCCAGTCCTAGCGTTGAAGTCACCCACAATGATTACTTCTCTGTTCTTGTCATGACTTTTTATGACTTCCCTTTCTAACTCAGCGTAAAACTGTTCATTATTCAAAGCAATATCTTCTTCAGTGGGGGTATACATCTGAATAATGGTCACTTTTCCTATAGATAATTCCAGGTTTGCCGTAATTATTCTAGGAGATACTTGATCCCAATTTTCTACTTTTGCAAAGAAGCTGTCGCTCATAATCAATCTCACACCTTTATTCGCCCTCATTCCTGCAGGAACACCGGAATAGATCAGGGCATGCTGTTTATCCAAATAAACCTCTCCATGGCTTTTTTCCTCACTTCGCTAATGCCCAGTAGATCTATCCTATATTACTTCTCCTCCACTAATTCCACCTCCTTTCCAGCCAATCTTCAGTTTGGGTTTATCAGTTTGTGCAATATAACTAGCTGTAATATTTAAAAATAAATTAATTTCGACTCCGAAGATTGTAAATGTGAAATCTGACGTTCTTTCTTTTTTCCAACCGAACTTTTTGAAGACTAAGTTTATTTGCAAGTATTGCTATCTCTCTACTATTGGGAAGAGTGAATAAATTAAATATAGTAAACCTTTTTTTTTTTTTTTTGGTTTTTGTCCGTACCATTGATTCCTATTCAACAACATGTGCCATAGTCAAGACTAAAACAAAGTTAGTACATTTTTTTTCATATCTAGTGTGATATTAGCAGTTTTGCTAATATCGTTCAATGATGAGTTTGTTCTTCCTGCGCTATTTAGAGTATATAAGGAGGTCAAACCTAATAAAGAAACCAAATCATATGTCAAAGTAATTAATTATAAATATTATTTTAACTATTTATTTGGTCATAGAACAGTCCCGGCTAGTAGTGACCTGCTCTACATTAACCAGATAGATTAATTCCGAACTGGACTCGAAGGGATTATGTATTGTAAACTGTAGAAGCTTATTTGTGAGCAATGTAAAGCTCATAATCAATAGCGGGTAATGCTCTACCTATGAATCGTTCCAGTTTATAGTATCGGTGTATTAATCCTAATAGGTCTTTAATATTTAATTATATATTTCTATAATGGCTTAGTTTTTAATTTTAACTATAAAAATACTATTAAAATATATATTTGAAACTTCAAGAAACAATGAAAAAAATTACGATAATGTAATAAATAATAAATATATGTGAAAGCCTGAAGACCGGAATGTTTCATTGTTCTACTACATCCAACCAGCCACAAGTAGAGTTCCTTATACACGGTGGGCCAGACCCTCCTATAGTGCACCCCCCCCTTCCTCACATCCCTAAATCGCATATGGTTGTGTTCCTTTTAACTATTTATTAAAAAAAAGCCAATGTTCCCACAAAAAAACGTGAACGCACTGCCCAAAATGGCGTCCAAAGATGGCGGATTGACGACTTTGACTGTGGTTAGTTTTTTGGTCACTGAGAATCAGCACTTGGCTTAATTTCCTCATAGTTTGTCTTTTATTAAAGCTGAATAGTCAGAGAATAATAAAATATGAACAAATATTAAAAAATAATTGGCTTAGGCAATAAAAAACACCAATAAAATAAAAAATTTTCATGTGGAAAATAAAGCGTCGTTTGTAGTTAAACGGCCAACAATATCACAAAATCTGCTGAAATAAAACATCTGGAGAATATATTTCTCTTTCTAAAACAGTGATTACTTCTTACAATATTCGAAGCAGTTCCGTAGATAATGCACTTATGCGGGAGAAAAGCGGTGCCGGCGTAGGTGCCTACAAGCCTCTACCACACCATTCGTACACTTAAATGGCTTAGTTATAGTGATATAATAACGTTTTTGGTACATTATATTGATTGTATTAACGAAAAATATTAATGCAATCATTTAATTGTAAAAAAAAATTAAAAAACTTTTTTTTTTAATTCATTATTTTATTTAACTTACTTCATTGTCTAACATGCACTGTGTAGCCGTCTATAGTGGCTTTGCCATGATCTGACCATGTTCCTCTTGTATGGCTGTTAATAGTATGGTGTACCTTTTTACTTCATTTACTCCCATTTGGGCAGCCCCTGGTCTGTATGGTCTCCGAACATTCCATGATCCGATATGCAGTCCGTTATACAAAGCCGTTACCATGTTAAGACAGTCGGATTTCTCGAGGCTAATATTTGGTTTCGTAATATCGTGTTTTTGACGGGTTAGAGTTATTGTTCCTATACCCAACCCCCAACCCGGAGGACCAGAAGCTATTTCAAATACAGAGGTCGCCCATCTACCTGCGAGAGTTGCCTCCAGTAGACTGACGGTCTCACACACCCGAGAGGGGATGGGTCTCGGGCAGCGTGGCTTTCCCGTTGCTTAACTTTATTGCCTATCGCAAGCGCCTTAGCCTACACTAGTGCAGGAGACTCGCAAGCTTTGCAGTTACCTATTAGCTTATTGCTATTTATTAAACATGTTACTTGTTATTTATTAAATATGTTTTATTAACATAAAGATACTAAAGTCCAACCTAATTAATAAAATTAACTTGACAATACATTAAAGTCGTTGTTAAGAAAGGTAATGATAGGGCCCCACTTTGGAATGGGAGAGCTGTAGACTAAAGTGGCAAATATCGCCAATTATTCAGATTTTAAATTTTTTTTTCAATTTTTAATATGTTAATTAAAAATAACACAATTGAATTATGCCAATTTCCCTGATAACATACCACATAAATCATTTGAGTACGATATATTTGATAATCTAAATTCAATACAAAAGTAACGTTGCTGAAACCGATATTTTTAAATAGTTTTGTCGGAAATTTAATAACCTTTTAAAAATGTTACCACTGTATAATATAGAGATTACTGTCATTTATCAGAATGAGGAAACTAAACTTCAGCCCGAATGAAAAATTGGAAAATTTGAATGCAAAAGTATATTGGTTCTACCAATTATTTACATATAGTAACTTGTCTAGTATTAGAAACTATTTTGAATTAATTTTTATTCACTAAAACTTTTCTTTTTTTTTTTTTGAACTGTCTTGGTGGGATGGACTACAACTACACTACACTAGCCTAGCCTACACCTCCTATCGACGTATTAGTGTAGTTTATTTTTAGTATTGATATTTGTTAATATGAGACAGTTAAATTTGAATAATAGGTAATTAGATTTTTGGCCAAACTTCACAAATGATTTCACACATTATATTTGATTATAGTTCTAATTTACCTGTATTTGGTTTTACTGTATTGAGAACGTCAAGCGGTTTTCAATAAGCTTCTATATTTATATATGTATTCATACTTTTGTTAAAAGACCGGTTGTATGTATTTATTTTCATTTCAAAACCATTTTTATTTCATTTTAAGCCAATGGCCGAAAATTTCGTTTAAAGCTAAAAAATTACGTATTTTGTGTAGGGTCAAAACAGACAGAATCAGACATTGACATCAGTACAGGTTCCGTGGCAGGAAATTGTATCGATGTATCGAAGCTATTGACAGACCGCCACGGATGTTGGCCAATCTGTATTTCCATATCCTCCTTCCGTTTCAGACATTATAGTTCGGGCTCCGACAACGGTAGAACTGATTAGACTAAATATGACGTACATTTC
This sequence comes from Nezara viridula, assembly GCA_928085145.1. Lineage (NCBI taxonomy): Eukaryota > Metazoa > Arthropoda > Insecta > Hemiptera > Pentatomidae > Nezara > Nezara viridula. Next base: position 105,064,096 of record OV725078.1, on the reverse strand, counting down.
TACTACAGCCCAAACCTTAATTAATGAGTGGAAATATTCAGGATAAGCCACCATAAAATATCATTAGATCATTTTCGAAAGATTTCAAAATAAATCATTGAGTTTTTACAGGAGTAGTTGACTATTGACGTTCCGCCAATCCCAACATATTCAGGACTAAAAAGCTCACTTCAACAGTCTTGAAAATAAATTATTAAATAAAAATTCATATAAATACAGTCATATAAATTCAAAAAAAGTTAAGAAACGTAAATAAATCTCATATCAATATAAATAATTTATTTGATTATCATCATTACGACTATTTTAATGTAAATCCTGTGACGGTCCTAGGACATTTATTTCTTGAGCTGTTTTATGTTATGTAATATTTGGATTCATTCAACTTTTCTCCAATACAGTTACTACATTGATAGGCTAAAATTAATTATTTTAATATGTTTTGCCTGAATGAATCCAAATGCCAACATATTACCTTTACACTCCGACGCAACTCCTCTCCACCAGTACAATTTTATTCCACCCAGCTTCCTTTATCAGACACAATCCGATATCTTGACTTTCTTTTAGGCCGAAGACTAACATGAAACCGACATACTAGACTCAAAAGACAAGAACTCAACCGATTATAAGGCCAACTATACAGACTACGGAACAGAAAATCTAAACTTTCAATTGAAAACAAATTACTTATCTACAAGACAATCCTGAAATCTATGTGGACATACGGATTTGAATTGTGGGGGACAGCGAAATTTTCAAACGCATTCAATTCTTTCAATCTAAAGTCCTTCGAACAATAGTTAATGATCCATTCTATGTAACCAACAAAACCCTACACCATGACCTTAATATCCCATTTGTCTTAGACCTTATCTCAGAAAAATTCTCCACATTTCACCAGAACCTTACCTATCATCCAAATCCCCTTGCACAATCCCTATCCAGTACCACCCATCCCTACAATCCTACTCGAAGGTTGAAGCGACTGTGGCCCAGAGACCTTTTATGAATAATTATACATTGGAGTTTCGGCAATGGCCAGATTCTCTAATCAAGCTATGCATGTGTGATTATAGCGCCTCTGATCAGCCTCTATTGGTCCTTAATACCAGTAATGCGGCTGATTTAGAGGCGCTGGGATCTTATAGAGTCCTGTCTTTCTTTCCACGAGTGGGGAGAAAGGCTTGGCTCGGAGATCTTGAGTGAATGATTGTTCATATATTTTTTTTGGATATTGTATAGAAGCAGGTATGTATGTAAGTAGTTATTTTCATTAGTTTAGTTTATTTTTCTTTAGTTTAGTTTATATACATTAACTTTTAGTATTATTGTTTTTTCTGTATTATTTATTGTTGATAGAGCGTGAATGTGCTCTCTGAACACTATTATAAATGTCCTTATTTGTGACAGATTCTAATATTTCTCAATAAATATGTCTAAAAATATATATATGTTTTGCATATTTTTTAAAATTTATAATAAATGGCGAACAGCCCTGAAGATTGGCCAAAGATTGCCCGGGGCAGTTGTCACGGTTGCCCCACCTTAAGGCCGGGTTTTAATTTTTTAATTTAATAAAGAAACTGTGTTAATTTTCATATAATTTTTTTTAATTTTTTATTTATATTGATGATATTTACAACTGTATTACAAGTAAAAATACATTCATTAAAGGTGAACAAAGGAATAAAATAGCATGAAATCACATGTTGAGAAACTACCCATTGGTAGCACTCTTACATATAAATTTAAAAAAAATAAAAAAATTATATTTATAACATAAATGCACACGCTTTAAGAACATATTATTTTACCCTTTTTTTTTTTTGGATGTTAATACTGCCATAGTGGTAATAAAGTTGTTATCCAAGTCTAGTTTCCATATGTCACTCATGTACATGTGACATGTACCTACTCGATAGCAGACCTGGGCAAAAGTTATCTTAATTATTATTTTAAAATACCAGGTATTTTGTGTATCTCAAGTACACAGTATTTTAATTACAAAGTATTTAAATTGTTTTCGGAAAAAAAGTATTCCAAATACAAACTACCTAAAGGATTTTCTTAAAAAAAAAAAAAAAATACACAATACTTACGTTTTATTAAGTAGTGCTTTACAACTAATTCCTTAAGAAATAGGTTTATTTTTGCCAATAAAAGAGTAATGAAATTAAAATATTTTGGATAAAACAAAAAAATGGGATTAAATTATTTTATTTAATTAATAATATTTCATTTTAAAAGTGAATTATTTAATTTTCATTACTGTCTGAAGTACTACACATATTGAATCATACTCTTTTCGTTATTAAACTGTACTTGACTTAATATCATTAAAAAATATATCAAAATGTTTTTTTTCTTGAATATTTAATAGTTTACCGTTGCATTACCTTTATAATGCAACGGGGGTGGCGATCATAAATAGGCTGAATAGTCGCAAAATTATTTTATTAAAAGCCAACACTGAACACTTGGCTTTTAATAAAATAATTTTGCCACTATTCAGCCTCTTTATGACCGCCACCCCCGGACCATCTCCTTCGTTTTTTTTCAGATTATTTAACATGATGTGCTCTTTTATCTTTAACTTTGATAAAATCCTGGAGTTATCCATAATTTTGTCAAGGGTAATTAATTTTATAGCCAAAGATAATCATACTACATATTTAATACCATCGACCTTAAAAACGTTTAAGTTCGATTTTCACGGAGGAAAATTCTTCTGCAAACATCAGCCTCACGTGAAAACAATACACGGAAGCTATTCTATTCAATAATTGACTTTGTGTATTTAAAATAAAAATATTATAGTATTTATTTTTAATTTAGTATCTTGAAAATAAAACACAAATAATTGTTTGTATTTTACAAAGAAAATACAGTTACAAACAATCTATTTCATATTTTTACTTCTTAAAATACAAATTACGAAAAATGTATTTTAAAATTTTCATTTGAGGGATATTTTTCAGTGAAGCAAGCCAATTACGTTTCATGTTAAATGTTATATGTTGCTTCATTAATTATGTGTTTAGAACAGACTTTCCGGATGATATTATATGATTATAAGAATTAACATGAATCTCTAATATCGCTTAAGCTTTAAACGTATTAGGAAGAAGTATATTAGTATGTATTTATGATAGTAGTAGTAGTAATTCAGTATGTCACGTTTGTATTTTAGTAACTTACAGTTACTTTAAGTAACTTACAGTAACTGTAAGTATAATTTAGTAAGTTTTACGGGAAAATTGTATTAATCTGTCAGTGAAAAGTCTGTACGCGTCAGATAAATTTGTGTTCTCTTCAACCAAGTGAAAACTCACAATCAGTTCTGCATCTGTCTAGGGATGAGTATTACTATGGAGAGAAATACTAGACTCAAACTTCCCAGAAGAATTTTGAAAAACTAAGTTTCAAAGGAAAGTGAAATTCTTGATTAAGTGATGCAATCCAATTTCGATTCTCAAATTTGTACTGCAAGCTATAAACAGTAAACTTAAATCTCCTTGTTTGGTCTCCCATCTTTTTTCGCTCTGTTCTATGTCAAATGCATATTTATTATATAAATATCTTTATATAATCTTCCGCCTCTTGGAGGGATTGAGTTCTTAAAATCTTTTGATATCTCTTCTTTAACTGAAGGACTCTTTTCCTTATCTTAGATCGATTTCTCATTCGACTGTTATATGAGTATAATAAGAAATCTATATAAGATATGGAGAAAAGTCCTTCTATAAAAGAAAAGTTATAAACTGTTAACTTTTTGAAGACATTTTTAGTTTATGTTTATACTAAAATTAGAAACAATTATAAAATTATTCATAGGTTTAGGCATTTTTCTAAAAAAAATTCTCTTATTCTTTATGTTTACTCCTTGGCTGTGACTGTTAATCATAATTTTACAGTTTGAAAAATCCTGTATATACTTGGAAACCTGAAAAACTCCTAATGTTGGCTGTTATCGAATATATCTCAAAACACGTCATTAATACCATAAACCACTAAAATTATGTATTGACAATACTTTATTTGTTTCTCAAAACAGCTATAAAAAAATTATCCTTTAAGATCCACACGGCACATTTTAAATTAATTTTCACCCTTATTCTTAGAAAGAAATCATTTTATGAGCAAATAATCTTCATTTGGCGGAAAGCCTATCCTTATTTTTTCATTTTTTTTTTTTTTTTTTTGATCCATCTGATTTATAACTTTTTTTAACCTGTCATACCGTTTATAAATAATTATATAAACATAAAATTATTTTTTTATCAAAGTATTTCTTCTGTTATTGCTTATATCTGGTTTGAGGTAAGTTAGTCCTATCCATATGCGTCTTACTGAAAGTTCGCAATGATATTTTTGCTTGTATAGTTCATTTATTAATCTGATTTGTATTATTTTATCACCATGTAGTGCGTCTGATTTTATGTTTAAATCTAAAAATGTTATTTTGGTTTTGTTGTTATAGTTAATATTTTGTAGTTTTGATAAATACAAAGATTTTTCTTCTTCATCAGAAAGGTTCTTAAAGTTACTGGTATTTACTTCGACAATGAGGAAAGTTAAAGGATTTTACTATGGCTTTACTTCACAAGTAATAAAGGTGTGTCTGAGTAAGAAGCCACTTGTCCTGAAAATCTTTGAGAAAGGGACGGTCATAAAAGGGAATCTTCCAGTTTAGACTGACTTTAATTTCCTCTCGCTCTGTGCCTCGGTTCATTCTGTGTCTAGTACTGAGCATCCTCAAACACCTCTTTGTCTCCAATAACCTGGTTTTCTTTTATCACATTCTCAGCGGTAATCAGTTGAAGTATGGAAATCGTGGAAAGGAATCCTTATTTATAATTTTTATTCAGTAATTAAGATCCTGAAATTCTGTCTATATGCCTCTTGAAACCCGTTAATTCCTAGTTTCCTCTCTCACTTTCCCCATCTTCGATTATATCGGCCTTGTAAATGGTCGACTGTCTGATAGGCTTAAGATCGGATTGAGGAGACTAATATATTGTTTCAGTAGACTTGTTTTTGGAGTCCCTAGGTGCTCCCACGTCTCTAGTTGGTATGGCGAGATGGAGTGGCTCTTCAGTTTTCCGACGGCAATACTTTCTATGTGCATAGGCGCAGACTTTCCATTTTTATGGGGGGGATGGATAAAAAAAAAAATGTAGTAACTTCATAATATTTATACGAATTCAACATAATTATTAATTATTGTGAAACAAACAAATAAAATATTGGATATTTAAAAATAAATGTATGTAGCATGTGTTTAGACAGTTGTAGTATTTTTTTTAATACGCTTATAGATTATACTTGAAAATAACTGAACAAAAAAATTAGATTTATTACAATTGTATACATTAAACATGAGAGGAAGAAGGGGCAGCCTCTATATTTTAGGTAAAAAAAGAGACTTATGAATAGTTTCCTAAGATCTGTAATTGGGACCCCGATACGCTCCCGTGTCTCTTACCACTACACTGAGTTAGGGTGGCTCTTCCCCTCCTTAAGAAGACAATATTTCCTAGGCGCATTCCTTTATCAAATCATTAACGATCAACCTCCTTCTTATGCCTACAACCTTCTCTAATTTAAGTCCTCAATCCATTCCCTCACCACAAGATCTCGACCTTCTGACCTATATATCCCTTCTCATAGATCTGCCTAATCTCAAAACTCCTTTATAGCCCTCTATGTCAACTTTTGGAATTCCCTCCCGATCAAAATTCGGCATGCCCCTTCCATATCCACATTCAAATACCTATTCCAATTCCTGTTCCAAAAACAGTCAGATACCAGCTAACTATTAACACTATATATGTATTGTGTAGCAAACATTTAATCATACGATAATACTTTGTAAGAGATAGTACATGCATTTCCTACTTTCGACGTAGAAATTTCAATACATCTATTTTTTAAAATTTAATTGTAACTTTATATATATATATATATATATATATATATATATATATATATATATATATATATACAAGTAAAGTTTTTTTATGAAATTATCTTATTCTATCTCTTTTTCGTTCTTCATTTCTCAAAATGTATGTTTATGTTGTTCAACCCTTATAGATAGTTTTGTTCATAGTTTTAAGTGATTTTTTCATAGTTTTAAGTGTTTCGTTCATAGTTTTAAATATGTTGTGCATAGTTTTATCTGTATTGTATATAGCTTGTTCACCTAATATTTTATTTACTTTTTATTTTATTTTATCAATTTTTTTATTGTTTAAAACTTTTAAGCCAGTAGTATTCTATTCTTTTATACAATTTTGTTATTCTAAAGGGACTTAGTCCCAGAATAAAGTTTTTTTTTCTATCTATCTATCTATTGGTAAACTTCTAGAAATTTCTTAGTTTATAGAACCTCCAAATAAAAAAAACGTTTTCAAAATCTGACTAGTTGTGTAAAAATGTTTAAAAAAACATTCTCTATTAAATATATTTATACTTGTATTTATTAAATACATTTGTCCAACTTTATCGAAGAAAATTTGTGAGAAAATCATGTGAAAATGGAGATGTCCACATGAAAGGTATATGAATAATAAAATCCAAGGATTTGTTCCTAATTTTAATTTATAGCGAAAATTTAAATAATGGGAATATTTAGCTCATAATAAAATAGTTCCATACCTTTATAACCAAAAAATCTCACCTTCTTGATTTGTTAACGCCTTGTTCCTCTGTCCGTTCTATAAACACGGGATCGCAACTCACAAACCTGTATATTTCTTCTCATAGACCTGCTTCCTTTAAAACAAAATCGTTTATGATGCTTCATACCTTCTTTTGGTATTTCTCCTTACCCACAATAAAAATATGTACTGATATTTCATTTGTTTACTTGTGGTTATCTTTTATTTTAATTTTATTGTTAAATAACCTAGGACTCCATCTGGACAAACGTCTAACTTGGAATCCTCATACCAGACTGAAACGACAAGAAACAGCTCGACGTTTCCGACTACTTCAACACTTACTAGACAAACGCTCTAACCTTCCAATTAATTATAAAAGACTCATTTATATGACTATAATAAGGCCTATTTGGACTTACGGAGTTGAGCTATGGGGCTCCACCAAACCTTCAAATTCCTCTCGCTTCCAATCCTTACAATCCAAAATCCTTCGTAAAATCCTCAATGATCCTTACTTTGTTACAAATAAAATTATATTCCTTATGTATCAGATTTGGCCCAATCCAGATATCTGTCCTTCCATAATATACTTCATAACCATCCCAACCCTCTTATTTCTAACCTTGCTTCCTATTCAATTCCTGATATCCCTTCGTGGCGTCTGAAAAGAAGATGGCCACGTGATCTTCTAATATAGACATATTATTAGAGTGCTACCAATGGGTAGTTTCTCAACATGTGTTTCATGTCATTAAATCCATGTGCAAATTTACCAGATGTATTTTTTGTATACAGTTGTAAATATCATATAAATAAATAAATAAAATAAAAAAGTTAAATAACTCTGTTATTCGATTATTTCGTGTCATTTTATCCCAGACAAATAATACTTCTATTCAACAGAGGTCTTAACTTGACCAAAGCCGACCCCAATGACCACAAAACATTCCGCGACCTTCATGCACATCTCTTTCGCTTAAAAAGAACTCAAGTACTTAGTCCGTACTTAATTTATTTTCACATATTCGGTTAACATACGTCTCAGATATTTTTTCTTATGTTTTTTCATGCAGTTGATCAAAATTTAATTTTAAATTTATTTTTTAATATGTTTAAAAAATTCTCATTTTCAACAAATTCAACGGCACTTGATTCATTACATACTTCATTTTATATTTTATTAATTTTAATATACCAAAAAAATTAATGAAATGATACTTGTTAGTTAAAATAATAAATATGAACGAAAAAATATTCTTATTTGATTTTAAATGACACCTGATAATACAATGAATTACATTAAAATATAACATGCTACATTCATGGACATTATTACCTAAGTAGACCTCAAAAAAGTTACGAATTTTGTTTTATATGTATATTTTAAAAAATTAGATTAAAAAATAAATTAATAGGAACGTTATTGAACCAGTCACTTCTAAAAGTAGAATTATTTAAATTACCATTTGCATAAATTAAGCAAGTAAATGTTGAAAGGAAATAACATAAATGTCAAGACAAAATGAAAAGATATTATGTAAATACGATTAGTGCCGAAGGGTCTCCTCACTTTAGGAAACAGAAATTGCCTTGAAGAGTTTCTTTTTCCTACCTGGAAGAACATAAAAGGGAGTGGTGATCTTCAATATGAATAAAGTGGGAGAGGGGAAATCGGATTAAAGAGGAATGATAAGGTACGGTCAGAGAATTTCGTCCATCGATAAGTGAGTGCTTTTGGACCAAATATCATAGGTTGAATGAATTTCTGCCGAAACCAATTCGAATTCTTTATATATATATATATATATATATATATATATATATATATATATACATACATACTTACATACACGTGTCAGTTCTTTATATGGAGCAATTTTGTTTTGCCTGTAGGTCTCCGTAATTTAGTGGAAAACTTGTGGTTCTTTTTCAATATTTCATAATTCGTACTATTCTCGGTTATGCATATATTTGCACATAAAAGGCGTGACTATTTAATGACGATACTTATGATATAAAACAATTTATTAAAAAAAACTGCTCCTTCATCTCTTCAACTATGCCGTTTTATAGCCTTTTGTGAAAATCAGTCATCCATTGCGGATGGCACCTACCTCATTCCCTTCCTTTGTTTACTAAAAAAAAAAAAAAAAAATTAACATATAAAGACACCTTCGAGATAGAAATGTATACAAGTAGAGAACTGAACTAGGATCATATGGAAAGCTAAAATGTGGAATGTTCCACAAGAAATTTTTTTATTCTATTTTCATACTATATCTAAATAATTTATTTTTGAAATGTTGTCATTTTAATTTAATTTTTTTTCTAGATTTTGCTTTTAAATCGGAAATTGTGATTGAGTGGTGAGGGAGGATTGAGGATGTCATATATTACTAAAAATAGCATTTTATATTTTATTAAGAAGTATTATTTCAGAAATTAAATTAATGGTTGTTCTCATTAATCAATTAAGGTTTTTTTCCCAATACCTTTATTATGACAGTTCATTAATAAATTTATTTTTATCTTAAGCTGGATATAATAATAATTTTACATTATGGTCGGGAATAACATATCTGCTAAACTGTCTTTTAATTATGAAGAAAACCCTTGTTAGTTCTGATTGCACATATTTCTTTCTTTTTTTTTCATTTTTAAACCCGAGGGTCTCTTCTCTAATCCACAGTTAAACCGCCTTAGGCGAGGGAGTTCTCCCCTATTAGGGAAGGGACTACCAATTAACAGAACATTTAAAATAAAACCTCTAATAAAAACGCAAGGGGATTGCGGTTCTGTTATTTTTGCCAAGTTGTAAAATTTATTGCTTGATTATATATAATTTAAACTCAAACATGAGATTCGTTATTGGAAAAAAATAATTATCATATTCGTATACTCTTAAAATCTTATTAATTAAGGACATCAGGATGTGGATTAAAGATTTTGAAGAGGTGGTGAGCAAAAATTTGGGATTTTTCTTGGTCTAATTTGGCCAGTTTTGAGCTTCGGTGAGGAGTGGATGGTTACAGTCTTTAAATTTCAGAAGCCTTTTAGTGTTCGTCCATGGTGATTTTTTGGTAGACGTAAGTTTCTCAGTAAAATTTAGCAATTGTATTTTCTAATTCCTGATTTTAGTTTGTTAGACAGTTGGGTGTATTGCTATGTTCCTGGCTTCGTGTTTCTACGGCGTTCCAGGAATCGCATTTATTTGTATTTAATAAGCATATATTTGTATTTATATCGGTCCCAGAAGGGAACCGAACAACTTAAAAATATATTAATTATGTATTGAAAGGTTAGATACCACAGACCCCCTACTGTAGTATCCTGGATTGAACCATATAATTTTTATTGGATTTCTTTTCTAAAGGTATCATATTTATAAATTTACTATTTGTTTCTATTACTAATTGGTGGCATGCAAGGTAGAATGTAAAAGTACTAAGATGGTTTGCTAACTAATATATTTATAAATTTAAATAATCAAAACATATATCCAATGGTAATGAACAAACCTATATACATAATAATAGTTGAGAATCATACTAGAGGAGAATGCATGATTAGAGTTACATATGTTCTATTGATTTTATTAATTAATGATTGATGGTTGCCAACACAAATTTACATCTGTATAACTAAATGAGAGTTATTACCTAGCTGGTGAGGGGTGTTGTCGTTATCTCTAGCTGTTCTGGCTACCTCTCTGGCAGCTCCGTCGATCTGGTCTTCAAGTCTTCATCTTGCTCCCTCCGGCTGTCTTCTAGCCTGAGTCCCAGCTCTCAGTCCATATCTTCCTCTCTCCGCTTCTCCTGATCAAGTCCTAGCCTGTGTCCCAGCTCCCAGTGTTCAGTCCATCTCTGGCTCTCTCCGGCTCTCCTGATCAAGTCCTTCCTCGCTTCCTTCCCAGCTTGAAGTCTCCTCAGCTGAGTCCCAAAAAGAAGTGTCTTAGTCCTAGTCCTCTATTTCCCACCTTTCTTCATCCCCCTCTCTTTTGGTAGTCTTCTCTGATTGGCTGAATATTCCTAGCCTAAGGGATGACAACGCCCTCTCCCCCATGCCAAGGTAAAGCAGCAGGTACAGATTTACGTATTTCTGGTGGGAGGTGTGAAAAGGTCTTTCGGGATCCTGTTTAAACACTCAGTTGTCGGTCTTGGTCGGTGGTTCTTAAGGGTTTTTATTACCACTTACAAAAGGTTGTCCTCGTAGGTCGTTACCCTAGCTCAGGTACCGCCGCCAGATGCGAGCACTTAGGATATTTATTTATTAATACTTTTAAAATAATTATTCCACCGGCGGTCTTTACAATACATAGCAGTATTGAGTTTTACCTATTGGATATATAGTTCTATGCCACTTCGATCTTGCGTTTTTCGTTTAATAAGATAAAAGTGTTCCTCAAAATCGGTCTTCGGCAAAAGCGCAAGACCAAGAAAAATTGGAAGAAATGAATGTTGGAATCTATTAAAAACATTTTTCTTTTTAAATTTACAAATCCTTTTTTAAACTTCTTTATTGAGATATTACAATCTGTCACATTCTAGGCATATAGAGTAGCTCATCCATGCCATACAATAAATAAAAATAATAAACGGCAATATAATAATTAAATTTACAAATCAAAAATATTTTTATGAGAAATTTAATAATATATTTTGCATAGTAAAATTGCACATAAGAAAAGTAATCTTGTTTGTATATATAAAAAAAAACGAATACTAATTTGTAATTTTTGTTTGGTCTAGCATAACTATTTTGTTTTCCGAATTGTTACGGATAGATAACTATTACCAACTAGTTTATGAGAGAACTTCTTAAATATTCACTCAGAGATCACGAAAATGTATTGTCAGCTCCAAAGGTCCAGTGCGAATATAATTGTTCGAAATGATTGTGCGAACGCTGGAGGGTTAAGATACAAGAATGGTGAAACCATTTATATGTTACTGCAACAACGGCATAGCTCGAAAGAAATTATTTTTTTTAATTAACGTTTCAGTGTATACCCGCTGTTCACAGTATTCGTCATTTCTTTAAAATGTCTAACCACCAAGTTTTAATCGAGTGTCTAAATTGCAAATACTGAGCTTTCTGGTACACTCATTAATAACATAAATTTTTCTTTGAAATTTAACCGGAACCATGTTACACATATTACAATCAAATCAGTGGAAGTGTCAACGAAGGATTAAGACTCTAAATTATATTTCGAAACTGGATTCCCTAAATACATAATGGAACTAAGCGACAATAAAGTGGATTAATGTTCTCAGAATATGAAATTCACAACTTCCTTGCGTACAGTGATCCCTAACTGGATTTTTTTTTGTCATAATTCTATAAATCCATTATTTTGCATCCAATTTCCTTGTTTCTTCGTTTTATAGCAACACTACTATATATATCCTATTATGTGAGCAACGAAGATATTATTAGAAATAATATATGAAAATAAAAAATAAATGACATGAGGTAGATGAGGGGACATATCTTATTATAAAATTCAATTTTTTTCGAGCATTAGAAATTCTTGTTTTATTCAGATGCTAAATACCTTAAATAAAATACAACTTATTTAGTATATGTATGTATGTATATATTTATATCAAATAAGATATTAGACTTTCGTTGTTTTTTTTCATCTTGATAAATTTGAAATTTGGTTCAGTCTACTGAAAAACTAGTTTCTCGAAAACTGATATATTTTTTTATTATAAATTTCAGTTAATGCCAATATTATTAGACTTTCAGCAAGCAAAATAATAATATTGATTTATGAAATGACCCCAACTATTCTTCTCTTCATTATCCACGACAGTCAACCATTTACCAATTATGAATATTGATTTATATTTATTGTCAAAGTTGTTTATTTTATTTAAAATTAATTTCTTATAAAATTAGAGTGGTAAGTGAAAGTCTAGTGATGTACGCATCTTACAAGATGTGATTACTATTCATGCCAGAATATAGGAGGCTTATTTTAGGCTTATGTTAGAGTCACCATTCAGTAATGTATATTAGATATGATGTTTATATTCATTGTTGATTATATTCGAGTTCACTCTGCTTAAGCCCTTCCTCTGGTTTACTTTCAAGACCCAGGATGTCATCGTTTAGTTACTCAAGTGCTGATTTAAACAACACAGGCGTGAGACGATTCTGCCTCAACGCCGTGTTAAATTGATAATCTTCCTACACTCCTCTTTGTATCAAGACTCTGTCAGCATTTGGAGTGACTTGTGAACACTTTCGTATATCTTACGAATTTCTATGCCTACTTTTATATTATTGAATGTAAAATAAGTGTTTCCATGGTAACTAAATGAAATTTTCACAAAAATAAGTAAAACACATTAAAATTAATTTTTATATTGATAAACCAAAAATATACAGAACTTAAAATTGTAATACTTTATGTCAATAGCAGTAAGTTGGTATTCATATTCAATTTTAATTTTTTTGAGTGTCTCGTAAGTGGAGGATTTTTATATGATTGATAGTAGACAACAAGATCCACAAAAAGTTTTCATAAACAATTGCCCGGTTCCCAGCAAAAAAGTAGGAAATTTAAGATTTGTGTTTTTTTTTTCTAAGGGAGTCAAGTTTTATGTTGAATATGAAGCGACAACTTAAAAAAACATTTGATTAAATTAAATAAACATTGATCTATACTGAAATATATAAAGTTTTCTTTAAACGGAAGTAGAGTTTGTAATTTTTAAAATTATTTATGGAGAACTATTGAGCGGATAAACAGAGATTCCGTTTCAAAAAAATGTCATAAATTATTTCTGATTATTTTTTTCACTCTTAAGCTGTACTACATTTACCCCTCTTTTAGAAAGACTTCCAAGTTTAATAAGCTTAAAGTCCATATTAATTAAGTTGAGGTTTATAAGGAAACATTTTGAGATTAACCTCAAGTTGTGAAAGTAAATAAATGTTATTTTCTATCCAGTATCTTAAAAGTACCTGTGTTTTCAGACAAAATGACCGCAATTTACTGTTGCAAAGCTTTTATTTTTTGATTTTAAGTGATATGGGATGTATTGTAATAAACCTACTTGCCTAAAAAAAATTTTTTTTTCGTAAAAATTCATACAAAATTAAAAATATTGATTTTTCAAATATTTTCATGTAAAGTGGTTATAAAATTGTGTTCATCTCCCACATTTCTACCAATGAAATTAATTCGTACTTATAAGTGCCAAACTTAATGTTTCTAGCACGAATATTTACGTTTTCATGAAAATAATTTAAACAATTCTTTAATAAATAAAATTAAAATTTAATTTAATATTTAAAAAGTAAATGTTATTAAGAAACAATTAGATTTTGTCACTGATAAATACTTTTCAATACCTGTGGCGGAGATATGGGAGAAAAACACAATTTCATAACCAGATTACTTCAAAAATATTATTTTTGAGTTGAATTAAATCATTATTTTTAATATCATGAATAAAGTATATTTTTAGACAATTATGTTTATCACAATAGATCCAATATCACGGAAAAATAAAAGCTTTGCAACAGGTAATTGTAGTAATTTTTGCTGAAAACACAGGTACTTTTGGGATACAGGATAGAAAATCACATCTATTTAGTTTCACAACTTCAGGTTTATTTTTACCAATAAACCTCAACTTAATCAATATGGACATTAAGCTTATTGAACGAGGAAGTTTATCTAAAAGAGTGGTAAATATAGTACAGCCGAAGGTTGAAAAAAAAAATCACAAATAATTTATGACTTGTATTTAAACGGAACTTAGCTGTTTTAATATGCTCAATAGTCCTCTTTAAATAATTTCAACAATGACAAACTCTATTTACGTTTAAAGTAAATTTTATCTAGTTTACTATGGAGCAATGTTTAATTAATTTAATCAAATATTTTTTCAACTTAGCAAAAGAATGACACGATAATGGCAAGAACATTATATTGGTTTTTACTGTCATATATTTCACTTTAAATTAATAGACTCTAAATATACTGAAATTATAGTGACAATTAATAATAGGGTGGTTTTGTTTAAAGTTTATTGGTGTTTTTATTTGAATAATTTACGATTTAGAATAAGGATATGGGTTGTGATAAAAATTTGAAAAAAAAAATCTAATAAAAATTAGTTTTACCTCATTCTCTATTATTTTTCGAACATTTATTTTCGAAACAAAATATGCGGAAATATTCCTTCCATTTTCTCTATCAAGGTTAACATGTATTCACTGACTCTTATAGCCTTATATCTATGTATCAACTCAATTACTTGTTGGCAGATTTAGTTGGACCCTCGTTAGTATTACTAAATATTTCCCCTGGGTTTAGAACATACTAATTTTGAGACGGCTATTGACTTGGTAGTGGAGTCTGCTGTTGAGGACATTAGCAAGTGAATCGGGCAGGTAGAGCCGGTTCTGTATAATACAGCTGTGAGTTATGTCCGGCAACAGCTGGTACTCCAACGGTCAGTCGATACTACACACTCCGATTATTGTATCTGGTCAAATAATCTCCCTTCTTCCCCACCCGCTACGAGAGTTCTACCTCTTCCATTTCTTATACAATTCCTTATACTCGAGTCGTTATTGTGATTTGGAAATAAGACGGGAACAGAGGTACAATAAAAGAAATAATGTCATTATCAGGCCTCAAGTAGTAAAGAATCTACTCTATTGAAATTCGAACAACAATATAACGTCAAAATATTTGTTATATGGCCATTTAATCCTACAAACAAGTGTTTGAAATCGATAATTATTTTTTTCACATAATCATGTAATAATTATTATATTTGATTTTTAATTTGAAATTCGTGACCGATTTATAAATAATATAAAAAAATTAAATCGATCTTTGATGTTTATTTATTCGATTAAAAATAATGATCACTCGCCGAGTGATACGATTTTACATGAATAACAACGACCAGTAGGCCCGTGCGAAAAATAAGCACAGCTGCCAAAGTAATAAGAAAAGAAAATAATGCAACGTATCAAAAGATTAAGAAATCAAATGTTACTTTCAAACAAGTGTTTGAAATCAGTAATTATTTTTTTCACATAATCATGTAATAATTATTATATTTGATTTTTAATTTAAAGTTCTTGACCGATTTAAAAATAATATAAAAAATTAAATCGATCTTTGATGTTTATTTATTCGATTAAAAATAATGATCACTCGCCGAGTGATACGATTTTACATGAATAACAACGACCAGTAGGCCCGTGCGAAAAATAAGCACAGCTGCCAAAGTAATAAGAAAATAAAATAATGCAACGTATCAAAAGATTAAGAAATCAAATGTTACTTTCAAACAAGTGTTTGAAATCAGTAATTATTTTTTTCACATAATCATGTAATAATTATTATATTTGATTTTTAATTTAAAGTTCTTGACCGATTTATAAATAATATAAAAAATTAAATCGATCTTTGATGTTTATTTATTCGATTAAAAATAATGATCACTCGCCGAGTGATACGATTTTACATGAATAACAACGACCAGTAGGCCCGTGCGAAAAATAAGCACAGCTGCCAAAGTAATAAGAAAATAAAATAATGCAACGTATCAAAAGATTAAGAAATCAAATGTTACTTTCAAACAAGTGTTTGAAATCAGTAATTATTTTTTTCACATAATCATGTAATAATTATTATATTTGATTTTTAATTTAAAGTTCTTGACCGATTTATAAATAATATAAAAAATTAAATCGATCTTTGATGTTTATTTATTCGATTAAAAATAATGATCACTCACCGAGTGATACGATTTTACATGAATAACAACGACCAGTAGGCCCGTGCGAAAAATAAGCACAGCTGCCAAATATTAATAAGAAAATAAAATAATGCAACGTATCAAAAGATTAAGAAATCAAATGTTACTTTATCGATAAATATAATCGACGAAGAAAACAAAAATTAATTTAAATCTTCATTTTTGTTTGGAACCAACATGTTTTTAAATTTCAGAAAGCTGTATCATTGCTAAAAATTGCCCGATTTCGATGATTGTTTTTTTTCCTTTTGTAGGGAATTTAGTAATCTTTTTAATCTTGAAATTAACGATGATATGGCTTGCCGATCAAAAACACCATCGATAAATAATATAAACTCCTCCTCTCTCGATCATAGAGACCTCAAGTCGACGAAATGAGACATGTATTCAATGACAGTGCTACAATTAATGTAAGGTTGTGTGGATGCGCGAATCTCGCCTATGCCTTGCGTTATCTCGAAAAATAGTACGTTTTTGTGCTTAAAAACGCAGGATCCGATAGTTCCGGACGAACTATCCGGGTCTTGCTGTACGCATCAAAATCTTCAAGATCCAATTTGTCCCATACCGATCTACAGACCTATCACTGTTCCAGTATTGAAGCCTAGCAAAATGTTTGTATCGACTTTATCTATTTTAGAAAGAAAAACAAAAGTGGAGAACAAGATTTGCTAACCCCCCTCCCCCGTGAAATTCTGAATCCAACGGTACCCCATTCATGGTATTTGATCATTATATTTGGCTTATATTTGGTACAAAACCGATTTCAAGCCTTACTGTAATAATATATGTGGGGATTAAATTGTGATGAAACAAATTTTGATCAGAAAATAAAAATAACCTTTTACACACAAATTAAATTAAATTTTAAAATGTATGTATACTTTATTAATTGGCACATTTACAAATATTATATTTCTAAAATCACTTTAATTTTAATCGCTGTACTTGCACTATATATTTGTATACTTATATATTTTTGTTTTATAAGTTAATTGAAAATATTGGTTAAAAAATAATGATCAGGGTATGCTTTTTATCAGTTATGAACAAAAATAAAAATATCTCTTAATAAAAATCATGAATTTTTTTAAAAATTCCAGATAAAAGTATTGATCAGATTTCATTTTTATTTTGATTTTTTTAAATTATCGATTTCAAATCCTGCTAAAAACTATGTAAACTGTAAAAAAAACGTATAATTTATCCATTTCGTTCATATATTTGCTCTTGTAATAAACATGCCGGTTTTTATATAGTTATATGAATCGTTTGAATGAGTTCTGTAATACCAATAAAAAAAAAATCTTTCAGAGGGTTTTCAATATTCATTTAACAAAACAAATCTACATATAGCCAGAAATTGCACGAATTACTGGATAGATTTTGAAATATTAACATAATTTCCTTATATTTAATTATGAAAAACTATTGTAAATATTGTATATAGGTGTGTATGTGTTCTTTTTATTTATTTATTTTTAGGTTATTTTATTCTTATTTATTGTATATATATTATTTTTCTGTATAATTTATTTTATTTATTGTACATAGAGTGTGAATGTGATCTGTGAACTCTATTATAAATGTCCTAGAGACAGATTGTAATATTTTTCAATAAATAAGTTTAAAAAAAAATATGAAAAACTAATTTACGCATTGAGATTTATCAATGCTTATGAAGAGTATATATTTTTTTTAATCCTCATTTCTGGTATGAATGAATCAGTATGGAAACAAAGAATACCAATATATTTGATTTCATATAATTTTAGAGCTTTCAGAACAATGTTCTTCTTTGATATATTGGATCCCATCTCTTATCCACCTCTGTTTAGGCCGGAAGAATCTTACACTTGTCTCCACCTGTTTGTTGTTAACTTAGGAACCATATGCAGGAGTGGCTATTTCATTCAAAGGAGCATTTCTCTCGGATCAGGTTTTACAAACATTGTATTTGGATTTGTCATTGGATTATCCGTGTTGTTTGCATTTTTTTCCAAATAAAACTGTATCAAACATGACAACAAATTTTTTTTAAAATTATATTGTTTTATTGAGTATTAATACAATCTGTCACACTGAAGGGCAAAAAAAAAAAAAAATATGTTCAATTCTTCATAGTGAGTTACCAATGCTTCTTTTTGGGCATTCCACTCTTAAATTCTTTTGCGAAGAATTTCACCTGTTAATTGGATTTTAATGAAATAATTGGATTTAAAATGAATGAATGAATGATTCTCCACTGCAATCTAAAAAAAAAAAAAAGAAAAGAAAAGGAGAGATTTTAAAATTTTTCTATGTAGAGTTTAACTCTCGATGGACACGTATATATGCATTTCAATTCACTCATTCAATTTAATCACTGTAAACTATACAATTTAATGTTAACGATGATTACTTAGTTTTGTTTAATCATAAATAATATTTGCCATAATGTGAAAAAAAAATTAATTCAACCACATGTGAAGATTATTCGCATACAATATTGTATTTATTTTTTTATAAAAAAGCCATTTCAGGTCAGTGAAGATGTTAAATTTTAAGGCAAGTTTTGCTCCCTTGTGCGCTAAAAATGTTCGTATTTCATGTACAAAATGTAATTTTAAATTACTTTATGCTCATAAAATATAAATGCTTTACTTTTTTTTTTTCATTTTATGAAATATTTCTTTAATAAGTAAAATACTTATCATTTCAGTCATTTAATTATTGATATTTATTTTTCAGGCAGCTTTAGAATCTTCCGGTCGAAAGTGAAGGTAAGTTGTTTTAAATTTTCTATCAATTTATTATCCCAGGCTCAAGCCTCAATAATATATTACCCACTTGTTATCCTATACTATCATTTACTTTAGAAAAAAATGTAATTGAGTAGTAAACCATAGTATCTATCATTAAATTGAACTCGTGACTGCAGTAATTTATTATATTTAAAATTAATTGAAATAAGCATATTGTTAAAAAAAATTTGCCGATTATTCTTTTATTTCCGATTTTATGTATGTTATTTTTAAATAACATATGAATATTTAAATATTTTAACAAAAAATGAAGGACACTGTACTCAATAATTAATTGTACTATTCAAAGTAATTGCTAGATCAAAATCATTTTACCAACAACCAATCAAAGACATCTGTCCGTCAATAATCAAAGTTAAAAAAAAAAATGTTTTTTGTAATATAGATTCAAGTTAAAGCAATTCTTCTGATTTTTTTTTAATGATTTAACTCGAATATTCTTAAATAAGATCATCAAAAACGGTTTGAATTAAACCTGCAAAATAAAACTTCACTTTTATCCACTTTCAGAAAATGACAGTCTTTGATATGAGTCCACTCATTTGTGCTCTTTGTAATGATATCGCATGCATTTCATCTACTAAATGTAAGCACGTGTTAATAAAAATATGTATAAAAACTTATCACTAAAATCGTTTTAATGTACTATGCAAACATTGTTTTATATAGTTTTCATATTTTTCTTTCATACTAATCAAATCATAAACGGTCACAAACACTTAATGAAATTAAACCAGGTGAAGAATCTCTAGAGAAATTTCACCGCGTTTTCATTAAAAGATCTCAATGTACTTCACCCATTAAGGTATTAGACAGATTTGCTTACTTTGATAGCGAAAAAGCGGAACTATTAGTGGAATTGTTTACTTCAACATCTCGAATTACCAAAGATTTCGGTGGGTCAACACTATGCGGAAATAATAAATGAAATTTATTTATAGGTATATTAAAATTCATAAAACGTTTTTTAAAAATAATTTGCTTTAAATTATGAATATAAAAATTGGTTTATTGAATTATGGGTATGAATTTAAAAAAAAAAAAAAAACCCAGATAGAAATTATAGTTGTTTTTAAAAAATAAGTACAATGGATAATATAGCTGAGAATAAATTGTATTTATTTATACTATAATATTGTGAACTAGTTTAATAACATAGTTTCATAACTAGCATAAAGATAGTATAATAATAGAATTTTTAATTGTTAAAAATGTTATTTAGAAGTATGAAGAAAATTAATATTAAAATAAACATAACCTTACAGAGGGAGGTTTATTATTAGACTGATTAAGTTAGAAAGGCAAGGACAATTCAATCCAATTGTGATATATATATTTTTTAAGCAGATAAGTTAATTAAGCAGATTAAATGACAATAATCAATGAAAAAGTTTAATTAGCCTGTGATGATTTTTTTGTTTGTTAAAGGTTTCATCCCTTGAAAAAGGACTTAGGGCTGAAACGTCGGTGTAAAATATAAAATAAAGTAGGACTGTTGTGATAAATATGACTGTTTTTATTATTATAATAACATTATAATAGTCCTAACCTACAAGTAAAAAAATACATATTTAAAAATTATTTTATATAAATCAGTAATACGCCCTTTAACAACATATGCTTGTCCAGTATAGAGTTAAAAATATGACTCAAACTAGGAAAAAATATAAAGGGTACAAAATCGTGTCTGAGCATCATTAAGGATTATCCCACATACACAATAATAACCAATATGTTAAACGATTTGTAATTCCAGACGGACACAACATATCTTACTGGAATAAAACTGACCAAAATATTGTTGAGTAAGATTCATCAGTATATTATATATCTACACTTAAATATACGTAGCTTTTCATTTTATTATTATTGTTTATTTTATTTATATATATTAATTATTTACATAATTATTTTTTTACATAGTTTTTTTTTAAGTTTAGCCTCTCAAAAGTCCTATTTAAATATATTTAACTATATATATTTATTTATTTTAAATAAAATTTTGTGAAAATTCTTGATATATTTTTATTAAATTGTCAATTTTGAAGTTGACTGATGACATAATTTTTAATAGCTTCAGTTTGTATTGTTTCTTTCTATCTTTCTCGTCGATGTTTTCAAAGAAGTTTTGTATTCTACTATCTGGGACCCGTTGAATCTCGGTGGATGATTGGAGAGGGCATTGGTGGTGTAGCCGACTAATTAGAGCTGTCCAACTAGATAGTTGTCAGGTCTCTTCGATCCGCCAACTTCCCCTTGGAATCAGCCTCCACTTAATGAAAGGACTTGAAACTTAATCTTAACCGTGGATTTCGTATCCAATTTCCAACCATAAGTGCTCTTCAATCAAATGCAGACTTCGATAATGAATAAAGCTACGTACAGATGGCTTAGAAGGACAGGATTTGACATAAACACGATAGTGATAAAAAAAACTTCCAAACCTATGGAAGAACAGCAATTTTTCAACATTCGTAGTTTTGACACCCGTGAGGGTTGATTTTGCAAGAATATAAAAATGCTGAAAAAAATTAACGAGCTTCAATTCAAGGTTTATTTTAGTTCTTAAAATGTTTCTAAAGGGTTAGTGATATAAGGAATTAAAATGAAATTAATAAATAATAATTATATTAATTTAGTCCAATAAATGGCAAAATAAATACTGCCAACAAAAAGTATGACATACTGAAGATTGGATTTGGATACAAGAGGAAAAACCCCATAGTGGAATCTAAACATGTTGCTTCTACCTGGTAGACAAACGATTTAGCATCAATAATGTAAAATTAAACATTATTAAATACAATTCCTAAAATCTCTAAGCACGCAGTCGGTTGAAAATATTTTTAACTATATTTTTACTTTTGCTTACCACTACTATATGTAATATATAGTAAGGAAAAGTATTGCGATCGCGAATTTTTTTTTTTTTTTGGGTGGGTGTGTGTGTGTGTGTCAGTCTGTGTGTGAGAATAATCTGGCTCAAAAATAAAAATTCCTACGTAAGTGAAATTACATATTTAAGGTTTTGATATGCCTAGGACGTCAAAATCGGTTAACCGTAAGTGGCTTTTTATATCTTCGATTTCACACATTTTTACGATTTTCACAGGAACGGATCTAACGATTTCGATTACACTCAATGTATGACCGTATAACCGGGTGGTCTTTAATATCAAATAGATTTTATTCTCATTGATGTTGTTTATCAGAGCTTAAATGTATTATTTTCAAATTCCCTCATCTAAAGTACCTATAATTTTTTATTTTATTTGAAATAACTAACCATTTAATATTATAATCTTTTTTATAACATGGTTAAATATAATGAATGAAGAAAATTGATTGGTTACTAAAGGAGAAATAAGGATTGGAAGCTATACGGAAACAGACGACTACTCCCGACCTTTGCCGATCCTTTTCCTTTACACATACCCGGTACCCCTCTGTACAGGGCTTTCATATTCTTAATTTAGTTTTTACATATGACTTTAAAAAAAATCCATAAAATAATAAACTTAAAATAAATTAAATAAAAACTTAAAATAAATAAACTTTAAAATAATCCATAACTTAAAAAAAAAATGTTTTCAAGCGAAATGTTGGATGATCTACTAATATAAACATAATAATTAACCATATTGACTAGAATTAAGTTATTTTTCCGTCGAGTTTCGTGATAAATATTTCCGATAAACAAAATAATTTTTCCAAATGATCTATTTTCCCACACAATCATTAGTATTGTTTTATACAATGCTAAGGTTTGTAAGTGGAAGTTGTGTTATGCGCTTACCGCAACATATTTTTATTGATATGATATAGGATTGCATTAAATTAAAACCTTTTCGGGGCACCATTTTACAACAAATCGTGAATTAATTGGTCCAGTAGTTTTTGTATACATTAATTTAAATAATTAACGTCAACATTTCGTTTTAAGTATTAGCAAAAAGACAACATATTAAAAATGATAATTATAATTAGTAATTTCGTTTAACTGTTTTTATTATTTAAATAAATTGTAGGGAATTTGAAACCAACGCATCTTGTTATTTGTATAATACTATTTGTTTCCGAAATTTCTACTGTCAAGAGCCGTTTTCAAGCCATTTCTGTCAATATTTAAAATTTTAATTCAATGCTATTAACACACCTACCTTCTTCCAACAACATCATCAAGTTCAGACCTTATACAATCCTCTCCCCTACGTTTTGGTAGACCTTTAAAAGATGTTTAACCATCAGTTTACCTCTAATTACCTATTTACTTGTGCAGGTCATTGTTCAGGGTTAAATTACCGTTTGAATTCTTCAGTCGAAACATTCTTCTTGTTACCTTATATTTTAAAGTACTTTAATTTTAAAAATCCAATGGCGAAAAATGATGTTATTCTCTAAAAAATGGTTTTAGGTGTTATATATATATTTTAGTTTCTTTATCTAAGATATTTAAAGGCTTGGTTTTAGAATCATAAGTATTAGTTTGTTTTTATAACATGGGATTTAGAGATTCATATCCTCTAAGAATTATAAAAATGAATAATTTATTTATTTATTTTTGTTTAGTAATATCATATTCTGTCACTTGGACGATAATTATAGGAAGGTAAAACCACATTCATACCATGTATACAGAAAACATAAAATAAACTGAAGAAAAATGACAACTAATTAATAATAAAAAAGTATATACAATAAGCAAAAATAAAATAACTTGAAGATAAGTAAATCAAGGAGAACACATTTAAACCTATATACAATATTTACAATCAGGTGAGAGTAATCCGAGGCAGGCTTGTCCCCACAACATTAGAGGGAAAAGTCCTGCTATATTAGATCCCTGTGTATTCTCTCAACCGCCTAACTGGGAATAAATCCAGTGGAGATTAAGCTTATCATAATAAAGGATTCTTCAAGTAAAGCAGTTCTATGATAAGGATTATACATGTTTGTGGACTGGATTTCGTGTTATAAGATCGGAAAAAAAAAACAAAAAAAAACAAACAAACAAAAAAACAGAAATAGCACAGGAAAAAGGAGTAAATGAATCAAGAAGGTTTTCGGCTGTAAAGATCCAGAAAAGGAATATTATTAAATAGCAAACATATGTTCCCGCGGAAACAAAATGGAATTTTATGAAAAACCTTAAAAATTTATTTTCAGCTTGACATAGCGCATAGGTTCATTGTATTTTGCAGTATTTATTGTAGTTTGATATTTATAGTTAAAGTGATATTCCTAAAGTTAATAAATTTATATAAAACTAATTTATATTGAAAGTAGTATCTCAGTGAAAATGATTGTTATGTACGATCAGCGCCAGCTGCTTTTATTTAAAATTATCCTTCATTTATTTATTTTTACTTTCACTTAAGTATATTAGTAATATACAGTAAGGGTAAGTGTTGCGATCGTGAAAATTTTCGAATCTAAGTTTTCAAGGGAAATACACGTTTTGGAGTACCCTGAGTCAAAATAACCAAGTCCCTAAAAATGGTCTGTGTGTCTGTGAGTAAGTTAGAAAAAACGAAAAGTCGTAAGAAACTGATATTTCATATTTAAGATAGGTATATGCTTTAGATTTGACTTCAACTTTTTTCTTAATATCGGCTAACCGGAAATGACACCGGAAATGTTCATATGCGTTTTCCTCTAAAGTACCTTTAATTTATTTTAAATAGTTAACTATCTCTCATTATTAAAAGATACGTACAAATGCTAAATATAACTTTTGAGAGAATTGGATATTTGAATAAAGGAGAAAAAAATAAAAATGCTTATCCAGGTCGAAAATGAATCTCCGGAATTACTTGTCAGAAGTTATACGTATGATATATAGTTAGAAACCGGAGAATTTTTGAAAAAAACAATATCTAATATAAAAAGTTGTAGAAGGTAACGGAGAGTGGCAAAAGATTATAAATAATAATTTTTGAAATTTAATAACTAAATGGAAACTTTTAAAATATTTTTAAGTTTGAAAAAAGTATTTAAAATCCACGTAATCGAGGCAATGGCATTGTTAAAAAAACTATTTCATTGTACTTGTGTGAAAGAAGGAGTAAAATATAAAATTATTTCAAAGGATGGAGATGGTCCGGGGTGGCGGTCATAAATAGGCTAAATAGTAGCAAAACTATTTTATTAAAATCCAACGTTTCGACCCGACTTTGCAGGTCTTCTTCAAGGAAGTGTGTTCAGCTAGGAGTTTCACTTAGAACTGGACTCAGTTACGGACCATCTCCTTCCCTTATGATGTAACGGTCAACTATTAAATATTCAATAAAATCATTTCATGGATGTATAAAGCATATGTTCATAACCTTAAATACATTTACTGTAGTTTAATAATTTTTGATCTGATATTATATTTAAATAATTAGGTATCACATCAACGTCCGTTCATTCCGAACTTTTGTTATACTAATAATTATTTTAGATAAATTAACTTTTTAGAACATTAAATTAGAAATGTTTAACTTTAAAAAAAATTAAATTAGTGCATAATTTGATGAATCTTCCTTTTATGATATTCCAACAGTATCCACTACTATTTCATTTTACTTGTGTGAAAGAAGAACTGAAATATAAAAATATTTCATAGATACGTTTACAACCTTATAAATATTAAATAAAATAATTTCATGGATGTATAAAGCATATGTTTATAACCTTAAATATATTTACTGTAGTTTAATAACTCTAGATCTGATAATATATTTAAATACTTACGTATATATTGTCCGTTTATTCCGAAAAATCATTATATAACCTTTACAAAAAATTAAATTAGTGAATAGTTTGTGGAAATTTCTTTTTGTGATGTTCCAACTGTATCCACTTACACTTAATGTGACAACTTTTGACCTGTCTATGACAGACAATGCAATCTCTTAATTCCGTTTTAGTAAACTTTGCAATGGAAAATAACTGTTTAATAACTAATAGTCGTACAATCCATGATCAACGGATCGTAAATCCATTATCAACCGGTGATATAATAAATAGGACTTTTGTTATTTTAATAGTATTTATGATTTGTTAGCTGTAATTTTTTAGCATTAGCTCAGTAAAAGATGCAATTCAAAAATTTTATAACAGCCCAATATGGCCAGAAAATAATTTCTATTCAAAGTTGAGGGGTAAGTGAAAGTTGTGTGTTGTGCGCACCAGATTTTTTGTTCTTGTGAATCAATTATGATTAGCAAAATAGAAACATTCACGTAGAGAATTAAGAGTATCGTATTTAAAATTTAAAATTTTAAACCCACTATTGCTTCCAAATGTGCTTCTAATGCTAGGTATAAAAATTAAAAAAAAAAAATTATTTTTCAGTAAACTCGCGCCTTTAGAAATAATCAATCATAATAATCAGAATATGGTATTTATACGCTGTGATATATTTTTACTACATTGCAAATATACACCCATGGAACTACAATTTTTTTTAACCTCATTTATATAATAAAACAAATCAATGTCAACAAAACCTATTACTATCTTTACATTTCATCTTAGTCAAGTCGCAGTCTGTAGTTAAATGAATTGAAGAATTGTAGGTGCTCCACATTATTCACTTCCCAAAGGCCTCTCTTCCTCTCAATTCTTCAGTTCTTAAGAATTGCCTCATTGTCAGTGTGTCGTCAAATACTTATCTTTCAACCATTGTCTTATCCACGATATAAAACGCTTCCATTATCTTTACACTGTTCATTTTCATTTAACGTCGCTTCCATTCTGCTCTTCTGTTCATTTTTCGCTATTTAAGCTGTGATTTTCTCTTTCGATTTAATCAAGACGCAAGGATATTAATTTTCGGAGTGAAAAGATCCAAACTAGAGAACTAGAAGAAAACATGCAACAAACTACAGCAAGTGTAATAGTATATAATGTACGATTTTTCTAATTATACTTCCGCTTGGACTGTTTTTAAGAAGTGGAGATTATTAAGTTTTCAAGGGATGAGAGGAGGGTTCCTGCTTCATCGAATGGGCATCCCTACAGAAGCGCTGCCAGAAGAAGACTTCCTGCACTGTTTCATACAGCGGAAGATTCGCATGGAGCATTCTAGAGATAAAGGAGTGGTTTATATTGAAGGTGAAAATAAGTAGATATGTATGAAATAAAAATAAACTGTTTTACAGCACCAGTCTCGTTATTTACTACCCACACCCACTAGCGGATCCAGGATTTAATTTTGGGGGGGGGGAGCTTCAGCCCGAAACCTTTTTTTTTTCATAAAAATAACGATAATTACTTTGGAAAAACAGAAAGAAACTAACTATGTATATGAAATGGTGTTTAAGTTATTCCTTAAGTACTTTTAAATGTAATTACACGAACAATAATACTTTAAAAGGTATTTTTAAATATTTTTTTCCATAAAACATGGTTATATTTTTCCATTTTGGGGGGGGGCTTCAGCCCGAAAGCCCCTCCCCCTCCCTCCCGTAGATCCGCCCGTGCCCACACCTCGTGTACCTAAGTATATTTTGAACATTCTCTCTGTGAGTGTATGTGACATTCTAACCCAAAAGCGAAAAGCCATACGAAGCTGAAAGTGCAGGTACGAATATTCATGGAATGTTATGGCAACTTTTTTGCTAAAATCGACATACCATAATTTTCAAAAAATTATACAATCGATTTCACACAATTTTCTAGAAAACATCTTTAAAATTTTTGATTAAACTCTTAAATTGATCTAAAAATTAATGATTTTTTAAAATTTTCTCATATGTTCTTCTATGAACAAATAGAAAATTTGTGTTGAGAAAGTGTTGAAATGGGCTTGGACGAAAACCATTTCCGCAGAAGGACGCCTGGAATCCATAGGCACCGACCGCTAGAAGCCCAAGCAATCAACGACAAGGGTCCCTTATTATTGCGACTGATGAGCTGGCAAGAGCTAATCACAACTTGGAATTATGGTGGGGGCTGGATTTTGTTAGCTTCTTCCCGCCTAATTTCGATAGCAGATCTGCTGTTGACAGCTCTTCCTGATGTAGTACCAGTCGTTTTTATGTAGTCACTGCACTTTCCACATCTACCTTTCTGCTATGATCCAATCATGCAGCACCCATTAGAGGTACTGGAGAGGTGCTTTTATAGACTGATTGCCTTCAAATTGCTCTAATATAATCAAGCAGAGTGAATTACAGTTTTGAGCCCATTTGATTTGATTACTTTTTTTTTATTCCCTGTTGAAAAGGGAAATAAAAAATTAACATTAGAAGACTATTGGAAACCATTATTAAATTACCGATTTCATTTATAAAAAAATACTCAGTTTGTAACAAATAAATTAAATAATAGGACTGAGAACCCGAAAGTTCAAAGCCGATCTCAATAATATTCTCTAATCACTGCTGATGTTATACCGTTGATTACCTAATTGACTCTAATAAACAGAATATTAATCGCTGGATTTTCAACTATTTTTCAAAAATGTATTTTATGAGATAGGCCCAATAAATATGTTGGATAAGGAAAATAAGCATAATAAAAGAACTAAGCAAAGCAATTACTCTGTTGAATTGAGGATGGGAGATATGGCTAATTCATTGTCGTAAGTTATAGAAAAATTATATAAAATAAGTGTTACGAAAATACCAACAAAAAAAAAAAACAACGATTAAATACGCCATAATTTGTCAGAATTATAAATAAATAATATGAATATAATTATTACAGCGACATTGTCTGTTTTGAAGAAATACACCGATACTTGTTACTATGGCTGCAATAACAAAAAGTCATTTTCAACACTTAAAATAAAATTAAACATAACAATACTGAAGAAGTACATTTACTCCAGTGAATGAATAATTATAGAGGAAAATGGAAGGAACCCAATTTTTTTGTTTTGGTTTCGTAATAAGATTTTTTTTATGGGATAGCCCTATGCCCAACCCCCAACTTGGGAGTACCAGGAGCTACGGTGTTAGACATAGGGTTCCCTCTCCTCCCTATAATCATTGTGTAGGGACGTTACCATCAACATGCGGGAATAGAATCCGCGCCGTAGTGGGCTAAGTAATCTGGTAGCGCCAACAGTTATTTATTTAAATTTATTTATTATTATTTTTATCATTTTGTTATAGACTACCGCGAAAGGGATTTGAACTCATTACAACGAACATCTTGCAGAGCCACGACATCCAAATTGTACCCATTAACCTCATTCGAGACCGATTTTAACCCACCTGCTGAATTCAAACTCCTTTCGTTCCATGTGCCAATACTTAAATCCCTATTTTTCAATTTACGCCATGAATCCCATAAAGCAGTAACCACCCGGAGACCCGAACGGGGGACTCCTTTACTTCTGTAATGAGCGTTTTACCTTAGGGAGATCCTTGACTATTTGTGGTGAACTAAAGATATGTGAGTAGGATTTTCAATCCTATGTCACACCCTCCAGCAAGTCTAGGGTGCCCGTGCCCAGCATGTATGGAGGATCCCTCCTTCCAGCAACTCTGGGGGGCCCCTCTCATTGTTGGTCAACGAGTCCATCTGACTTAGCTGGAAGGAACTTCCAAGGAATTTTCATCGACCATCCCCACATCCGCCACCCGTGAGACGCTCCCCATACATGGTAATGAGCCCAAGCGAGATTAATCCCCAACAAAGAGAAAGAAAATCAAACCTTACCGAAAAATAATAAAAGAATGAACACAAGAAATTACAGGGTAGAACAACGCTGTTCAAAAGATATACGTGGGAGATGCTAAACATATTAAAAGGGCCTATAGCTACTCTCCTAAATTACTTAAAGCAATGTATTCCGAGTTATACCGTATGTTGGACGAAGGTCTAGTAGAACCTACTCAGTCAGGCAGAGTGGGCTTCTCCGGTGGTAATGGTTTGGGAAATACCGCTTGTGTATCGATTATCGGAGGTTTAATGCAGTATAAAAAAAAAGACGAGCAAACTGTGCCTAACTTTGTGCAACTGCTAGATGGTCTACACCTAGCTAAGTATCTATCCAAAATAGATCTTCAACAAGCTTTTTTACAAGTTTCACTGACTGACGAAGAATGTAAAGATATTACTTCCTGTATTATACCGGGTAGAGGACTGTTTAGGTTTACCCTTATAGGTTTTAGATTAACCGGATCTTCTATTACCTTCCAGCGATTAGTCGATTCAATTTTTGTTCCTGAATTAATAACTTATGTTGGTGTATTTCTCGATGAATCTGTAACCCAGATTTTCAGACGCATTGCAGTTCTCACACCGAAATTTTTCGAAGATTAAAGGAATCGAGACTTCAGGAAAACTTTAAAAACTGCAAATTAGGCTGCTCTGAAGTTAAATATTTAGGATTTAGAGTCAATACTGACGGAATGAGTGTCGGCCCAAAGAAAATATCGGCCGTTACGGAGTATCCGCCACCCATTAATACCAAATTCTTAAAAAAATTCTTAGGAATGGCTGGATGGTACCTCAGGTTTATTGAAAAATAATTACATGAGAGAACTTTAGGTTTATGGCACGCCAGAAAATAAAAACCTTATCAGAATGCCTTAGGATCTTACAGGGTTAGCTCGTCTTTAAGAAATCCTCAATCTGACCAGGAGGAATGATTACTTGGCAGCTCATGGTTACATTTATTTATGTAACAGGTGATTGTGAATAGTCACTTGCCTTTCGTTCTCGCAAACCGTACTTGTCTTGTAATGCCATAATGCGATTGGGAATACCTAAGAAAATCGCTTGAGAAGTCCAAGGAGAGGCTTTCTGTCGTATTGTACCGGAGATAATCTCCTGGCATTTTGGACTTAGTCTAACTTCGATAATTTTTTAATATTCTCACGTTCACGGTCTTCCTCTTGTATCTAGACGTCGGAATATAAAGATTGATATCCAAATTATTTTGAAACATCAGTAAACCGAGAAATAATAGCCTATTGTACCTGTTGCTAGGGTGGACTTAGGTTAAGTTATTCCTTTTAATTATTTTGCTTCTTTTTATATCTTATTGTTTGTTATACTCGTATATGTACATATTCTGTTTATAATTATGTAAAGATTAAAGGAACACTTTATTTTGTTTGTATGTTATATTTAAATTGCTTTGTATTATATATTCCTTTTTTATATCTAACGTGTAACATTTGAATTAACTATTATTGTTAATCAGGTTATAATATATATATATATTTCCATTGACCACCAATGGAATTTCCTATCAACAGGCAAACTTTTATTTAACATTCTAATTAATTTTCTTATTTTACCGACTGAAAAATTGAAAAATATTGACAGGAACTCAATTTATAATATGAAGAATTGTATATAAAATTTTAGAAAGTCCATGTATGTGTTGTAAAAATTGAAACGATTTTTTTTTTTATTTAAATTTGAAATAAAAAATTGATTCATGCGGTTGAAAGCAATAATTTTAAGTTTTATTTAATACTTTTTTTATCATAAATTAAGTTACAGTCAACATTTTTATTGACCAAATCAATAAATTAGTGCCGATGACGAAACCTTGTGTATTAAGTTTTATTTATTTCTTCTTTGTTCTGTTTTATTTATTTTTCTTTCTATTTTTGATTTTATTTTCACTTATTTAGTAATTTTTTTTTAAATTATGCAATAACTGGAAAAAATATATATTAATCTTTTTTTTTTTTATAAGATTGAAGCTTATTTATTGAAAAATATTACAATCTGTCTCAAGGACATTTATAATAGTGTTCACAGATCACATTCTCACTCTATGTACAGTAAATAAAATAAATTATACAGAAAAATAATATATATACAATAAATAAGAATAAAATAACCTAAAAATAAATGAATAAAAAAAACACATACATACCTATGTACAATATTTACAATCTGGTGAGAGAACTCCAAACCAGACTTGTCCATCCAAGTGTGGAGGAAAAAGCATGGCTCCAGAAGATCCCTGCACTTCTTTCTCAACCGCATCACTGGGGCTAAAACCAGTGGAGATTGAGCAAGATTGCTTGAGCCACATACACTCATGTCATGAGTGGAGAATCTGGCCATTGCCAGAACTCCAATATTTACAAACTATAAAAGGTCGCGGGGCCACTGCCGTTTAAACCTCCTTGGAGGATTATATGGATGGGTGGTGCTGGATAGAGATTGTGCAAAGGGATTTGGATGATGGGTAAGGTCCTGGTGGAATTCGGAGAATTTTGATGGGATAAGGTCTAGGATAAATGGGATATTAAGGTTATGGAGTAGGGTTTTGTTGGTTACATAGAAAGGAGCATCGATTATTGTTCGAAGGACTTTGGATTGGAAGGATTGGATGCGTTTGAAAATTTGTTAGAAAATTTTGCTGTTCCCCACAGTTCAAGTCCGTAAGTCCAGATAGGTTTCAGTATTGTCTTGTAGATCAGTAACTTATTTTCAATGGAAAGTTCAGATTTTCTGTTTAGTAGCCGGTATAGTTGGCCATATCGTCGGTTTAGTTCCTGTCTTTTAAGTCTAGTATGAGGGTTCCACGTTAGTCGTCTGTCTAAGAGAAAGCCAAGGTACCGGACTGTATCTGAGAAAGGAAGCTGGATGGAATTAAAGTGTACTGGTGGACAGGAACTGCGTCGGAGCGTGAATGTGATGTGTTGGCATTTGGGTTCGTTTACTTTAATACGCCATTTATTACACCAGTGCTCAATCAGGGAGAGGTGTCTTTGAAGGTATAAGGATGCTATATCAGGATCTGAGTCGGATGATAGAATGGCGGTGTCATCAGCAAAAGTTGCCAGGAAGGTATCGGGATGGACAGGAATATCGGCGGTAAAAAGGATGTAAAGGACGGGACCCAATACGCTACCTTGAGAAACACCTGCCTTAATTGTATAGCAATGCGAAAATTCAGTACCGCAACGAACTCGGAAGGTACGATCTGAGAGGTAGGAACGGAGAACAAGGTATAAGGACTGAGGAAGATGGGTTTTCAGCTTGGAAAGAAACCCGGCGTGCCATACCCGGTCGAAAGCTTGAGCTATGTCCAGAAATGCACCCGAGCAATATTGCTTGCTTTCCAATGCTGCGGAAATAGGATAAAGCACTCGGAGTCCTTGTTGGACTGTAGAGTGTTGTGAACGAAATCCGAACTGATGGGAAGGAGGATTTTGGGATTCTATAAAGGGTAGGATGCGTTTCAGAAGGATATTTTCGAAGATTTTTGAGAGAATCGGAAGTAGGCTTATTGGTCTGTAGGACGTTGAGGTGTTGGGACGTTTGCCTGGTTTCGGAAACAGGATAATAGTGGAATGTTTCCACAAAAGAGGAAATTGGGTGGTTCGTAGGATGCTATTGTATATGTATGTAAGGAATATGACAGCATTAGGAGGGAGTTGTCTAAGGATCTGAGAGGTAAGGAGGTCGTATCCAGGTGAATTGCGGGTAGGTAGTTTTTGTAAGAGGAATTTGACCTCAGAAGGATTAACTGCTTTAGGTGGTAAGGAGAGTGGGATGGGCGAATTAAGGAATTCATCTACTGCTGACATGTTGGTGGGATTGGATTCTGAATGAGATGTGAATGTAAGGGAAAGGTGTTTGGCAAATTCCTCGACTCTATCTTCGTCAGACGCTGCCCAAGAGCCATCACCTCGACGGAGAGGATGTGATATATGATGGGGTTTTAGAATATGTTTAGTGGTCTTTCATAGGGAATTGTCATGAGAAGATAGGGAAGTAAGGTAGGAGTTGAAGGATTGGGATCTAAAGGTAGCCAATTCTATCTTTAATTTTTTGCAAAAATAATTATAGGATTGACGATCGGTGGGGTGTCTAGTACGTTGCCATAATAATCTGACACGGCGTTTGGTATGGATTAGGTCTATGAGGTATTGAGGTAATTTATTTTTCTTGGGAGTTCTTGAGAAGTGGTTTGAAGAGGAATCAGTCCAGATTGCTTGTTGGATAGTGGTGGTAAAAAGGTGGACAGCACTGTCAAGATCATCTGGGGTTTTCAGGGTTATTCTGAGGTCAATTTTATCAGAAAGGATTTGGTGAAAGAGTTTCCAGTTAACTGGGCCTCTTATGAAGGACGGTGGAGAAGACTTAGGAATAGGAGCTAGAGATAATTGGAGTAATAATGGACTATGATCTTAGGATAGTTCGGCAAGACGGGTAAGGGAATGATTGAGGGGACCTAAGACACTGTGGATGAAAAAATCAAGGATATCGGGATTGCGGTTAGGATCTGTGGGCCAGTAGGTAGGTGATTTAGGAGGAAGGATACTGAAACGTTGGGAATTGAGTGCAGATAACAATGTTCTGCCACGAGAGTTCGTGATTCTATAACCCCATTGATGGTGTTTGGCGTTTAAATCTCCACACAGGATGGATTTGACTCCTAAGGAGTTGAGAAGAGAACTGAACTGGATACTGGATATGGATTTGTTAGGAGGGCAATATGTTGATGCTACGGTGACGGGAAAGGAGAAGGTTTTGATTACGGTAGCGGTGGATTGTAGGAAATCTTTTGTCGGCAATGGGAGCTGGTGATGAGAAAGGGGGTGGTGTACAATAACAGTAGTACCGGCATGTTTTACCGCCAGGATGGTCAGTACGGTATGTTATGTATTGAGGTATTTTTAAATGCTGTTTTCTGGTCAGTAGTGTTTCCGTAATTATTGCTACGTCGATGTTCTTGTCCAGTAATACAGCTGTTAGTTTGTCAACTTGATTTTTAACACCATTCGCATTCAAAAGGAGAATGGATATGGGTTTTGGGATGTGAGTTATTAAGGATTTTTTAAAGGAGGGATAAGGTGAGATACGAGATTAGTGAGGAGTGATATGAGTGGAGTAACTAAGGATTTAAAATCGGTAAGAAATGATGCCAGCAAACTGGTGAGACCTGTTGCATTTGAAGGAGGAGTGATATGATGATTTTGTTGTTGATGGTTAGGTTTATTTGGATCAATAGAATTTTGAGGTTGGGGTTGAGGTTGTTGTTGCAGCAGGGCTTGACAGTTATTGGTTGAGCTCTTACCTCTAAGTAGCTGGGAAAATGATACACTATTGGTTACTATTCTAGAAGGCTCTCTTTCTCTTCTTGGTCTTCCTGCTTCATCTTGAATCCGGTTTTTCTGGTGTCTGGATTTGAGATTCTTGTAAATTTGGCATCCTTTGTAGGTGGCCGGGTGTCCCTCCAGGCATAGGGATCTTGTATCGGTTTTGTGCACTCCACTGGTTTTTTGTTCACCGCATTTCACGCAACGCGGCAGATGGTGACAATAAGTCTTCGTGTGGCCATATGCCTAACAATTATGGCACTCCACTATTTCTCTCTACTTTCACCATTGTGTAATATAATCTTGTGATATGGTATATTTTCTCAATACCGGGTGATGGTTCCAGATCCACAAAAAATAAAGATAGTGGAACTTTATTTTTTACTCCAGGCTGCTCCTTATTCTCCTTCAGAACGTTGGTTACCTGACGTACTTTGAAAGCAAGCGCCGCTAGTTCATTTTTATCACTTCAGTTTTGGTTGAGGAGTGTAAATTTGTTATTACTACTCGTAACGATCTCTCCTGCCTAAGCTGGTACGTATGAAAATTCGCATTCGTTTCTAAGAGGTACTTCACTATTATTCGGTAGGTTTCAGCAGTATCTGGTGTTATTTTTGTATCGTTGGTCCTGTTAAGACATGAATAACTGCCAGAGCAGATTTTATTTAGTTGGGTGCAGAACAACTGGAAATTTTTGATATTTTTCAC
Source organism: Nezara viridula (assembly GCA_928085145.1). Lineage (NCBI taxonomy): Eukaryota > Metazoa > Arthropoda > Insecta > Hemiptera > Pentatomidae > Nezara > Nezara viridula. Next base: position 105,028,100 of record OV725078.1, on the reverse strand, counting down.
AAATATCGGAGGAGGCCTTGGTTCTGTAGGTATTGCTGCAGACTCCATTCCCTCTCGGTCATTTTGAAGCACTTGGTAGAGGTTTGGAGTAAACTAAGGGGATTCTTCGATCATTTCTTGAGAAGAAGTTTCTGGTTGTGGCTGAGGTTCTGGTTCTGAAGTGTTCACTTTTGTTGTTGGAGATGTTTCTTGTAGGGAGCGCGAGTCCTTTGTTTGGCTGGTGAGCTAACTCCGTCTGACCGAGTCCTCTTGGGCACCTTACTGGACATCACTTGGTGAGTATACCGCATACCATAGGAGAGGAAAGAAACAAAGAAAAAAATGGAATATATATATATATATATATATATATATATATAAAACAGCAATATCAACTGCTCTGGTGTACACGTGAAATGTATTCAATGAAAAAATCAGAGAGATTCCACTTAAAAATAGGCAAATACTGAGAGACCAGTTGAGCGCACAACCATCCAATCAAAATATATTAACTAATGATACCGAATGAAGGCCGAATAACAATGTAAAACGGAATGAAAGGAATTGATTCTAAGTATGATTATATATATATACACACACACACACACACACACATATATATATATATATATATATATTATATATATATATATATATATATATATATATATATATATATATATATATATATATATATATATACCGTGAGGTTGGGTGACCCCCTCCAGGCTATCTGAGCTCTTGCAAGTATCACACGTCTGTAAGGAGACCACATCTCGCTACCAAAGTTCTTCAAGTTCTGTAATGCCAACCAAAAAAAAATAAAAAATAGATATTCGTATATAATGTTAATGTTATAATGTAATAATATTACAATGTTTTTTTCTTGTTTTTTTTTTTTTTTGTCATTTGACCTAGAGCTTTGAGTTCTGCTCATGGGCTTGATTTGAATGCCCACATTTCACATCGTGTCCCACAGTTTTACTATTTTTTAGTAGAATAAGTGCTCAGTTTTCATCTTCAGTACTCAGTTAGGCTGACATCAAAACAACAACAATGGACTAACACCACAGTGAGTAGTGTTGTTATTTACTGTGTACTATTACAGATAGTGAATTTAGTGATTTAGCGTCTATAGGCTTTATCTCTATCGCCAAATCAACTGATGGCTCCCCACTCCAGTTGTGGCCCAGCCACGTAACTGACTGGCCACGGTCGGCGGTTCCTCCATTATAAGAACACGCAGACGTAGTTTTATTTTTCTTATTTTTTTTATATGCGATATTACCACCAAGTGATGACAATTAAGAGGTCCCATTCAGTTGGCTCTCCCCCTCGTAATTCACCTCCTAAACAGAAAACACGTCGCAGTAAGCGATCAACACTCCCCGGAACTCCTCCAGCGAACACTCAAGTATCTTTACCTGAATCACAGCCAAGTACGTCTTCACAAGTAATGGGATCTCCCTTTTTTATACCTAATCCATATCAGGCGCTTTAAAATGACAGGGAACAGATGGAAGATGCACCTATACCCAGAGAACCACTCCCACCTATTATCTTTTTTGAAATGAAATGAAAATAGATTTTTATTATCCTGGGACTTTTAACAAATTATAGATACAGAGGAAATGCCTGTGTGGCAATAAAATTAAATAAAATATTTACAATGCTCATTAAAATAAAAATATTGGATGAAAAATAAAACAAAACCACTAAATACATACATATATATGCAATACAAACAAGTGAAAATAAAATAACATAATTAAACAAATCCATTTCTGGGGAAACTTTAAAAATTCTCTTATCTACTTTTCATATTCAATCGGGTTGGGCAAGAAGTAGGTGCTTATAAAGGAGGGATTTAAATGAGGAAACTGATTTCGCATGTCGGATATCGGAAGGGATGGTATTCCAGGTCGAGACGGCTTGAATTATAAAGGATTTGTCAAACGCAGCAGTTCGGCTAGGAGGTGGATAGAGGTCAGAAGTACGGGATCTAGTGGGACGGGATTGAATGGAATATTTAAATTGTAGGCTGTGAAAAATATAGGAAGGTCGCTGAGTTCTGATGGCTTGGTATTAAAAGGTAGCAAGGAAGTATAGACTTGGTGTAATACTGATTTATATGCGTATCTCTTGAGATTCCGAAAACAAAACGTATTGCGCAGGTCATCAGGTGTTTAAATTTGGCCTCGAATTCTCCCGAGAGTCCGCCGTACAACAGACAGCCATAGTCGAAGTGGGAGAACACAAGGGAGGAAACCAGGAGTTGTCGGGATTTATATGGAAGGAGATAGCGGAGACGGTTAAACTGTTTCAGGGTAGAGATAGTACGACTAGAAATTTGGGAGATGTGTGGTTTCCAGGAGGGAGTTCATCAAAGATAATACCAAGGTTTTTTACGGAAGTATGGAATGAGATAAGTGAGTTGTTCAGGAAAAGATTGGGGAGTGTCGGTAAGGATTTGACGAGTGAGGGAGTTTCGATCAGGATAGCTTTCGTTTTCTCGGAGTTTAGAGTGATTCTATTGTGGTTTGCCCAGGCACAAATTCCGTCTATATCTTTCTGTAATTTTTGGATGGCGTCAGGAGGTTCGATCGGATTGAAGGAGAGGTAAATCTTGACGTCGTCGGCATACAGATGGTATTGACAGTGTAGGATATAGGATGGAAGGTCATTGATGTAAATGGAAAAAAGGATGGGAGATAAGGAGGAGCCTTGTGGGACAACTCTGGACAAGGGTTAAGATTCTGATGGGTATCTTTGTCAAACATTTGAGAAATTTCCAGTTGTTATGTACTCAACTTAATAAAATCTGCCCAGGTAGCTATAGAAATAGAAATAGAAAAATCATCTTTATTCTGGGACTAGGTCCCTTTAGAATAACAGTATTGTCCATATATATTAACTACAAATCTGGTCAAAAGACTTATTACAATGAATAATGACAAAATACATGTAATACATTAAGAATTAATTAAGCTCTTAGGATAAATTAACGAGGACAGTTGGGTAATACGGGTTCAGTACTACAATATTGGAGCTAAAATAATTGCATAATAATCACTGAATGAAATTAGAAAGGAAAGTAAAATCTATTTTATAGGTAAAGCATTGTAGTGATGGAATATAAAAATTAAAAAAAATAATAATAACTGTTAATATGTGGGGAAAGAAATTGTAAAAACTAAAACAAAAAAATATATAAAAAAACAAATAATGATATACATATGTTCCCTAAGATATTTAAGTGATTATGCCTAAAGATTAGGAGAAGAGAAAATAAAATAAAGTATATATATACACATAGCGAGAAGTATGTTGAAGATAATTAGAAAGAAAATATATTTCACTGAAATACATTCCATGAATAACAAATTAGAACTTAAGAAAAACAAATTTTATCTACTCACAATGCTTAGTGAGTGGTGATGAAAATTCACGTTCAACACAGAATAAAACAATAAAAAATAAGAGAAAAAAAATAATGTCTACAGAAAATTAAATCCTTATAACATAGTATGTATTTAACCAGCGTCTGATTGCATTGTGAAGAGGAATTGGAATAAGAGGGTTTTAAAGGTGGATAAGGATGATGCATGGCGGATTTTTAGTGGGATGGAATTCCAGAATGCAGTGGAACGGACAACGAAGGAATGTTTAAATGATGCAGATCTGTGGAAAGGAGTGTGAAGGTCAGAAGGACGAGATCTTGTGGAGAGGGTGTGGATAGATGATTTGAATTGTAGGAGATTGTATGCGTAGGACGGTCGATGACTATTGATTATTTGGTAAAGGAATGTGCGTAGGAAATATTGTCTTCGGAAGGAAGGGAAGAGCCATCCTAATTAAGCATAGTGGTGCGAAACACAGGAATACCTCAGGGCCCCTGTGACAAATCTTACGAAGGCATTCATAATTCTTTTCAGTCTCTCCCCGAGTTCTACCGAGAGGCCACCGTACACCACGCAGCCGTAATCAAGGTGGGGTGGCTAGGAGTCTACGTGTGGAGATGGGTAGGAGATGGCGGAAGCGATGGAATAGTTTCAAGGTACCAATTGACTGTCGGGTAATGTGAGCAATATGGTGTTTCCAGGATAGGGTTTGGTCTATGAAAATGCCTAGGTTTTTTACTGAGGAGGTGAAGGTAATGGGATGGTCATTTAGGTACAGTATAGGTATGTTGGTATTGGCTCTGAGAAGGGGTTTGGAATCAATGACAATGGCTTGAGTTTTTACAGCGTTTAACCTTAACCCATTTAAGTTTGCCCAGGCACTGATCCGATTCAAGTCTTCTTGAATTTTGGCAAACGCTTCATGCAACTCTGAGGGATGGAAGGAAAGGTAGATTTGGGAGTCATCGGCGTAAAGGTGATGGGAGCAGTGAAGGATTGAATTATGGATGTCATTGATATAAGAACTAAATAGAAGGGGAGATATGCTAGAGCCCTGGGCCACTCCTGCGGACAAAGTAAGATAGGAAGACCAGGGTTGTTTAGGAATAGCGACAGCTTGTGAGCGTTGGGAAAGGAATGATTGAAACCATAGGATAGAACTATGGGAAAAGGATAATGATTTTAATTTGGAAAAGAGAATGGAATGGTTGATGGAATCAAAGGCTTTGGAAAAGTCAATGAGTACAAGGACGGTTAGTTTTTTGTCATCACTGGCGGACTGAACATCATTAATGATTTTGATTAGGGCGGATTGTGTGGAATAACCTGGTCGGAAACCAGATTGGTAAAGGTCAAGTTGATTGGACTGTTCAAGGAAGGTGGAAACTTGGGATTACACAATTCTCTCCAGGGGTTTGGAAAGGTTAGAAAGGATTGAGATTGGCCGGAAATCTTCAGGGGAAGACGGATTAGAATTTTTATTTAAAGGACGGACTGTAGCTTTTTTCCACAAGGAAGGGAATACTGAATTTTGAAGGGAAAAATTGTAGATGAAAAGGAGTACCGGAAGGATTTCAGGGAGGCATAATTTAATTAATTTGACGGGAATGCCATCTGGACCAATAGAATTAGAGTGTGATTTCATCACGGCGGATATGAGGTCTGTGGGAGAAATATCTAAAAAATAAAAATCGGCGTCATTAAAAGATGTTCCAGGAGGAAAGAAAGAAGGGAGAAATGAAGGAGTTGAAGAGGAAGCAGATATGAAATAAGAATTTAAGTCATTTGATGAAACTGGGGGCACTGCAGAGGGAGGAGATCTGGTAGGATCACAAAGAGAGAGTTTACGAAGGAGTAGCCATTTGGATTTGGAATCAGGAGCTGAGGAAAGGGCTTCATGGAAATAGGTAGATTTGGCTCGCCGGATTGTGGTTTGTGTCAGGTTGCGGAGCGCCCTGAACGCTTGATAGTCGTCAGGCAATCTTCAAGCTATACATGCCTAAACAGAACCAATAATACAAAAATAATACCGGCCACACCTGAAGCCTACCGAAAAATAATAAAATATTTAACAGACACAAACGCGGACTTTCACACATACCAGTTGAGGCAGGAAAGAGCACTACGAGTTGTAATAAGAAATTTACACTCCTCAACCCCTTATTTATTTATTTATTTTAAATGATATTTACAACTGTATACAAAAAAAATACATCTAGTAAATTTGCACATTGGTATAAAGACATGGAACACATGTTGAGAAACTACCCATTGGTAGCACTCTAAAGTGATTAAAGAAGAGTTAATGGTGTTAGGGTTAAAAATACGCCAGATCACCAATGTACTAAAAGAAAATAAAGAACAACCTGGTGTAAAAAATAAATTCCCATTGTCCTTATTTTTCGTCGATCTAGAGCCATCGCCTGGGTTGAAAAAATATACGATGTGAATAGAATTTACTACACCAGCGTAAAGGTCGAAAAACCGTACCCAAAAAGAGAGTTCATCCAGTGCCATAATTGCCAGGCGGTAAAACACACAAGTCTGACGAGTGTACCAAACCAATTACAGAACCAGCAGTCTGTGCCCTATGCCTGGAAGGCCATCCAGCCAACTATAAAGGCTGTCAAATTTATAAAAATCTTAAAGCGAGATATATGAAACCCAGGCACCCTGATGATACACCTAAACCAAGAAGAGGACACGCTAAAATTGTGAACTCTAAGGTATCCTTTGCCAAGCTACTTGGGGGTAGAGACCCGAATAATGAACGTGAGGCCCTGCCGCAAGATCATATCTCAATATCCTATCCCATCTAATGTACCTAATCTACAACAACCTCACCAACATCAAATCCGATATGTTCCTCCACCGCCTAATGCTACAGATCTAACCAGTTTATTGACATCCTTTCTTTCAGAATTTAATTCCCTTGTTACCCCACTGATATCACTCCTCACTAACTTAGTATCTTACCTCATCCCACCTTTAAAAAATCCTTAAATGACTTCCATCAAACCCATATCCATGGTATCTCCTTTGGAATGCGAATGGTGTTAGAAATCACATACACAAACTAACAGCCTTACTACAAGACACGAACGTAGATGTAGCCCTAATAACGGAAACTCGACTGACCAAAAAACAGCTCCTAAAAATAGCACAATACATAACTTACCGTACCGACCATCCTGACGGTAGAGCACATGCCGGTACTGCAGTCATTGTGCACCAATCCCTCTCCTATCACTTACTCCCATTGCCTACTCATGATTTCCCGCACTCGTAATCAAAATCTTCTCCTTTCCTATTACCGTTGCATCAGCATATTGTACTCCAAACCAATCCATCTCCAATACCCAATTTAGTTCCTTCCTCATTTCCTTAGGACATTATCTTGGGTGCAGACTTAAACGCCAAGCATCAACAATGGGGTTCAAGAACCACGAATTCTCGTGGTCGAACATTGCTGTCTGTACTCAATTCCCAAAATTTTACCCTTCTTCCTACCAACTCATCTACCTACTGGCCCACTGATCCTAACCGTAATCCCGATATCCTCGATTTCTTTATCCATAGTGGTTCCGGAATCCCATCCCAGCCACACAGTAAATGTAGAAGAATCCATCTCAACACCTACCCCACTCTCCTTACCACCTAAAGCTGTTAATAACTCTGAGGTCAAATACCTTTTACGGAAAATCACTCCTAACAAATCTTCTGGATATGACCTTCTAACCCCACAGACGACAACTTCCATCCAAAGCCATCATATTTCTCACATATATATACAATTCCATCCTACGAACTACCCACTTCCCTCTTTTATGGATTCCACCATCGTCCTCTTCTTGAAACCAGTCAAACCTTCCAACAATATAGCATCCTACAGACCAATTAGCCTACTCCCAATCCTCTCAAAATTTTGAAAAGATCCTACTGAAACCTACCTATAATCGAATCCTATAACCTTCCTACTCATCAATTCGGATTTCGTTCCCAACATTCCACTGTCCAACAAGGACTCTGATTTGTTGACCACATATCCTCAACCCTAGAAAGTAACCAGTATTGCTCGGGTGCATTTCTGGACATAGCGCAAGCTTTTGACCGGGTATGGCACGCTGGATTGCTCTTCAAGCTTAAACTCCACCTACCACAGTCCTTATACCGAGTACTCCGATTCTATCTTTCCGATCGCTCCTTTCGAGTTCGCTGTGGCACCGAATTCTCCGACTGTTACTCAATTGAGGCTGGCGTTCCTCAAGGCAGCGTCTTGGGACCCATCCTTTACATTATCTTTACCGCTGATATTCCTGTCCATCCCGATACCCTCCTGGCAACTTTCGCTGATGACACTGCTATCCTTTCTTCCAACTCAGATCCTGAAACAGCTTCTGCAAACTTACAAAGACACCTCTTCCTGACTGAACACTGGTGTAAGAAATGGCGCATCAAGGTAAACGAATCTAAATGTAAACACATTACCTTCATTCTTCGGCGTAATACCTGCCCACCAGTTTATTTTAACTCCATTCAGCTTCCTTTCTCAGATACAGTCCGGTATCTTGGCTTTCTCTTAGACAGACGACTAACATGGAATCCACATACTAAACTTAAAAGACAGGAACTTAACAGACGATATGGCCAGCTATATATACTACTGAATAGAAAATGTAAACTTTCGAAAAGCGTAGGGATCTCCTAAGCTTCGTTTTCCCCTCCACATGTGGGGGGACAAGATTGGTTCGGAGATCACCTGGCTAATTGTAAATAGTGTATATAGGTATGTTTGTATTTAAGATGTTTGTTTTACTTTTATTTCTATTTTTACTTACTTATGTGTATATCTTTTTTTTCTTTTCTCTTTTTTCTTATTCTTTTGTTATTACTTTATTTATTTATATTTCTGTATATACCGTATGGATGTACTCTCAGAACTCTATTATAAGTGTCCTTAACTGTGACAGATTGTAATATTTCTCAATAAAATGTTTATTCTCCAATTGTAAATAATTCGACCTTTATATATTATAACTTAAGATATGAATTGTAGTCGGATAAATTTCATGACCTGTTATCCGACTATAATGTATATCTTATGTATATCTTATATATATGTATGTATTCATAGAGAAGATATATATATATAAATGCCAGTAAAAACAGAACTGGACATACATACTCGAATAATCATTGTTATCTCTGAGTGACCCTTAAATAACGGAAGGGTAATTAAATTTGTCACAAGACTATCAGAGACAACAGAACTGCTTTAATCAAACATTGTTATCAAATGGAACCGGTGGTCCACAAACCCTCTTCACCTAATTAATTAGTTGTCTTAACTAAAACTGGACTTCAATGATGAAGTTCTAGAAGTGACGTAGACGTCGAGTTTCCGCCGTTAACTAAATGGGAACCTCACACCATTACATTTAATCAAAATTAATAAAAAAAACAAAGATCCAACTAGGGTGTGAGTGAGGCCATGATTTCGTTAGAAAAACTATTTATGGCGAAACACTTTGAACGAAGACACACACACATTTCATTCAGAAGGTTTCGTCATAAATAATTTTTATGACGAAACCATGGCCCTCCTTCCTAATTTAATGAGAAGGATCTCGTTCATATTTCATTTGATCCATAACATATTTGCTCATAAAATATTTGCAAAAGATTGTCCTGGAAATTCTGAAATCAATTTTAATTTAATTTAATTAAAAGGTTTGCAAAGAGAGCTCTTACAAACGGAATATTCGTACCTTATTTTTACTTTTGCTGGTCCATGTATTGATAGGGTCGCCGACTACTGATAATAGTAGAGAATCTAGATTAATTTTTTTTCTAGAGGCGGGGGGAGGGGACTAACACCTAATGTCTGGAGGTCAGTGTTGAGAGAAAGTTATTCGATCGGGGTTCGATTGCTAATTAAATTGTTAGTCACAAAAAATAAACATGACTGAGTTATTAATCATAAGTCGCAAGTATTATTAATAGATTAAGTTAATTCCTTTTTTATAGTGAATTCAAACCACCAACGGCTCCAAATCTTTTCGTCATTCATGAATAATATTCGTAGGAAACTTAGTTACAAGTAAAAATTAAAAGTGAAGCTATCGGTGAATATAAGATTGAAATTGTGAATTATTTTACAATTAGAATGACTCAGCCGTGTTTAGAACACGGAATGGAACATATCATATATTGTCAAACAATAGGAACAACTTTTTATCACTTCGGGGTCTTCGTTTCCTTTTCGTCGTCAGGGAACATTAATATTTTCGAGCTGAATTTATTTTTATAGTTCTTTAAGAGTTTCCGTTCTTTTGGTTTTTTTAGGAACTTTCTTATTTTTTAATAAATCTTTTTTTCCGGTCAGATAAATTTTCTAATGGCTAATACCCAACACTACTTGAGATATATATATATATAGCTCCTAGAAACAGAAGAGATTCTACACATACAATTTAATTGTAGACCAACATTAACGAAGTTATTGTCATGCCTTATTATTCGAAAAGAAAATATATTGTAATTATTTAAGTATTAAGGTCAGATCATTCATAAAAACATGGCCATATTTGTTTTTGTTTTCCTTGTCCTAAGTATACCAATATAATAACAATTTAATTTTGTTTTTACATCACGAAATCGTACTCCCTCCCCCTTCTCTCATAGAACTCGTTAGCACGGACGGATCTACGGGGGGAGGGGGGCTTTGGGGCTGAAGCCCTCCTTTCCCAAAATGGTTAAATATAACCATGTTCTATGGAAAAAATTATCTCTTAAAGTATTATTGTTCGTGTAATTAAATTTAAAAGGACTTTATTAATCACTTAAACACCATTTCATATAGGTAGTCAGTTCCTTTCTTTTTTTCCAAAGTAATTATCTTTATTTATAATTATAACGGTGTGAATGTGATCATTTATCAATATAATTATTGTCCCTGTGACAGAATATTATATGTCTAAATAAAAAAAAAAAAAAAAAAAAAAAAAAAATTATGAAAAAGAAGCTTTCGGGCTGAAGATCCCCCCCCCCAAAATTAAATCCTGGATCCGCTAGTACTCGTTAGTTACTGATGTGTATGAATGTGTTCTAATATGTATAAGATTTGTAGAGAATTGATTTAACTAGTACTTTTGTCATCATCTGGTTTATTATTTCTACAGCAGTAGGATTTATTCTGTAGATAACACCCACTTTTCTCTATTATTTGCTACAACCATATAAACAATCGGCTAAAATAATTCCTGAGTTTAATAAGTTTTAACAAGCTTTAATAATTTTTTAATGTAATAGGAATGACTAAATTTAACTATAAAGCACTGTTTCAGGAATGCAGGTCAAGACGTCTGGCCATAAACTGAAGCACATCTGATGCAAAGAAATACCTTATTTTTATTATTGTATTTATATTTATAACCTTTATTCTTAAGTTTCCTTATATCTCATATAGTTTAGACGGTTTTTAGGTAATTCAAAGAGATCATAAATTTAGTCAAAGCAATATCAAAATTAAAATGTCTAGAAAGAAGAGTTTTACGCAGACAACGGAACGCTTTCCAATATTGTTAAATGGGATCCTTCAACATATGAAACTGTTAGTTATATCATAAATTATAAAAAGAAAGACTAAGGCCATAAACAGCTAAAAATAAAGAAGGCAATTATTTAACTTTAATATCTGTTTATGTATAGAGTGTCTTTTTTTTTTAAATCAGTTACTTTTCAAATGTTGAAATACTAACTATTAACGTATTTCAATCAATCAGTTATTCACAAATTTGTTTTAGTTATATAATTGTTGCTATTTTATTTTAATTGTTATGTGTTGGAAAGGAGTGCAGCTGTTTCACATTTCTACATCCCCCCTCCTTCTTACGCCTAAACCCATGTAGAGTTAACACTGATTCATGAATTTAGTCCAATCATTCAATTTTTTGTGTTGGCAACATTGTTTTCTATAGCATAGATAGCCTCTCCGAATGTCTGAGAAGATTGGGATCAGTTCGATTGTTTTTTTTCTGATATAGAGGATTAATCTATACTTTTTATGTAAGATAATTTACATATTAACTGATCAAAGAAACCAACTAGTAGTTCTTTCTATTTCGAATGTCAGCTGGATTGAGAAATCGTATTTGTAACCTGTTTCGAAGAAGGTAGAAATCGGTAAGCATCTTTAACTCAATTTACAAATATCAATTTAATTATGGAAGATGCAAATTATGTTAGAGTTTTGGAACAATATCTGAAGAGTATAAACTTAAATGGAACCTACCAATTGCTTCCTGAAGACAAGAGTGCCCCAGATCGCTCTATACGTTATCAGTTGAAAGTAAATGAAAAAACTGTAATAGGGGTAGGGAGGACGAAAAAGAAGGCAAAGGAGGATGCAGCAGAAACTATGTATAATCTGATGATTGATGAAGAAAAAATGATAGCTCAATACCAAAGTGAAGAAGAAAAAACACAAGACCCTGTTGATACTTTAGTTGAGATTTGTTCCAAATTTAATCTTGGTACACCAAAATTTGAATGTGAAAGTAACGCATCTTCATCTCATGGTCCCATGTATAATGTTAGTTGCACTGTTTTGGGACTCACAGAAGAGGTGAAAGGATTCAGGAAGGACCGGGCAAAAAAACAAGCAGCTAATAGAATGTTATTGAAACTGAAAGAGCAGGAAAAGGCTCATGATAGCTATTTTAGGTTAATAGAAAAAGAAACAAAAAAAAGTTTTTCATTCCTATCACCTGATGGGACTGTAAATCAAGAGGAAAAGGAAAAATTTATTACTAATGTTTGGAAACGGCAATTTCTTGAAAACATAAAAAAATCAAAGACTGCAAATGAGATGAGGAAGAAAGATGATTCTTATATAGAAGAAGTTGAAGATCCAGAAGGCTTGTTTAACAGAATTATGAAAGAAATGAATATTAATTATGAAATTACTTTTCATTTAGAAGACAAAGAATGGAATTGTTGCATTGAAATTTTGCCACTTTATTTTAAAATGAATGTGAAAGATAAGGATAAGAAAGTAGCTGGAAAGTGTGCGGTCAGAAGAGTATTAAAATATATGCATTCCGTTTAACTTTCTCATTTATCAAGTTCAAGGGAATTGGTACATTACTTTTGTTACAATTTTTTTTCTTTCAATTAGTACTAAATATATCATATTAATTAAAAATATAATTAATAAATACTTATGTTGTATATTGTAAATTAAAATGAATTAGTGTTATGAGTTATACTTATTAAATATTTTGTATTTAGTGATTTGTTACATTTATTTTTTACAGCACCCTCTAGAAAATTTTACACTTTATTGCATTTTATGCTACCATCAATTTAATTAGTTTTACATGTTTTTCAACATGTAATACAATGAAACAAATATATTTTCAACAATTATCAAGTATACGTTTATTGAATTAACTGGTTTGAAAAAAGTGGAAGTTGTCAGAGAATCATAAGTAAATGTTTTAATTAGTTGGTATCCCATAGCTGCAACAACAATTACTTGTAACCTCGAGGGCAAAACTGATTCAACAATAAATTAAAACTAAGATTTTGATTTTTCATTTACCCTCCGGTATTATCTAAAACTATTTACAATATGAACATAAATCACAAGATGATGATATTGTAATCTTTTAAAATATGTATATGTTCTGTAGATAATATTGGAGGTTAAGGAAAAAATAATATCAGTTCCGACTGAGTGCTGCATTACTCCACTCTTGGGCTACCAACTTAATTATGGTCAGGCAATACTAAATTTATGTATTTATGATATATTTATGTTATATTTATATTATATTACTTATGTATTACTAAACTAATATATTTGGTTGGAATTACCAAATACATTTTAAGTGGTATGATTTTCTATTTAAAGTTATTCTAATGTTTTGGTTCATTTATTATTAGACTCAACATTTTATTAAATTTTCTTCCGTTAAATATATATAGTGCCATAAATAACACCAATGAAACATACATCACATATGGGTGCAGAACCTGTGGGGGTGCAATGCAAAAACAGATGTACTTTCAGGCAAATTAAAAAAAAAAATCTAACAATATTATTAGGTTGAGCATAATTATGCTCTGTTGTTGAGTATTTTCAGGAAGAAAAATGTTGAGAAGTAATGTAGTATCCAGAAGGTAAGGATAATGCTAGTTCTTTATTATGTAGTGGAGAAGAGGTGGAGCCCACGCTAATACCCTCCGATATTATCTAAAACTATTTACAATATGAACATAAATCACAAGATGATATTGTAATCTTTTGAAATATGTATATGTTTTGTAGATAATATTGGAGGTTAAGGAAAAAAAATAAAATATCAGTTCCGACTGGGTGCTGCATGACTCCACTCTTGGGCTACCAACTTAATTATGGTCAGGCAATACTAAACTTATGTATTTATGATATATTTATGTTATATTTATATTATATTACTTATGTATTACTAAACTGATGTATTTGGTTGTAATTACCAAATACATTTTAAGTGGTGTGATTTTCTATTTAAAGTTATTCTAATGTTTTGGTTAAGCTATTATAAGACTCAATATTTTATTGAATTTTCTTCCGTTAAATATATAAAGTGGCATAAATAACACCGATGAAACATACAAAGCATGTGAGTGCAGAGCCTGTAGGGGTGTAATGCAAAAACAGATGTACTTTTAGGCAAATTAAAAACAAAAATCTAAAAATATTATAAGGTTGAGCATAATTATGTTCTGCTGTTGAGAATGTTAAGGAAGAAAAATGTTGAGAAGTAATGTAGTATCCAGAAGGTAAGGATAATGTTAGTTTTTTACTGCGTAGTGGAGAAGAGCTGGACCACGCAAGAAAAAAACTTGCATTGAGTAGTCATTCACAGCATGGCATTTGATATATTGAATATTTTATAGGAATATAGTTAGTTGCTTTGAGACTTTTTTTTAGTATTATTAAATAATTTAGTTTTTAGAATAACTACTGAAATAAATATGCGTCTGATTTTTTAGTTTTGTTTTTTCATAAACTTTTGTTAGTAGCATGAATGGAGGTATATAATTCTCCCAGGTCCAGAAGCAGGACTTCAGCTAGAAGGAGCAAGCTGAATTTTGCTGCCTCTTACTCCCTGCTTCCTACCTTTTATCTCCTACCTCCTGCTGAATAAAAACCAACATTTTATGACAATGTTTTAAGTAATATTATATCATATTTGATATAATATCATATTGCAGACTGAACTAAACTAGAATCAACCAAAAATCACTAACAAATAATTCTACTGGAGTTTGTTACCCAGTGAAAGTGCCCTCTTTTCCTTTCCCTAGCTCCAGCGCTTGTTCCATAGGTATAAAGTTATGAGATTTTTCACTAATCTTAAAAAACGGACATTGCTTTCTATATAACTGCTTCAGGTTATAAGAATATGTGACTCACAAATAGTTTTTGAGATTTATTGGCTTTTAAGAAGAAGAAATATATTATATATATGTTGAGGAAAGATGAAATGCCTGATGAAATACTAATTATGAAATACCTGCTTCATGGGCAAAATCTCTATAAGTTAATCTAAAAATAATTTATTATAAATTGCTTCAATATAGCAATGAAATAATCGAAAAGAGAAAATAGCAGAACTAAGAAGAAGAAACATAATTGTAAAGATATAATAGCTTTTAAAATAATATTACTCTTTATAATAAATCATAATTTTAATTGAATTGAAGCATCTTAATTTAAATTTTTAAAATATTTATGTCTTATTTGTTATAGAGATGAGGACACAACTTGTAAAAATAACCAACTTACTTAAATACTATCTGTCATTCGTGAAAACACAAAATAATAAAATATTTTTTATTTTATTTATTGGGAAAAATTACCATCATTCTCAGTTAAGGACAAATATAATAGGGTTCAGAGAGTACATTCGCACAGTATATACAGAAGCATAAATAAAGTAATAACAAAAGAATACTTAGAAATAAGAACAAAATAAAATATTATAAGGAGAGTGATACAAAATATATATATATTGACACATAAGTAAGTAAAAATAAAAATAAAAGTAAAATAATAAAATATTAGGATTAACCTTAAATAATTTCATCTACTCATATTCAAATTTATCTGGCTTATATATATATATATATATATATATATATATATATATATATATATATATATATATATATATATATATATATATATATATATATATATATATAATAATAATTTTTCATATTTTTATAAAAATTAAAATCAGAATAGAACATTAAATGAAGATGGTAATAAAAAAATAAACAAATAGTTTAAACATTGCTTGTTCAATTCTGAACTATAGGATCAATAACTGCAGATATGGGTAATAAATAAAATTAAAATTGTTTACATATTTATTTATTATTCTTCTTTTCTCATATTAATAATGACTACTGGTATGGGATTGACAATTATAAAAAAAAAAAATAAAATAAAATAACATACAAAATATAAAAAATTTCACAAAAATATTCTTCACATATAAAATATCTAGGACTTGTTCAATCTAACTTAATTTTCTTTTGGTTTTTGGTTTTGTTTTCCTCTTCATCGTCAATATCTTTATGTTTTCTGCTCTCTTTTGTTTTCAAGGTATCATCTAAAAATAAATACACACATTTATAAAAATAAATTAATTTGGAATTGTATTTATATAATTTTTTTATATTTACTATCAGGCAGAAGCCGGACCAGATCTGGTAAAGATGAAAAACGTATATATTACATTATAATCAATTGATAATATATCTTTTTTAAGCTGTTAAATTTAGAATACAACATTTTTTTAGGAAATCTCTTTATTGAGATATATTAGAATCTGACACATTTAAGGACAATAGTAATAGTGATAAAGAGTAGCTCATCCATACTATGCACAAGAAATAAAAATAAATAAACAGCAATATAATAATACTAAAGGTAAATGTATATAAACTAAAAGATATTAAGCTAAACAAAAATAAACTAATGTAACAGAATAACTAATTAAATACACACATGCTTTTATACAATATTTACAATTTTCTTTCACTCAAGGTCTCCGAGCCAAGCCTTTCACCTCACTCGTGGAGGGAGAGGCATGACTCTAGTAGAACTCAGCGTCTTTTACTCAGCCGCGTCACTTACCAGTTGGTAATACCTTACCAATGGAGGCTGATCAGAGACACTATAACCAGACATACATGGAGAATCTGGTCATTGCCAGAACTCCAATATATTCTACAACAGGTCTATGGGCCCCTGCCGCTTCAACCTTCGAAGAGGATTGTAGGGATGAGTAGAGCTAAATGTATGTGTATAAAACTCAACTCCATTTGTATGGGTTCGCCCGAAAAAAAAAATTATTTATTTATTTATTATATGCTTACTTACAAAACATTTCTGGGCCACTGTTACTTCAACCTTCGAAGAGGATTGAGTAGAGGTAGAGAGGGATTTTGCTATTGGATTTGAATGATATGTAAGGTTTTGATGGAATTTGGAAATTTTTTGAGAGATAAGGTCTAGGACAAATGTGATATTAAGGCCATGGTGTAGGGTTTGGTTGGTTACATAGAACGGAGCATCAACTATTGTTCGAAGAACTTTGGACTGAAAGGATTGAATGTGTTTGATGTTAGATAATTTTGCTGTCCCCCACACTTCCAGTCCGTAGATCCAAATAGGTTTCAGTATTGTCTTGCAGATTTGTAGTTTGTTGTCAATTGAAAGTTGAGATTATCTGTTGACTATATAGCTGGTATAATAGTAGTCTATATAGCTGACCACATCGTCGGTTGAGTTCTTGTCTTTTGAGTCATGTGACATGTGGGTTCCATGTCAGTCTTCGGTCTAAGAGAAAGCCAAGATACTGGACTGTGTCTGATTAAGGAAGCTGTATGGAATTAAAGTGTACTGGTGGACAGGAATAGCGTCGGAGAGGAAAGGAAATATGTTTGCATTTCGACTCATTCACATTAATGCGCCATTCATCACACCACTGTTCAATCAGGGAGAGTTGCCTTCGTAGATTTAAGGATACTATTTCAGGATCTGAGATGGATGATAGGATTGCGGTGTCATCAGCAAATGTTGCAAGGAAGGGATCGGAATGAGCAGGGATGTCAGCGGTAACGGGGATGTAAAGCACGGGATCCAAGAGGCTGTCTTGGGGAACACTGGCTTGAATTGGATAAATTTCAGAAAATGCCGTTCCACAGCGTACTCGAAAGGAGCAATCAGAGAGATAGGATCGAAGGATTAGGTATAAGGACTGAGGGAGATGGATTTTAAGCTTGCAGAGCAGCCCGGGGTGCCATACCCGGTCAAAAGCCTGTGCTATGTCTAGAAATGTACCCGAACAGTATTACATATTTTCTAGGGCTGCTGATATATGATCAACGACTCGAAGTCCTCGTTGAACAGTGGAATGTAATATGTAACATCGTTCTTACCTCCTAATAGGTGGCTTGAATAGCAAGCCTCTATAACTTTTCAGAATGCCGCGAAATTGGACACTACAGAGTCACTACTGGAGGCTCAAAATTCTAAGATGGATGAACTGGTCCTGAAAAACACGACTCTCAAGTCTCGGGTCTCGGAGCTCGAAATCAGGCTCAATAAAATTGAGCAATTGCACCTTTTCAGGTCAATAGAAATAAGAGTCAAAGTGAGATCTGGGGAGACTTCAATGGGCCTGGTGATGAACGTGGGGGCGGGCCTGGGCCTGAGTTTAAAGGTGGAGGACATAGACTGTGCAGAACGGATGAGATCCAGGCATGACGATACGCCCGGGCCGCTTGTGGTAAGGTTCGTCTGGGGCTTAGGGATGAGTTGGTCCAGAGGCAAAAAGTTATCAGGGAATTTTCAACACGCCACCTCGAATGGCAAGAAAATGACGCCCACAAGATTTACCTAAGCGAAGCTAGGTCCGTAACCATCAGACACTTGTACTAGTTGTTCCGGCAAAAGAGGTCTGAAGGGAAAATCAGATACATTTGGTTTAGTGGAGGCAAGGTGAATAAATTTTGATGAATTTTACGACTTTTTTCTTCATAATTTCTGCCATTTAATTACTGTATCCGAAACCTGGTTGAAACCCACAATCCCTTTTTCCCAGTTCCTTCTACCTAACTAAACTCTCGTCATAACAGAGTAGATCGCACGGGTGGTGGAGTAGGTCGCTTTGTCCATAACAGTCTTTAATCCAAAATCCTTCAATGCTCTCCCATAACCGATTCTCAACACATTGAATACCTCTTCGCCGAAATCCTCACAACCTCATCTGCCATTTTGTTTGGTGTCATATATCGCCCTCCTAGATCTCCTTTTGATGAATCACTTAGGGCTTCTCTGTACAACTTAATCCCTTCCTACTCAAATATCATCCTCTCCGGAGACTTTAACACCAATTTACTGACGCCATCCTCCGATTATTCTTACCTAACAATCCTCTTTCATTCTCTCAGCCTTTACATAGTACCCTACAATCCAACCCATCATACTCAGTACTCAGAGTCCTGGCTCGATCTGATTATCCTAGATACCTCAGAAAAACTTCTTGCTGCATCTCACCACCCGGCCCCGTTTCTATCTTCCCACAATCTTATCCAGATCTCTTACAATGTCCTTGTCCCATCCTTTTCTCCCCGAACAATATCCTTCCGAAACCTATATTCTCTCACTCACGAAACACTGTTTGTATGTCTTGACGATATCCAGTGGGATCCCATCTACTCCTCAAAATCCATAGACACCATGATAGAAACCCTTACTACTCAAATTCACTCTATCCTCGACCGACATGCTCCTCTTATCGCAAAAACCATCCGATATCCTCCAGCTCCTTGGCTTACTCCTGCTTTGAGACAGTGTATGTGAGAAAGAGATGCTGCAAGGCGACGGTTTAAACGAACTCGACTTCCTGGGGATTTTCTCTCCTTCAAACAGCTTTGAAACAGCACTCAATCAGCAGTAGGCCATGCCCAATCCCGTTATTACCATCATTCCCTATAAAACTCTCCTAATACAAAGGCCACGTGCACTATTCTCAGAAAACTAACCATTGGTAATACACCCCAGTCCTAGTCCAATTCCGTTTCTGCTGATAACCTCAAGGCTCACTTTTTCTCCTGCAACCACAGTCCTACGTCCAGTCCGGCTCCTATGTTTTCTTCTTTTAATACTGATCACTTCTTTTGTTCCCATATTACACCAGAGGATCTTCTTAAATCCATTCAGAAGGCCCATACCAATGATTACGGTCCCGATAACATCCCAGTCAGAATGATCAAAGCCGCATTGCCTTCCATTCTTCCGATCCTTTATTATATATATAATTATTCTCTTCAAAATGCTACCTTCCCTACATTCTGGAAAACCGCCCCTTGAAGAAGACCTCAAATCCATCAGCTCTTAATTAATTCCGACCGATTGCCCTTATTTCAAACCTCTCAAAACCTTTAGAGCGATTAGTCCAATCCCAGCTATCCAATTTTTTAGAGGACAATAATCTTCTAAATCCCTACCAGTCCGGTTTCAGGTCTGGTTATTCTACTCAGTCTGCCCTAATGAAAATTTCCCAAGACCTTCACACAGCCATAGATCAGTAGAAACTAACCATCCTTGTTCCTCTTGACTTCTTCAAAGCTTTTGAGTCAGTAGACCACAACATCCTCCTAACCAAACTAAAAAATATCTCTTTTTCTTCTAGTTCCTTTAATTGGTTCCAATCCTTCCTTACCTCTATCCTGCACTGTCAATACCATCTGTATGCCGACGACATTCAAATTTACCTGTCCTTTAATCCGAACGATTTCTCAGATGCCATGCTAAAACTCCAGGAAGACATTAACAGAATAAGTGCTTGGGCAAACCTCAACAGGCTCCCTCTGAACGCCGAGAAGACCAAAGCCATCTTGATCGGACCCCCCTCACTCCTCAAATCCTACCCTGTATCTCCCAATCTCCTCCTGAACAACTCACCTATCTTATTCCACACCACCGTTAAAAACCTAGGTGTTATTTTTCACCTTTCTGTACCAGATCATTAGAACGCATTGACCCTCCTACATTTTTCACAGCTTACAATTCAAATACTCCATCCAATCCCGTCCCACTAGATCTCGTACTTCCGACCTCTATTCTCCTCCTCACCGAACTGCTGCGTTTGACAAATCCTTTGCAATTCAAGCCGCCTCCCTCTGGAATTCCATCCCTGCTAATATTCGACACGCTCAAGCAGTTTCCTCTTTCAAACCTCTCCTCTTTAAACACCTACTCCTTTTTCAATCCGACTGATTGCGAAATATACCTAAGAGAGGTATCTAAGCACACCCAGAGACTACCTCAATTTATTTAGGTTATTTTAGTTTCTTATATATATGAACAATTTTCTTATTCTTTTCTTTCTCTTCTTCAGTATTTTTATTTTTAGTCGACTCTTATTGTTAATATATAATCTAATTGTGACCACACGGACATAATATCTGTACTTATAATTTGCTCTGAAGGGACAACAGTCCTAGAATAATAAAATATTTTTTCATTTTCAAAAGACACCGCCAGGTCTATGATTTTGGAAGATTCTTTTCTTGATCCGGATCTTTCAGTTTCTTCTTGGTACCGGGAAATCTGGTATCTGGATTTAATACTCTTGAATATCTGGCAGGCTTTGTAGTTCGCCGGATGTCCTTCATGGTATAAAGCACAAAGTGAAGGTTCTCATTTAGATTTTGTGCACTCAACAGTTTTGTGTTGTCCACCGCATTTTACACAACGCGGCAAATGATGGCAAATCGTCTTTGTGGCCATACTCCTGCCAATTATGGCACTGGACGATATTCCTCATAGGATAAGACTTCTCCACATTTACACATGCGTAGTATAATCTTGTAACTTCGTAAATTTTTTCGATCCCGGTCAGTTCGATCGGAGTCAGTTCCAGGTCTATAAAAATAGAGGTGGAGGAACTTTTACTCCTAGCTGTCCCTTACTCTCCATTAGAATATTTGTTATCTGGCGTACTTTGAAACCTAAAGTTTTTATTTCTTATTGTTTTGTTTCTTATTATACTGTTTCAGTTGGCGTTGAGGGGAGTAGGCTTCTTATAACTACTCGCTTCTGCCGCAATTGATGCGTGTGAAAATCTGGTTTGGTCTCTGTTAGATACTTCACAATTTTTCTATAGGTCTTAGCTGTATCTGGTGATATTTTGGTATCATTTTTTCTGCGTAGACATGAGTAGCTTCCGGAGCCTGCTATTATGTTTAGTTGAGAACACAGTAATTGAAAATGTTTTATGTTCTTAACGAATATCGGTGGAGGTCGGGGTCTCTTGGTAACGGTGCGGACTCCGTTACCTCACTGTCATTCTGAAGCACCTGATAGGGTTGTGTGTAAAAAAAGGGGATTCTTCAATTGTCTCTCGTGATGATGTACCTGGTTGAGGCTGAGGTTCTTCAATGTTCTCTTGTGATGATGTACCTTGCTGGATTTCATGTTATTCAGAGCTAATAGGTGTCATTGGAGGTGTTTGACGAGATTTACAAGGCTTTTGTTTGACCTGAGTAGAAGATGAATTTGTTGGGCCTAACGACCTAGTTCTCTTTTTGTCACTTTAGTAGTGATGATCATGGTAATAATAAAAAAAAACAACTATATGTTGATAACTGTACACAGTAAACATCAACTTTCTGATGGATTCTTGACTTGTTTTAAGTGAGTACTAACAGAAAATCTTCTCAAAAAGCAGTAAATAATGAGACCTGAGATGGAAACACAACCTTGCACATCAGCTGATCGATCAGCTGTCAGAATAAAACTAAAGTTAGATTAAGAGCCGGGTTTATTATTCACTATAATTGAAAAAATCCATGCAAAAAAATAATCTCTTTTAGACATTGATAAAAGCTCTCATAGTTGTTATCCTTAACTCAAGGATAACAGCTATGATAACAAACGATTATATAATCAATTCACAATCAAACCAGTAATCATGAAATTTCGTTGAATGCCCTACTTTTGGAATAAAAAATGGTATTACTGGTTTTCCCAGTTATTCACCCTCTACCATATTAATGGTATGAAAGCCAGTGGAGGTTGAGTAAGAATCACATAATCAAAAGATTTACTATGTATTTAGAAACCAATTCAAAATGCAATACCTCTCAGGGAATTCTTTTCACTTGCCATATTTTTTTCTTCTCCAGGAAATTTAGTATCCTCATCAGAACTGAATTCATGTGCCTCCTGATAATTCTCATCTTTTTCTTCTTCAGACTTTATGGCTGTAAACCGCAGATATTTAATTAAATTACATTCTCTAATCATCTAAAAACTTCGTAGAAATAGAAATATGTTACAGAAGTTATAACATGTTTTATAAAAACTTTAGTATACGATTATCCTAATTCAAAATATAGAAGAAGCAGTAAAATATTTATATTAGCGAAATACGTGTAATTTCAATACTAGTAATAATAGGATGTAAACATCACAAATTTACATCATTTTGACAACTTTACAAACAATTTACAATTTAGGAAAGATAAATAGAAAAATATAACATAAACATATTAGCACTAGAGGAATTATGATGGAGAGACCCACAGCTCACCAAGATGAAGCACTATAAAATCATAAATAGCGGCAATTTAACATTATAGCAGAACATCATGGGCACTGTTCTTGATATAAGAATCTCCCCCCTGCACTCTGTTGTTAAAGACATGACTATAAATGATAAACAACATGTGTATTAAGGTTGAGAGCTAAGTTTTTCAAAATCTCCCTTATCCATGCACCAATAGAAGGTAAAGACAATAAAGAGGAAAACGATGCATTCTATAGACTGTTAGAAAAGATGCATGATTCTTCACCTCTGCATCATGTTAAAATAATTCTGGGAGATTTTAATGATATCATAGGAAAAGAAAAGATATTTTTCTCAATAATAAGCAAGACAGCAAACATAACGAAACAAGCGAGAAATGGACTGAGAATAGTAAATTTTGCAATGGAGGAACCTTATAATAAGGAGTACGTTTCCCCTCCCCCCCATAAAGATATACATAAGGAAATATGGACCTCGCCGGATGGCCTAACCAAAAATCCAATGGACGATGTTATCATTGACGCCAGGCACACCAATGATATTTTTTATGTTCGAAGTTACAGGGAAGCTAACTACGAAGTAGATCATTATCTGGTCATCATTTTATATAAACAAAAGCTGGTTCTAAGAGAAAAAGGGAATGTAAGAAGCAATACCACTCAAAAAGTTGAAAAGCTAAAGGAGTAAGCTGTAACTCGTCAATTCCAAAGAAAAATAACAGAAAGCCTGAGAGAACAATAGTCTATTAATGTGAATATAGAAGAAAAGTGAATACACCTTAAAGATGTTCCCAGAGGAGTGGCAGAGGACATTCTGGGCACCACACTAAAAAGTCACCGTTATGAGTGTTTTGATGATGACTGCGTAAGGGCCATTGAAAAAACAAAACAAAAAACCAATGCGTCAGAAAATGACCCAACAGAGGATCGAAAAAATCTCCGAAGACTATAATGTCAAAAGGAAGATTGCAAAGACCATATGCAAGCAAAAGAAAAGGCTTGCAGCTAAAATGACCAGAATGTTTTATAAAAGAATGAGCGAATTTTGGAATGGCTATATACAAAGGTTGATGTTCATTAAAGATAGTGAAGCAAATATGATAGGAGATAACAGATCTGTTCTAGAAAGATGGAAGCTGTTCTTAACAGAACTACTGAACCCGAACATATCATTTTAAGCTAATAAAAGCTTTTCCAGTATAAATAAGACTAAATGGTTTTGGAGGAAGAAGAAATACCACCAGACAGAGAGGACATACATGAAATAATTAGAGCACTCCATAATAAACGAGCCCTCGTATTAGACAGTATTCCGAATGAGGTTCTTATATATGATGATGAGACACTGGTGGAGGAGATACACAACCTTGTATTTGACATCTGAACGGAAATGAAGATTCCACACGATTGGAATGTAGCAGTTTTGTGCCCAATACACAAGATGGGAGACAAGTTATCCTGCCAAAATTATCGACATTTTGTCCTGCTGTCCACTCTCTACAAGGTTCTCTCAGTTCCTATAAACAGCAGAGTTATGGCAGGTAGAGAAAAATATGAGTGATATGAGTGAATACAAATATAAATAATTATTATTTTCTGAATTTCTCACTTCCTTAACCATTGCTGGAAATATTCACCTACCCGGACGCAATGAGTCAAGGATTAGGCTCTGTTTAGGAAATATTTAAACATTTTCTCACTTTGCTGGCTGTCCCTAGTATCACAGCTTTCTGACCTAGGATATAATCAGCAAGTTCCATCTCATTACATGTTTCCTCTGGAACCAATCCATCGCTCTAAATGGTGTAGCGCAACATCTTACTATGTTTTATTCAGTAAAGTTGTTTTGATATTATAACCACTTTTTGAATATTATCATCGTTATTCGGATATTATAATCGTTTCGTTTAACCAGAATATTTGATTTATTGTTTGGCACGGTATGGTCAGTAATTTTTGTTCAGTAATGGTTGTTTTTTTATATCAGAAAAGATAGATTGCGGAGTGTAACAGAAATAAGGTTTTGATCCCTCTGTAAATTTATAATATTTGGCTAAGCTTTAAGCAGTGCTAGACATACCATATTGGGTTCAATGAATCGCCTTGGAATATTTTCATCTTGACCGCAAATGATGTTCCACCCGGTCCGTGTCTTGGTCAGAGATGGGCAAATGCTACTCTGAGTACCGAGTAATTAGTATTTTACTCAAATACTGACCTTTTTAGAGTACAAAAGAATTTAATTACTACTTCAGTTGATGATAAACGATTAACTGAAGTAGTTATTGAATTCCCAATAGTGATTCAATTTGAGTGATATATTGAGTAAATGTAACATTTGCCCATCTCTGCTCCTGGTACGCCTCCATTTTTCGATCAGCCTCTTATAGATTTTAAGAGCTTCGAGCACAGAGTTATGGGCTTTTTGGAAGTCAATCCATGCAACATTTAGATTCTTATTTCTCTTGAAAACCTGCATACCAATGAAAGAGTGGACAGTCAGGAGCTCCTTAGATCCTTTATAATTAGTTTTGCACCCCAGCTGTTCATCTGCCATGATCCTGTTTTCGCTAATGTGATTATTTATTTTCTTATCAATAATTGATGTTATGATTTTATATATATTATTTAAACACGTTATTGGTCTAAAATCGTTGGTCCATTTTGCTGATTTCCTATTATTATTGTTAAAATAGCAAAGTGGCTTTCTACGAGGAAGAAGCACAATAGTTTATATCTTCTCCATTCGACAATTGCTGGCAAAAGCATATGAATATAATATTTATCTCCATCACCTTTTCATCAATTTCAACCAAGTATCGGATAGCCTCAATAGGAATAACCGCTAAAAGTCATAAAAGCACTTGGAGTTTCAGAAAAGCTAGTTGGAGTGTGTGCGATGACCCTTGAAAACACAGATGTAGGGTGAAAATACAAAACAATCTGTCAAAGTAATGTGAAGTTGAGAATGGAGCATATCGCATTCAATATCGCAAAGGAGCAAGCGGCCAGAACAATTATGACGAACCCAGGAGGAACTTTATATAATAGACTCATCCAACACTTGGCGTATGCTGATAACGTGGTAATATCATCAAGATCTAAAGCCGCACTAGGTTTACAGGAGTTTGAAGAATCTGCGAAAAAAATTGGGTCTACAGATATAGGAAAAACCTATGAAAAATATGATATCCTCAAAAAGTGAGAGACAGGAAGGACAGCGTAGCATGTAACTGTTCCAACACACTTTTAAGAAAGTTGACAGTTTCATATATCCAGTAAATTTAGTAACGGGCGAAAATGACATTACAGAGGAAATAAAAGCAAGAATTGCAGCAGACAACAGTTGTCTTTTTGTATTATCCAAAAAATTGCGTTTTCGAAACCTGCCACGGATGGCAGAGCTACTTGTTTATAAAACGATCTGTAGACCTATTGTCACTTACGCGGATGAAACATGGGTTCTCACATAAGAATGTGAAAACCCATGTTCGCGTAAGTAAGGTTAAGATGGTCTGGGCACGTTGAAAGGACGGGAAAGGATAAGTACTCGAAAACATTATTATAGGGCAAACTAAGAGGCAAAATAAGGAGATGAAGGCGAAGACTGAGAAGGATCGACGATGTGGCGGATGATTTTCAGAAGATGGGAGTCGGACAATGAAGAAGGGCTGCTGATAGGGAGAAGGATTGGAGAGGCGTTATTGAGGAGGCCAAGACCCTGCAATGGTGGTAAATCCACGGAAGTAAGTACAAATAATTTATGGAGACTGTCCATTTATATTTTTATTTGTAAAGGTATATTGTTTCTTTGTCAATGGTTGTGCAAGGAAGTTATCTGGCCAAGATCAAGCTCAACCACCAGTTTTTCCCCTTCATCAATTATTTAATTAAGAGTACACTATTTATAGAGACTGGGTGTGCCAAAGAAGAGCCTTCCTACCACAGGGTCGATCTGCGGCCGACAAAACAGAATAAATAATTTAAATGCTATCAGTCATATACAAACCCGGGACCTTAAGTACTGGAAGTCAACATCCTATCGCTGAGCTACCCCACTCCCCCATTATAAATATAAACTGCTCAAAAATATATAGGGATATTTCTTTTAGGTATTTACCAAGTTCCTAATCACAGCGATGGACCATCAATAACATCGGAAATCCATCAGATAGACTCATAGATGAAAACCATCGATATGGATTGTTACTCAACGATGGAATCACCGTTGACTCCATCACCATGAGCACTTAACTATTGAATGGCTTCATATCCGTCTCTACACGGTACAATCGAAGAGATCAGCGGTGAGTTTAGGAACTGGTTCTAATAGCACAAATAAAGTACGTTTGGTAATCACATATAGAGAAAGTACAATGCAGTAATGCCTCAAAGTGTTAAAAAAAAAAAAAATGACGACTTAACTATGGTGTAGAAAATAACTAATATTTTCTTTACCTGGTGTTTCATCGTTGTTCTTCTTGGTTGAGATACCAGATGGACCTGGAATAGGTTCGTTCATTAAGTTCAAATTTGGTGTTGATAGCAATGCCATACTTGGTTTTATTTTGAGAGATATTTCTTTAGTTGCAGATCCTTCAGGAATGTATTCCACAGCATCAAAAAATTCTTCATTACTATCAGAATCTGAAACTGTAACATCTATAAGCTGTAACGTTAACCAATAAATCCTTTTTTTCTGTAACTAGCATTTATACCCATAAATGATAAAAGAAGAAAGGTAATGTGAGATAAGAGATAAGCTCTTAGTTGATTTTACCAAGTTTGATTTTTTTTTTTTTTTTTTAATGTTCTTGAAGTGATTATATTTTATTCCACTCTAACCCACTGTTCAATCAATTTAATTTAATACTACATTCGTACAAACATGTACCTGACTTAGTGGATAAGTGCCTCGTATGAAGTATCTGGAACACATATTTTATTATACTAGCAGTAGCAGTTTTGGGAAAATGAAAAATATTCGTTTCCGGAAGATTAATTTACTTGCGTAATCATCGAATGAAGTTAAACTTTGTCTGAGGTTCACCTTTTACAATCTTTAATGTACCTTGAGAGTATAGTACAGAACGTAGTTGTATAAATAATTGGAGAAAAAGATCTTATATTTCTGTACGCTAGTTCGCAGTTGAGCCGGCAAAACATGGTAGTAGGGGGAAGGGTGAATTGGACGTACTTGTCTCATAATAGCAATTTATTTTTACTCCTACATCATGTTCTGTCGGGACAACTGTGGAATAGCTATTCTAAACTGAAAAAAAACTAGAAGAAAAATGAATATTACAAATTGTTTAGTACATCAACGTGTATAAATCATACTTCTTCTAGAGTAGCTCATAGCTCAACTGGTCTGGATTGACAATTACGCAATTATCCTAAAAAAGAACTTACTATTTTCCACATTGCCCTTAATGTTTATATTTATATTTAAAAAAAATCTGGCGCGCGCATCACACAACTTTCACTTACCGCTCTTCTTGGAAAAGCAATTCTTGTCTGGCAAAATTGGGCTATTTCAAGAAGTTTTTAAAGCGCATCTTAAATGCAACTAAACTTTAAACAACACGTTTTTGGTTTTCGATTATATTCATCAATACAAAAACTTATTAAGACTGCCACAATAACCCTATTTATAATATCGGTTGTAGCCTATAGAAACCTTTGGTGTAACTGCATCAGTCTATTTAGATCACATAACTCCAGTCTCTGAGCTCTATAGACTAAGAGAGATTATAAAGTACATATATTTAATTATGAATAAGTAAGGATCGTACTAAATACTAAAAATTATAATTACTAAATCTCTATCACTTTTTACATGTATTTAAATTTTTATTTTTTACCCTTGGAAGTGAAATACAGTTACTTGTTTTAAGTATAGTATATCGATGTTAAATATTAAATATCGATAGGACAAAAGTCGTCACACTAATTGTAAGGGTATAATGTTGTGATTTCACAAAGGGAATTTTTTTTTAATAAATCGAAGACGTATATCTTATCATTTAAATATTATATCGGATCTTGAGTTATAAAACTACAGTAAATGTACTTAAGGTTATAAGCATGTAATTTACAAATCTATGAAAGTAATTTTATATTCATTTCTCCTTTCACATAAGTACAATGAAATAGTTTTTTAAACAATGTCATTGGCTTGATTCGGTTGATTTTACTACGTTTAATACTTTTTATCAACATTAAAAAAATTAAAATTTTACATTTGGTTAGTAAATTACATTCAATTTCCTTAGAAACATGTGATTTCCGTTAAATAATATTAGTTTTCACAAACTATTATTAATAATTTTTCGTCACTCTCCATTACCTCCTATATTTGTCTAGATTAGATTTTGTTTTGTTCTAAAATTATCCGATTTCCAACGATATATTATGCGTATATATTCTGATTAGTATTTCCGGAGATTCATTATTGAACTAAATAAACATTTTTCATTTTTTCTCCAGTTTTCATTTATCAAATTTTTTCATACTTTATATTTAGCCAGTTTTCGTAGTTCTTGTCAATAAGAGAGAGTTAATTATTTAAAATAAACCAAATTAAAGATACTTGAAAGGAAGATGTATATGAACATTGGGCATTTAAGCCATGTAAAGTGACATCAATGTGGATACGACCTAGCTGATATTAAAAACAACATGATAATACACTGACATACTGGAGTTTGATCAAAATCGTTAGAGCCGTTTTCGAGAGAATCGTAAAAATTTGTAACATCGAATATACAAAGTGCCACTTCCGGTTGCTGATTTCAACAAAAAAGTTGCTTTAACATCTCAGGTTTATACAAACCTTAAATATGCAATTTTACTTTCATACGACTTTTCATTTTTGAGCTAGACTGGTCACTTACATACACACACAGACCATTTTCTTTCCTACTTGGTTATTTGGACTCAAGAGTTATTTGGACATCAAAACAAGTATTTCCGTTCAAAACTCAGATTCAAAAATTTTCAAGAAAGCAATACTGTCCCATACTATATATTTCATATTTATTATTAGGTAAGTGAAAGTAAAATAAAAACAACACTGACAAAGTAAAGATGTCAAGTATGATTATCTTATACATTTTAATGTCTAATGCACCCATTTCAATTGCTTTTAAATTGTGATTCGAGGTTTTAAAAATGTAAAATTAGAAAAGTCACTGTGATTTTTCTAAAAATTGAATTACAAAAAAATAATGCAGAAAACTTACGTGAAGGTGGCGTGTCATTCAAATACACACTAGCTAGTTGATTTTTATTGGCTGGCTCAACATTTTCTCTTTGGCAGACTTTTGAATCTCCTTCTTTCTTAACACATTCATTAACACCATTCGATTTTGTATTAATGATGTTATCTTTCTCTTCCGACTTGACAATGTCTAGATTAATTTGTAGTTGAACATTCTTGGAACACGGTTCTGCTCCTATGCCATTGTTGGTTCCTGTGGAGTTTTCTGCTGTTACTGTTGATTGGTTACTATTTTCAGAAAGTTTACCTTCCATGGCTTTGTTCAAAAAATTGGACCCAGATTTACTTGGCATTCGAATATTATCATCAAATTCTTTTAGTTCCTGTGTTGTTTCATCTTGTAATGTGCTGTTCTCACTGTTTTCTATTGTTGATGGTATATTTTCTTTTATCCCTTTATCAAGATGTTTCAAATCATCATCTATTTCCTTTTTAATAAGTACTAATTGGATGTCTTCTTTTTCATTTACTTCTTGCTTGAGTTCTGACTCATGTTCATTGTTTTCTATATTTTCGGAGTCTTCAGTTTTTAACTTGTTGTTGACTTCCTGTTCTTCTAACTTGGAAACAATTTGGGTTATTTCACTGATTGTTGTGTTTCTTTGAGTCAAATCTTCACTTTTACATCTTAATATTAGGTCACTAGCACCGCATTGTTTGTCTTCTGAATCACTTTCATCGAGAATGGTAAATTTAGAATCTTCTGATACCATTTCTAATTTTTCAAGATTGCAAGAAGATTCGGTGGTAGTTTGTTTGGGATCCATACCATAGTCTTCTTGTAATGTTATAATATCATCCTTGAATCGAAAGTTTTCTATCTGATATTCCTCAGTTTTTGTTTCGATTTGTGTCCCTTTATAATTATCTTTAACCAGAGAGGCTTCACCTTGTTTATCAATATTTACAGATACTGTTTCGATACGATCTTTATCATCTCCATTTTCTCTCAAGTTGTCATCTTTTACGTTGGAATCATCTATATTAACGCCTTCAGGGTGAAACTTCATTGTAGGTGAAGGAGCTTCAGACAAGTCTTTCCCAGTCATTTGACCAGTTTCTCTAGTCTCGTTAACCTCGTTTAATTCACATACTTCTTTAGACTCATTTTCATCTGTTATATTATACGTGAGCAGTTCAGCTTTTTTATTATCATTTATTGAACTAGTTTCCACTTCAGCTTCGCTACATATTGTCGATTCAGTGATATGAATGGGTCCAGTTTTTTCTCTTATCTCTTTCAGGTTAATCACGGCACTGGTAGGGATTGTGTTGGAATTTTTTTCTGCTTCGTTTTGTGATAAATTTCCTCCCTCTTCTTCTTGGATATCGCTATCTTTTTTCACATGCATTTCTGGCTGATCATCACAGCACAAATCAATTATAATGGTATCCAGGGGTGTTTTATTACTATCAGTGGTTGTTACATTTTCTCCTTTTTTCTCATTATTATCTTCCATCTGTTCTGGTGTTGCTTTATTGTTGGAGTCGCATTCATCATTACTTTTCAAATCAATTTTGCATTCCAGGATATTTTCAGTATCTGCTTTTTCAGAAATTTCATCATTGTCATCATCACATAAATCTATTACAATGGTATTTGCGTTAGTTGTACTATCAGCAGTACATGTAGTTTCTGTTACTTCTTTTCTGTTATCTTCCATACTTTCTAGTATTGGTTTGTAGCTGATATTATATTTACCATTACTTTTTACTAATATTATTTTCGTTGGTTTTATAACTTCTGTTGGTATCTTCATTTCTTCCGGTGTTTTTGTTTCAACGACTTTAATTTTGTCCTCATCAATGCTTCTCATTTTTTGATCTAGGTTAGACTCGGTTTTGGTATCAGGCGGAAGATTTGTCATATCCAATGCTTCAGCAGAGTATTCTTTTTCGATATCGCTACTTTGCAGGTTTCTTTCTTGGTCTTCCAAAGCTTTTACGCTATCAGGTTGTTCTTCCTTAGATTCATCGGTATTTTCACATACCTGAGTTTCAGTTTTTTGTATTGGGCCATCATTATCTTTATGAGTATCATGTGATTCTCTTTTTTCATCAGATGGATGATCCATCATATATATCTCGGAATCTTCCTGTTTTTCTTGTAGATGATGTAGATTTTTTCCAAATCTGAAATAAACGAATTTGACAAAAAAATATTAATACAATTTGCAGTTTTAAAAAAATAAATTTAACAAATATAATTAATACTTAAAACAGGAAAAAAGCTTAAGAAAAAATTTTATAATTAAACTATAAATTATACATACAAATTTTAAATACTTGTTTTTCCTTTGTTAGCCAAAACGTAATTAATCCTATAAATATGCTTATACTTCTCAAGTAATATTAATAAAATTTATTTATATGAATGAATAATTTTTATTCTAGGAAATAGAATCCCTTAAGAATAATTAAAGATTTTTAACACTGAATTACATTAATCAAGCAAAATATTAATGAAAGAGTATTTATCAATTATCTGTTACTGAGGGTGAGGGTGAGAGAGTTAATTTTATTACAGAAACATATATTTCTTACATTGATGCGATGGTTTGATTTTAAAGCAGATGAAGGAGCAAGCATTCTTGTTTGAAGAAATGTGTGTAAGTGAATTGGCGGAAAGGATTTCAAAAGGAGGTAGCTCGAATGATTTGCTGTAGGGAGCAATTCCGTATCACGGAATCTTAGCAGTTGCGTATGGACAATTACAAATGTTTGTGTGGTTTGAGCAATGTGGCTATTCTGAGAGATTTTCTGACATAAGGTTACTCCCAGGTTTTTAACGGCTGAGTGGAAATTAATAGGTATATTATTAAGATAAACTTAAGCAATCGTTCTCAATTCATTGATGTTCTCCAATGTGTTTGTATTATCATGTCTTCTTGTAACTTTCGGAATGCCTCAAGCATCTCGTAAGGACGAAAAGATTGGTTGTTTGGAAATTATCAGCATATAAATGGTATTGGTAGTAGTAGATGAAAATACAGCAAATGGTTGATTAGAATGAGGAAACCATGTGGAACGCATCGTGTTAGTTAGAGGAAGGAGATTTATAAGGGGGAGATTTATAAGGGGATTTATAATAAATTATATGTTATTGGACATGGGGCAGTTTTGGAATTTGGAACAGAGTTTCTATGGAAACTTGAATGTCTTGGGTATTTTTAACAGAATATATTAATTGAATATTAATATCGAAGACTGTAATGTAAAATATTGAGGAGAAGATTAGAAGATCGCTCAGGGAATTTATTAATGAATTAATCTTTCCAGTGGTTTATATAGCTGAATCATCGACTGTAAAATTCTAAATATTAATTTTAATATATATATATATATATATATATATATATATATATATATATATATATATATATATATATAAATTAAACACTGAGCATTTATTAGATTTTCAAGGATTATAAAATAATAACAATAAAAAAAAAATACTTTAAAACAAATCAGTACTTGTCAGGGAAAAGGCCTTTAGTTTCAGTTATATCTTATTTGTTAAAAACAAATAATTGAGAAATAATACTTTAAAAAAAAATAAAGTACTTACTTATACTTCTACCACAGTGCGTTTTCCATCTTCTGTTTTTTTAAAAAAATATTGACTGATATATTAATCATTGAACGATATTATAAAAATATCTAAATTGATTTTTTACTTTTTATGAAAAGCCAATAATTGTGAAATTGCAGACTGGTAATTTGAAAAATTAGTCATTGTGGTTCTCCAAGATTATCTCAATTATTTAACGTAACTCTATTGAATATCTTACTTTTTGAAAGTTACTGAATATATAAAAACTCTTTGAGTTAGAACTTTTTCAATTTCTTCTTTCTTCTAATGGAAAGTATTGGAATAAATAAAACTTCCATAAGCATGCAATTAAAGCAATACGGTATCAAAACCTATTTAACATAAATTCCATATTCAAACAAACAATTCATTTGTACGTATCCTTGGTAATCATTGAATTTATAAGGTATAGTTTAACCTTTTGGAACCAGGAGTTCATTTTCAAAAATAATGTGCATTAGTTTAATGTGTCCTTAAAAAAGAACTGTTTGCGGGTAGTGGATACTGGTAACACTCGGATATTATTTCAATTTTTTTTTTTTTTTTTGCGACAACATATACGCTTCTCTGAAACAAGGGTGCCTAGAACAAGGTGGTATTTTTTGGAATATATTAATTGGAGAATCGTTGTTCCATTAAATAGGTTATTTATTACCTGGTGCAATCCTATTTTTTATTTTTTTTTATTTTGGTATTACTGCTTTTACCGTCCTTTAAGTAAATCTGCTTTTGTCAGACTATCTGACAGACGTGTATTGCCAGTTTTACTAACCTAGCTGTGTGTCAATTATTAAATGATTACACGAATGAGTAGAGTAAATATTAAAAATGTATCACGTGAAACCTTTATCCTTTGGAATAATGTTTTTTTTCCCAATAATGTAACTTAGCACCTATATGAAAAAATTAATAATAATTTTTAAATATGCTCATTCATATATTGAAAGCTTCGAATTTTCTATAGTTTCTTTTTAATTTTATTTCTTTTTTTTTTTTTGCACCTACATTACACTTTTTTACATTCATTCTTTTTTTTTTTTTAATTTTAAAACATGAATTGATTTTCATTCTCTTTCAGTAGAATCTTTTAATTTGCTAAGCCAATACATTAGTAATTTCATGGATACCATTTTCACGGAAATCATAAAAAAAAAAATCGAAAATCATCGTTGATGTTTTCTTGATATAACGGCTATAATAAACAGCTTATCGTGTTAGAACCTACTATCATCAGATTTATCAACAAAAATAGTTTGGGATTTGTTCTAGTCTGAGTCACTGAAGTTTTCATTTATCAATCAGGTAGTCAAATTACATTTGAATATTAATCATTTCTGAGTGACCTTTCAAAATTAAATTGCTCAAACAAAGATATGTAGTATTCTATTGCTGGAATACTGTAGACTATTTGAAACAATTATCTAAAATAAACGAGCTTCTACCGAGAATCATAACGGTCTGGGACGAATGAAAATTTCAAACATATTTGTTTTTCTTTGAGATATACTCAGAAATGTTCATACTGAACGATAGTGTTTGTTTTACTACTGATTCGGTATGGTTTCACGCAACTAAATGCGACCAGTTTCATCGCTCAATTTACTTTATGAGGTTTAATTGACGTTTCATGGGGAAATCATATAGGGCAGCTCTTCCTATATTTTATTTATCTGTTTAGAGCAATAATGGCTATATTGATAACGATAAGAAATAAATGATTGATAATTTAAAAACTCCGTAAACATTTTATATTCTTTATAAATAATTAATTTTTATTTCCTTAATTATCTTTGGAAAAAGTAAGATTTAAGCTTGATTTTTTTTCCCTATATCTTACACATTTTATCCAAAAAAAAAGATTTAAGCTGAAAATTAAAAAAAAATCATTTGAATTAATTAGTAGTTTTAAATAGGTGCAGTAGGGGAATGGTTTATTTTTTTATAATACATTTTTGTAAAATGTTCTTCCCATTATCAGAAGCATATATATATTTTTTCAGTTGCTCTTTTTATTTGTTGCGCTCCTTTTGCCAATAAATATAATTCGTTTGAATTTTTTTTTATAATTATACATATCAAAGAGCTATTCCTTTGTTTTATTACTTATCCATAATTGTTTATATCTGAGAATGATATATAAACCGCAAAAAGTTACCAATTATATGTCAGATATAAAATAAAGGAATAGCTCTAGAATATGTCTGTACAATTATTGAAAATTAACGAACAGTTTATATATTTTGGTAGAAAGAGCACAACAAAATAGAGAGACCAGTAAGTGAAAGCAATAACTTTCTGATGATGGTAAGAATATTTTTCAAAATGTTGTATACAAAATAACCTATAAACATAACGAGGTTATATTTGGCAAAAAAAAAACAAAAAAAAAAGCAGTAAAACAAAAAACCTCCCAACCAAAATATAAAAATTATAATAAATTCCGTATTCTTGAAAATTTAAACAAACTATCTAGGTGAGACGTAGGAGTGTATGTTTTATTAAATTATTTAACCATTCATTTATTACATCAGATAAACTTTTCATCTTCTTAGGTCACTTTACATACAATAAAATAAATAAATACGCATTTTTACTCTTACACTAGTACAATATTTCAGACCATCATACTTCCCACCTAATGAAAATCCTAACCACGCTCCCTAAACTGTTCATTCCCATATCAAGGGTCTTAAAGTGATAAATTCCCACTAAGTACCTTCTTACATTCAGTGTCCAAAGCCCAATTCCACGTGCCCTTCGGTAAAAAGCTTAACGACCTACTTCTTTTTTCCGATATCGTTCCCTATCTAGACTTAGGAAGAATATTAAATAGAAGTACGAAAAGTTATTTTAAAGAACAGAATCGTTTTACATTTATGTTAATTACAACTTAATTTTATATTCTGACAATACATACAATTAAATGTTTTTGTTTTTTAAAATGTTTCGTAATTAAATTCCATTATTAATTAAAATACATAATACTAATAATTATAAAATTCTTGTTCTACTGTATATTAAAGATGATATGAATTTAATCGCTTATATCAATATGTTATGAATATAACTTTATCTTGAAATCCCATACTGAATCAAGAAGATGAAATATGTACTAGTGATAAATCGACCATTAGAATAACTTTAAAAGCAAAAGATATACTTATGGAAAAGTGGTTCGGTACTTTGTAAGAAAGTACTGTTTCAAGGCAAACGGTTGTGTAGGTAAGTGATCGAGCTGGGATCACACTCGACCGCCAGATTTTTCCCCCATTGATTAATTATTTAATAATGAGTACTCGCTTTATAGAGACTGGATGTGTCCCAGGAGGGTCATCCGACCCTATGGTCGATCTACGGCTGATAAAACAGAATATTTATTTATTGAATTAGTTAATATTTAATTACCTTTGATAAGCCAGACTCGAACCCGGGATCTTCAGATTAGAACGTCTAGTACTATCGACTGAGCTACCCAGCTTTGGGCTTTCGAAAAATACCACAACAAAATTTTTAAAAATGGCTCTTTTTATTTAATTTAACTTCCTAAGTAGAATAAATGCAGGAAACCTAATAAAAAAAAATAAAAAAAATTAGAGTTGCTTT
The DNA here is from genome assembly GCA_928085145.1 of Nezara viridula. Taxonomy (NCBI): domain Eukaryota; kingdom Metazoa; phylum Arthropoda; class Insecta; order Hemiptera; family Pentatomidae; genus Nezara; species Nezara viridula. The sequence goes on along the minus strand of OV725078.1, from coordinate 104,990,583 downwards.
TTTGTTTTCAAGTAGAATTGTTTCTTATATTTTTATTATTGTAATTTATTTGCTATTTTTATAGAGTACTACCAATATGTAGTTTATCAAAAAGCGTTTTCACTGATTATATTCCTCTTTACACATTTACTTGATGTATTTATACTAATACAGTTGTAAATATTATAAATAATATATATATATATATATATATATATATATATATTTTTTTTTCTGATTATTTATAACATATAAAATAAAAACAAAAATAAAAGTAGTAGTTTTAATATGCTTATGTTTCATAAATTGAATAATAAATATATTTAACGCCATGTTTCAATTTATGATAAAACTTTTATGAGCCACTTTTATATATACATCTATTAATTAATTTTATTGAAGAAAAGTTGTAAAATCAGCCACAATCTAGGGCATTGACTATTATACGGTTCTATTTTTACATTCATACATTATATATAAAATTTAAAATATAAATTGAGAAAAAAATAAAATTAGAAGAAATTAAGTAAAAACATAACATTAAAAGAAAAAAATATTGTAAAAAGAAGGGAAAAAAAGTACATTGAAAAAGTAGTAAAGAAAGAAAAAAATATATTTGTGACACATTAATTCCTATGTACAATTTTATATATTTCTGGCGTAATGTGTAGTTTTAATAAGTGATTAAATTTAGCGTTTTATTTAATAATTACTTTTATGTTTAGTGACAGTTATTAATTAAATATATTTATATTGTGGTGACTCAAATTATAAAACATTAGAAAGTGTACAAAATCGGTGTATGAGAATCAAAAAAGATTATCCTAGCTACACAAGAATAACCAACTTGATAAGTGATTTGGAATTTCAGACAATTTACCAATTCATATACTCCTAATCCGAGATATTCTCCAAATCAACAAATTCATCAGTAAACCCCCTTCTTAAAACAATAAGCAATTACTGTAAGCCAAGTTCAAGAAGACACAAACACAGGCTTACAAAATATATTTTACTAGAATGAAACTGACCAAATTAATTTTGCAAAAGATTCATAGAGTACTTATTTTAGTTTTGGCTTAGATTAATTATCATATATAACATATGATATACAGGGCGTCCCTTACGTAGAGGCAAATTTTTATAGGAGTGATAGCGATCCTCAAGAGCTACAAAAAAGTTCATCTAAACAATGGGCCAATTTTAGCAGAAAAGTAGGAAACCCGAGTTTAGTGGGTTTTTTTTAAAAAGTCGTGTTTTTTATTGAATCGAAAGCAATAACTAAAGAAATAGTTGATTCGTTGTAAACAAGAAAAAATTTACTTTTAACGAACTTGGAGTTTATCATTGACAAAACAAATTACAGAGGACTTTTGAGCGGCTAAACTAAGCTAATTTCTGTTTTTGGAAAAATCATAAATTATTGTTTTGTTTTTTTTATCATCATCGAACTATACTACTGTTATCCCATATTTACAAAAACTTTTTCGTTTAATAAGCTTCAAGTTAGTATTATTAATTAAGTTGAAGATTATTTGAAAAAACTTGAGATTCAGCTCAAGTTTTTTAAAAATTACTACAATTAATTGTTGCAAAGCTTTTATTTCTTGTTTTTCAATGACCTGGGATGTTTTTTAGTAAGCAAAATTGCCTAAACACACATAAATTTATAAAAAAAAAAAAAATTTGAAAAATGCTGATTTTCCATTTATTTTTCCGGCAAATCGGTTATAAACTGTGTTTTTCACCCTGAGCTCCATTATAGATATTGATCTATATTTATAAGTGACAAACTAAATGTTCCTGGTCCCAATATTAACTTTTTCATCAAGATAATTGAAGCAATCAACAGTTCTTGTTTTTTTTATTTTAAACGTAAATTTTAGAACTAGAAACTTTTATTTTGTTACTGACGAATACAGATAAATATCTATGATAGAGTTCTGGGTGTTCTGGGGGAGGTTAGTTAGAACCAATTTATCATTTGAAAAATATTTGAAAAATCAATATTTACTTAATCAGAACTTAGCTTAGTTTAGCCGCTCAAAAGTTCTCTGTAAATGGTTTTAACAATGATAAACTCTTGGTTCATTTAAAGTAAATTTCATCTTGTTTACAACGGAGCAATTATTAATTACTTAAATTAAATATTTCTTTAGTTATTGCTTTCGATTCAACAAAAAACATGACTCAATAAAAAAAAAAACACAAAACTTGGATTTTCTGCTGAAAATGGGCCTATTGTTTATATAATGAACTTTTTTGTAGCTCTTGATGTCTGCTTTCACTCGTATAAAAATTTTCCTCTACTTACCGGACACGCTCTATATTTTACTTTAAATGTACATAGTTTTTATTTTATTATTGTTTATTTTAGTTATATATTAATTTTTATTTTTATATTTATTTTGATGTAGGTTTTTTTTTTTTAATTATTCCTACCGTCAAATAATCAAGGAATGGTTCACATGTTTATAATTTTAGGATTATCTGTAGGATGAAAAGTTGTGCACCAGAACATTTGGTCCAATCATTAAGTACATATCTATTAATTGTCATTAAAAAACTTATTATTCTTATATTATTATATAAACATATTTATTTATTTACATATTATGTCATAATATAAAGCCTGTTGTGTATTTTTATTCTTAATACTGTATATTATTAATAAATTATTAAAAATCACTTGATAAATCTTGTATTCTATATTTTTTATTTATTTAATTTTTTTTAGGATGTCTTAGTAAATCTTTATGATTAAAATAATCATTCTTTTTTAAATTGATAATCTATTGAAATATTTATATTGCTCATTGAGGGATTAAACTCAATTATGTTTTTTAATATTTTAATAATTACCACTTACTTGATACTCTGTTTAATATTTCTTCTAATTGACACTTGTTTAATATTTCTCTTAATATACTTGTTTTCTCTTCATTATTATAAATGAACCTGTGCGTGTCTTAAGCAGCATCTTCACTTTAATGTCAGTGTTTATCCTTGCAATAATATTTTCTTTTTTTTTTTTAATATAAATTACATTACCTGTGATTCTCATGAATATTTTTTTACCTATGTATTTTAAGACTAAGAAAAAAATTCAGATTTATTTATCTTAACTTATTAGATAATAGTTATTTACAATGAATTTCTAAAACTGTCGAGCAACTGATATTTATAAGAAAGTGTTTTTTCAAACAATTGTTATTTATAAACTTCAGATAAATAACATTCGTGAATATATAGTAATTTTAAGTCAATATTTCCATCGTTAACCATACATTTCTAAAATCTGTCAATATAGGTAATATTTTTGTTTTGACTGCTCTCATCTAATTTTGTGTCACTTGTTGTAAAGATGATGCATATATATATTTTTTTTTTATTTTAACTTTCTTTTTTTGTTTTTACTAATTCCAATAGCTTTATTTATTTTATTTTTGTTGTCCGTAAATACTGTACGCTTGCATGTATTTCTTACTAATTTTCATTATATGTGCTAAATAGTTATATTTGACTGTTTAATAAAATTAAATAAAAACAAAAATATATATTACTTATAGTAAGTATTACTTGGAATTTTTTTTATTTTAACTTTTTTTCTAAATTATTTTGTTTTATTTATTTCTATAATTTCAATTCTATTATTAATATTATTATCCTTAAATGTGTTAAACGGTTTGAGAGTTTAATAATAAAAAAAAATAAATAACATGTATTTATTACTTTTTGTACGCATGACTTTATCTATATCATTAATTATCTTTTTTTATTTATTTTATAATACTTTTACTTATTTTATTTTATTGTCTGTAAATACTGTATGCAAGCACATATTTCTTACACATTTTTATTTTTTTTATATGTGCTAGACAGTTAAGTTTGACAGTTTAATAAAAAAATATATATATTATATATGTATTTCTTATAGTATGTATTACTTGATATTTCCTTCATTACCTTTAATTTATTTTAAAAGTTTTATTTATTTCATTTTTTCTGTCCGTAAATACTGTATACTTGAACTTATTTATCAATATTTTTTTTTATACGAACCATGTAGTTACACTTAAGTATTATAAAAAAATATATATATAATAAATATATATTGCTTATTGTTAGTATGACGTGGTATTATTTTTATTTTATTTTTACTTTAATTTATTCTATTTGTAAATACTTAATGAGTGTAAATATTTATTTCTTATTCTTATTTTCCTTATATATGCTTTATGGTTTAATAAATGTAATATATATATATATATATATATATATATATATATATATATACATACATATATATATAATATATATATATATATATATATATATATATATATATATATATATATATATATATATATATATATATTATATATATATATATATATATATATATATATATATATATATATATATATATATATGTATACATTATATATGTGTGTGTGTATATATAATATATATAAGTCACTTATGTTTATTCAATTTTTTTAATATATAATTATTTTTAAATTTTAGGTATAATTATTTATTTATGTTACACATAAATGCGTTAGAAATTTAGAGTTTAAAATTTAAATGAAGTGCAGTTAGGATTGTTTTATATTAAATGTTTACTTACTTTTTTCAAATGGTCGACTTTTGCATTTTAATGGCCATTCCATAAACAGTGTTTTTCTTCTCTAAAGTATTGTAATATATTTCAAAATAACTTTATACATTATAAATATTATAATTTCGCAGGAAAAGACGTTTTATTTTTCGAACCTATTCTTGGAGTTTTGGAGGGAGTGTACATAGGGCGTCCAAATCAGCCAGGGTCCAGGACATAAATCAATAATTTCGCTGCAGCTGCACCGGCCATTTTTTTCAAAAACAACTTTAACTTCTTGGACCAAACAATATTTTGGATGTCTTCTGTCATGAGCGGATGTCCGTGTTGTTAAGGTAGGGACTCTAGGAGATAGATAGCTTCTTCGTGGCGCAGGCGTCATCCTCAGCGTTTCACTGGTCCGAAAATAATATGCCAAAGATTATGTCCTCGATATTAAGTGTATACAAAAATCGTGTTCATAAAAATATAAAATATGAATTAACAGAATGAGTAAGTCCGTCAGTCGTAATGGTTTTTAAAGATACCATCATAGTCATTTTTAATGTATAGTGATAAACAACAATTTTAAGATATCTAAACATTTATATTCTTTGTGCCTACATCAAATAGAAATTTTGTTACATTCAATAGAAAAGCAGAAAGGGAATGCAAGGGATGGATAATACACAGCGTACTAACTAGATAAATAATAACACCGATTAGTGTGGCATACAAAACATTTATTTAACACATACAACAGTATAAAAAAACGCTTACGTGTCTGAATCAATGCCAGAGCTGACCGTAACACGAAGTCAACGTAGGATCGGTAGCTCGGGCGCCTTGGGCACGAGTGGCGGAATAGCTGGCGCGCTGCCCACTCCCCCCACCCGCACTTGCGCATCCCCTCCATCGATCATCCTAACGATTCCTCCACGGCGATATCCCATTTATCCATTCGGATCGATTTTCTCTCCCAAACCGGAAAGAAATGTTTTTAATCCCCGCCAAAAAACAAAACAAAAAAAAAAAAAAAAACACGAATTTTACCTAAGAAATTGTCTTTTTTTCGTTTATTCCTCCTAAAATTCAGTCTGAGAAGACGATAATCTACAAATATATGATCTCAGTGCTTTTTTTGCTCTCGAAAAACACCTCAGACCCTGGGACGCACAGTAGTGTTGTCCAAATGCGAGACCAAGACTCATCTATTATAAGTAATAACATCTCAATTTTCTATCTAAATATTCTATTCACTATATCTTAATTTTACTATTTATTTCCATTTCTTGTATAACTTCATATTTTTCTGTTTTACATTTTATTCTAAGATTCCCTTTACAATACTTATGTCACCTTTTTTTACTATGTTTACTTCATCATTCCACACTTTGTACCTGTTATTATTATTTGTCTCTTGTTCTTACTATTGTCATTATTCTAACAACTTCATTTTACTGTAATTTTTATATTTCTCATACCTTGTTATCTGGTTCTTTTCTTAGCCCTGATTATATTATAATTTATTTTTGCCTTCTTTTTTGACTGACCACCCCAACTATTCTTCTCTTCATTATTATTAGTAATATTTAGAGATTGTTTAGGCAACTTTAACAATTATGGCCAAATAGCTCGCACGAGTTTCAATAAGGCAACATTCTAAATTTTCTGGTAACATTCCAGTTTTAAAGCAATGGACTGTATCTCAAAGGATTGTTAGGTTAATGATTGTGCAAAAAAAAAAAAAAAAAAAAAAAAAAAAAATCGCTTACCATCTATGTGCCATCATACCAGCCTACATCTTTTTTTATCTTGGAGGGCCCTCCGCCGTCGGTCCTTGCAAGCTGGTCAGGTAGTGGCCTCGAGGCTTTGAATCTCTCTCATATATAGGAAAAACCTAAACAGAAAAAATCAGAAGAGTTAAATGCAAAATAGTATTGGTTATACCAATTCTTTACATATTGTAACTAAAATTGTCAAGTATTAGTAACTATTTTGCCTTAAATTTTATTCAAAATATCGATTTTTTTTTTTACCAGTCTTGGTATTGGTCTTGCAACAGTTGGGCGGCCTTGCAAAGTGCAAGACCAAGACCGATTTTAGGCAACACAGGTAGGAAAGTTGTATGGCGCATGTTGTGTCATCAAAATATTTCAGCTGGTCTCATTTTTAAGGGTTTTTGAATTTCTCAAGGGGGTACATTCAGGCGGGATTATTTAGAAGGAACTTTGAGAAGTCTCAATTTGGAGGAACTTTCAAACTGCAAGGTAACAGCGGGCGTAAGATGTAAAATTTTCTCATGTAAAACTTTCGATTGCACTCGTTTTAAGAAGAAGAAGGCAATAAACGTTCTTAAAAGAGGGCATAGGCCCCGACTATTAGGGGCTCGTGGGGCTTAACCACCCACCCTCCCTCCCTATAATGTTGCAGTTGTGGGGCTCAGCAATTTGCTATAATATGAACTTCATGAACATATTGTTCATGTAAATTACAATACAATTACACAGAGCTCTATACATCTACTAGCAGGTATAGCATAATTTGTTTACCGGCGTCCTATTTTGGACAGTGACTCAAGCATGACGGGGCCCCCCGTTCCTCCAGCTCTCTCAATAATTTCCATGTTTCCATTTAAGTTGGCGCCAATGAAAGAGGACATCCGCCATCGACCTTAGGGGGAAATGGACACATTAAAAAAATCGAATCTCGCATTAAAATTGTTAGGGATAAAAACTATGAATCAAATATATTTATATTTATTTAGTGATGTTAAATGGACTATCGACTTAATCGTTTGACAAATACATGAAACGATGCGCATTAATAATACGAAAAAGTACGAATTTTACCCAAGTGATTGTATTTTGTCTTTTACCGCTCAATTCTGTCTGAGAATGGTATGATCGTTAAATACATGATCACAGGCCTTTTTTTGCACGAAAAAAAACACCTCCGACCGACAAAACATGAAAATTCGTAACACATTCAAAAAGTGGATATAGAAAAACATGCTTATTTTAATGAAGAGAAGAATAGTTGGGGTGATCAGTCAAATAAGAAGGCAAAAATAAATGATAATATTTATTTGCCGACGTTTCGACCTGAAGTTCAGGCCTTCATCAGGGCTAAGAAAAGAACCAGATAACAAGGTATGAGAAACATAAGTAATGATGATAAAAAAATTATGTCACCTTTTTGATTATGTATACTTCATCATTCTTCACATTGTAACGGTTATTATTATTTATCTCTTAGTTCTTACTATTGGCATTATTTTAACAACTTCATTCTATTTTAATTTTTTTACCATCACTACTTATGTTTCTCATACCTTGTTATCTGGTTATTTTCTTAGCCCTGATGAAGGCCTGAACTTCAGGTCGAAACGTCGGCAAATGTCAAAATAAATATTATCATTTATTTTTGCCTTCTTATTTGACTGATCACCCCAACTATTCTTCTCTTCATTATTCACGACAGTCAACCATTTTACCCACAATCATGCTTATTTTAGCACGTCAATTGCTCTTAAGCCCGTAAGCTCTCCTCTAACGATAATGGCTGCTATATAATTTTACCAATGAACATGGAACTCCTCTCAATGAGTCCAGATTTTAATCCCATCAAATATTTATGGGCTAATGTCGATTCACTGCTCACAATTTCAATCATAGTAGAAACACCCTCCTAATTGACTTCTAAGTTGACCCAATCAATGCCTAAATGATACTAAAAACACAGGACTGTATTCACTAGCGGATCCAGGATTTAATTTTTTTTTGGGGGGGGGGGCTTCAGCCCGAAAGTTTTTTCTCAGAAAAATAACGGTAATTACTTTGGAAAAAAAGAAAGAAGCTAACTACCTGTATGAAATGGTGTTTAAGTGATTCCTAAAGCTCTTTAAAATGTATTTACACAAACAATAATACTTAAAGAGATACTTTTTAAATATTTTTTCGATAAAACGTGGTTATATTTTGGCATTTTGTGGGGGGGGGCTTCAGCCCGAAAGACCCCCCCCCCCTGTAGATCCGCCCGTGACTGTATTCATAATATTAATTTGAAAATTTTGAATAAAAATAAATAAATGAATTACTGTATAATACAGCTTTGGGCGAAAACTTATGCTACATCAAAATTCATATTTTATTCTTTCAGGCGTGACCTGGGGGGGTTATTTGGCACAAGTTCTTCGTTCAGATTTTTTAATTGGAGGGGTGGGAGGGGTATATTAAGTTTTTAATTTTAAGACAACTTTTAAACCAGAAAAAAAGAAAAAAAAAAAAAAAAAGGCAATCTGAGGTTTACGAGTATATAAAAACATATATAAGTGCACCGCATACTTGGAAGAGCGGCAGATATGACTTTATCTTACTGGCTCAACTCAAGCGGACATTGTCTTCTGTATTTCCAGTTTTAGTATTGGCTCAAAGGGAGCCACTTGTTTGTAATATCGGTATACGGTATCTTTATTGTGTGTATATAATATATACAACTAACGACTTGTCTTTAGCTATGGGACACGGAACAAATTTAAAATAAAGTAGCAACAAATAAAAAAACAAAAAACCTATGAAAAGTGTCATCAGTGACAGGTCGTTTAATAGTATTTCATCATTCTGAACGAAACTAATTAGGAAATAAAGACTAATTTCCCCATTATCAAATTCATTGCCTACCCCCCGTTTTGAAAAATGCACCCCCTCTTGACAAAGCTCTTGCAATTATTTCAGATGCAATTTTTATTTAAAAGTCAAACATATTTAATATAAAATAATAATGAATTCCCAGCATGGCCGTAGGCAGAGGAGAGAAAGGGTATCAGGTTATCAGGTTTTTCGAGATGGAAAAGTTTATGAGACGGATCCCTTTATTATTACTTTATACGTTCAAGCTTTCTTTACCAATCGTCGGAGAATAAACGTGTTCCCTTTCCACCTTTGTGTTTGCATCACCTACAATTATATTCATGGCGTTTCGCGATAGTTTACCATAAACCCATTGAAATTTATTATAAAATTGGCATTTTACTTGATCATCACTGTTCATATATATATATATATATATATATTATATATATATATATATATATATATATATATATATATATATATATATATATATATATATACGTTTATATACGTTTATTTTCTCTTTAATCTAAATAAATGAACTAACACAATATCGTTAAATTAACTAAAGTTTAAAATTAAATAAACGGGGGAGAGGAGGGGGTCAACGGGAATCCGCATATGACGGCATCAAGAAAAAAAAAAAAACTCTTTTATTTACTTGTTCCACTGATATTATTGTCTGTTAGTTATAAAATATAATATTTTATCTAACCCTTATTGCTTTTAAATGGCATTATAATTTCATAAGGATAAATTGAATCTGAGAATCTTTGGTTGAATCTTTATGACTTGATCTGTATCAGTTATTCTTAATATAATCTTTAAAATTATTAGGGAAAAAAATGTATTTTTTTCATCGGAGAATATGAGAAAGTATCGATGGCGTTTAGAATATCATTATGGATGGTGTTTAAAATTTTATTGTAATTAAAATAAAATGACTGCTTATTATACCATAAGAACTATTGTAAAATAGATGTTTATAATTGATAAACGATATATTTTTACAATAAATGTTTTTAGTTATTACACACGAATATATTATAATTATATTTTGTGTTTTTCAAATAAAAAAATAAATCAATATAATAGCGATTATATGTAGTAATATAGACAGTGGCTATAAATGGTATCTAAAATTATACGTTTCAAGAAGTAATTATCATTTTAGAAGCTTATTGTCAGATTTAAAAATTCCGTGGTTTAAACAAAGAAACCGGAATTTTCCATGTTTATCGTGGATATTTTCTAATTCTGACGTCGTACACATGTATGTTGTTGATGACCCTAGGGTTTTACGCCTTAAAGCCTAAATAAACAAACAAACATGTATGTTGTTTTAATATACAGATTAAAAGCTGTGTAATAACGAAAATTGCGGCAAATAAGTTTTCCTGTATAGTTTTGGAGTTTAAACATTAAGTTATAATTACTCTAGCTTTTAAATGGTTGAAGACAAGATAGTAAAGTAATATACATTCTTAGAGAAAAGTTAATATTAAACAATTTACTTCCTCCTGATTTTTTCGTCAAGTCAAAAGATAAAGAGTTAGTGAGTCAAATAATGATGAAAATGCGAGGCAAAAACATTTATTTTTTCGAAGTTAGTGAATCATGAGGACGGACATGACGGAAACTATAGAATATAACGAACAAACTAATTCAAAAAACACTTTTTTTTTTTAAACTTTAATCATAACATTATTATAGATTGATAGCATAGTTTCACTGATATAAGTGAAAACCAAAAAAGCAAACTTTTTGAATCGAAAATTGAAATGTGTTTTTCTAGTTTATTATTTTAATACGGCCTAAAATTAAGGTCATGTTCATCGTATTTCTTAATAATTTCCGTTAATCGTGAGATAATTTTAGTTTGTAGCAATTATTATTTTTTCTGCTTTGTTTATATATATATATATATATATATATATATATATATATATATATATATATATATATATATATATATATATATATATATATATATATATAGTGTTATATATATATATATATATATATATATATATAGACGACGATGAAAATGACCTTAATTTTAGGCCGTATTAAAATATCCTATAAATTCAATTTATCCTTATGAAATTATAATGCCATTTAAAAGCAATAAGGGTTAGATAAAATATTATATTTTATAATTAACAGACAATAATATCAGTGGAACAAGTAAATAAAAGTTTTTTTTTTTTTCTTGATGCCGTCATATGTGGATTCCCATTGACCCCTCCCCTCCCCCGTTTATTTAATTTTAAACTTTAGTTAATTTAACGATATTGTGTTAGTTCATTTATTTAGATTAAAGAGAAAATAAACGATGGCTATATACATTTAAAAGAATAACATAAATGTTTATTTCTTATATAGGTAGACAAAATTAAAATTTTAAAATAATGAAAACGAAGATTTAATATTTAATGTAAATATTAAATAATAATTTACAAAATAATAATAATAATTACAAAATAATCATGTGGTTCGAAGTATTTTTTCGAAACAAATAACTGCAAATCATTATTTTCTTTATCTTCAATACAATTCTTAAAAATAAAATGGAGACTGCCCAGTTATGGGAGATATTAGTAAATACCTAGATATTGTTGAGAAATTCATAAATATATTATATTTAAATATTATTATATTAAATATTATATTTAAATAAATATATTCATATTATAAATATTTTAACTACGATCTTGGCGGTCAAAGTTATTTAAAATTTCTCTTTAACAGTGACTCCTAAAAAGTTAAAACAAATAAATTTTTCCGGAGGAAATCAAAAATTTTTATAAATAACAATTTTTGTAAAAATTTGATTTTAAAATACCTATTTTTGCTAACAAAATACGAAAAAGATTCCTTATAAGATAAAACAGGTTTTATACATTATATTTTTTTCTAGTTAAGTAAAAAGTTGGTAAAGTTTAAAAAAAAAATATATATATATATACTTCGCCAGCTTAAATTGAGCAATTTTACAAAACTTACAAATCGTGAGAAATTCTACAAAATGCTAAAACACGTCAATCGACTTGAGCCGACTTTAGCGGAATGCGCGTTACAAAAGCTCAATGTTATTCACTACTCATACGAAAAGTACAAAGCTCGTCTAAAGACCGTTTAATTTCAAGAATGTATTTTATTTTATATTTTAAAATATTCACATTGAAATACTGCCATGATCTGCTGTCTACCTATTTTTACTAAATTTTAGACTTATTTCATTTTGTAACAATAATAATTTATTATAAGTACTTAATTTATAGCATGTTTGGTTTTTTTAATTGTCAATTTTTTCTAAATGGCTGTTTTTAAAAGCCTTCATAGAAGGAAAATCGTAAATTAACATAAGAACTAATAAAAAAAAAGAAGGTAAATAAGTAATGAATAAAAAGATAAAGGTAAATACTAGTCTACAATACTTTTACTCACTCCCAAATCTGCGCTGTGACTTTCACGATTTGTGGAACATTTGTTCCATTTTTGCTTGTCAAGTTTCCTCCGCATTTGGTCCAAATTAGAAGATTTGTCACATCGCACCTTGGTCTCAGTGGTGTAGGAACATGGGAGCGAATTGGGTAGGTTGTCCCTGGTTTTCTTTCATTCCAAAAAATATTTTCAAGTATTCAAAAAGTACTCGAAATAGCGATAATTATGCATTGTATTTATTTGAAAAATAATACATTTATAAAATTTGAATAATGGCAAATTTTTTCAATCGAGCTCTTCCTCCTTGACAATATGCTCATTTAAGGTTTCGCCACTAATTCTCGACATGTGTAAATATAAATAAATCCGGAAACTTCTGTAAGAAACACACAAAACTGCACGATGGTTGAACTTGATGCAACTGGTTCTTTATCTAGATACTCACTGCCCTCTGCCCTTTCCCTACTACCTTACCTCTGTTATTGTTATTGTTTAAATACATAAATGGTATTATTACTATTTTACGTTTTCATAAACATTCATAAATCTGATTAATACTTAATCTGAAGCTATCAAACTATATTTACAATTTAACTAACGATATATATATATATATATATATATATATATATATATATTATATATATATATATATATATATATATATATATATATATATACACATACATATATATATATTCATTTACAACCCTCTTATTCCAATTTCTCCTTACAATTCAATCAGGCGCTGGGTAGCCATTTATCATGTAACAAAATTGCATTTTTCTCTATGTATCATTTGTATATATATATATATATATATATATATATATATATATATATATATATATATATATATATATATATATATATATTATTTTTTTGAGTATGGAAAAGATGTCCAGTCACTGTCACTGAGAGTTGTTTTTGTTAGTTTTTCAATGTATAAGATTCTAAGTCTTTGAGAAGCATTTAATTCATTACTAATATGTAATGCACTCCTGTATATGGGTATCATCTTTTATTTTCTCCGATCAATCTACATCTTAGGATATAGATTATATAAGACTTGGATAATGTTAACAATACTATTACTGTATTCATTTGAACATATTAAGGTACAGATGTTGATCATATGTAGTAAATATTTATCTACTCTTTTATTATTATTTTTTTCATTAATACAATGGTATGACAACAAAAGTAATTTGTCGTTCATTTCAAATTTAATTTAGTATCCATAGTTTATTGTTTGTAGCACCTATTTTGCAGTATTAGGACCTTATTGCTCATATTATTTATTTAATATATCTGTATAGTTATGTAAATACTTCTGATATTACTTGTTTTTTCGTTTTATTTTATTTTTTTATTGTAATATGCATTTCGGCCAGATGTTATGTTAATTTTTCTGTTCAATATTGTTATTCTTAAGGGACTTTGTCCAAGAATAAAGTTGATTCTTCTATTCTATTCTATTCTATATATATGCAGAATAAAAAAAAGCTCTATTCTGGGACGAAGTCCGTTAAGAATAACAGAGGTGTAGAGAACAAAAAATGAATTATATAAGTAAGAATATTTTTTTTCAGTGATTTATTCTCCCAAAATCATTCAACTCTATTACATCATAACGTTTCGGGATCCACTATTATCCCATATTCAGACAAGAAATTACAACATATCGCTATCAACAATTATATATAAACAATATAGCATTTATTAATTTAACTACAAACAACAATAATTAAATTTTTTATTTATTTTGCCAATTTTACCACTATCCAGCATCATCTTATTCTCCATAGGACTTGTCATTTTATATTATTTTTTTATTATTGTCCTATTCCTAAAATGCAGTAATTTTAAATTTATTATTTATTTAATTATTACGATTCGCCTTGTATATTACGGCTTTTTGTTTCAATTTATTTACCATATCCTTCATTGGACTTAGTTAGTTATTTATCTTGTTTTGATTATATGAACCTGTGTTTATCTCGCAATTATTTTCATTAAATATTTTTTTTTTATTTTATGCGTTAAAGAAGGGATGCAATTTAACCTATAATATTTTTTTATTTTCCAGACTCATTTATTTGTTTGTTATGATTATCAAATATAAAAATATTACAAAAATGAATTACTTCTGACTGAATTTGTACTGAGAAAATTTGTTATATTAAACAGGAAAATATAGATATACAGGGAGTCTCGTAAGTAGAGAGAAATTTTTAAAAGAGTGATAGCAGACCACAAGAGCTACTCGTTTACTAACCTTTAAATTTGTATTAATTAAGTTGAGCTTCATTAGGGAAAATCTTGAGATTAAGCTCAAATTGTGTAAATATTTATATTTATCCTGTCAAGTAAAAATTTGAAAAATCCTGTTTTCAGTAAAAGTGTATACAATTAATTGTTGAAAAGCTGCTATTTGCTGTTCTTCCATTATTTATGATGTATTATAATAAACCAAATTTCCTAAACATGCCTTTTAATCATAAAAGAAATTCATTTAAAAAATATTGATTTTTCAAATATTTTTCGGATAAAGTTGTTATAAAATGTGTTTTTTACCCAAATCTCCATTATTGTATTGAATCTGTATTTGTGAGTGAGTAAATAAAAGTTTCTGGATTGCGAAAGATCGAATAATTTAAATTTCTTTATTATATTGTTAGATATGCAGTGAATATAAAAAATCACAGTTTCGACCAATGAAAGCCTTGTGGGTTTGCAATAGTGCTACAAAAACCATTTAAATTTCGAACTGTTTTTGGTTAACGATAAATATCTCATTTTTAGAGCAACATAGCTGAAAAATGGTTTCATCCAATCTTAAAAAATTTAAAATTTTTGTACACATAATATTTTTTTTCCAAATCCAACAGGAAGCGAACTATCCAGCTTTCAAAATTTACCAATTTGGATTCCTTCACAATAGTGCTTTTTCAGATTTAAACAGAAGAATTCTGTAACTCCATTTTGAATATGGTTCAGAGGATTCGGAGGTTTTTCATGAAGATAATGAGCCATTGACTGGAGCGGTTGTATAATGATTGTATTAATATTTTATTGTATTAACGAACAAATATTAATAAAATAATTTTATAGTCAAATTTTTTATTATTATTATATTTTAATTTTGCCCAGGAGTCGCAAGTGTCATGGCCGAAACTGAAGTTCTATATTCGTATCGTCCCGTCTTTGCTAGTTTGTTATGTGCTTATTATCTCAAATCCTGATCTCAGGCTTTGTAAACGGTGAGTTTATAAACAATTTAACATTTTTACATTACAATCAGCGAGGTGAGTGACTTTTTATTAACAGTTAGCAACATTAAATTGGTGCTCGATTGCTAAAGACAGTTTACGTGGCAGATAATTCCCCTCAGCGGGTGTTATTTTTCAAATTCACGGTCACTGCGCTTCATTTTACGTTCAGAATATCTTGAGTTCGTACCTAAGACAGTATTTTTTTTATTAACTTATTATTTATTAAAGGCTATTTATTAACTTATTATTTATATACTTTTTTCTTCACGTCATCTAATGTATTTAATCTTTTTCAGCGTCTTTCCGTCAAATACCGAATGTCCTCTCCGAAATCCTACTCATGTCTAGTGTCCTAACTTCCTGCCACGTCAACTCCCAATCCCTTCCAGCCCATTACGATGAATTCCTAGAATATTTTACCCACAACTTTTATCACATCATCGCAATTTCCGAAACCTGGCTCAAGCCCTACATCCCCTCCTCTTCAGTCTCCCTTCCTAACTACACCCTAATCCGCCACGACCGGGACAGCCGGACTGGCGGAGGTGTACCTCTGTACGTTCATACCAGCCTAAAGACCCGAATTCTCCAACGTTCTTCTCCAACCGATCAGCCACAAGTCGAGTTCTTGATCTCCTGTAACACCTCTCATCTCCTCTATTCCGTGGTATATCGTCCTCCCCTTGTTCCGTTTGACCCTTCTTTCGAAGCTTCCCTCTTTAACTTTGTGCCCTTTTATTCCAAAATTATCATTTCCGGTGACTTAAACACCAATTTCCTCTCCGACTCCAGCGACAAATCATACCTAGAAAACCTTCTTTTCTCCCTTCATCTTTTTATCGTTCCTTTTTCTGCTACGCATCACACCGCAAGGTCCGACACTTGGTTGGACCTGTACATTATTGATTCCGCTCAAAACCTCCTTTCCTCTTCCCAATTACCAGTTTCTTTTTTATCGTCGCATGACCTAATCCAAATATCCTATAATATCCAAACCCCTCCGATCCTACCGAGAACAGTAACTTTCCGGAACCTCAATGGCCTTACTCGGGAAAAAATCTTACCTTCCCTAGAATCCCTAGATTGGAATATAATATATTCCTGTACCTCAATTGATTCCATGGTTGACATTCTCACCTCCAATCTTATTAATATCCTTGATGACCATGCCCCTCTCAAAACCTCCACCTTTCGTCGCCTTCCTGCTCCCTGGATGTGTCAGAAAATAAAGGATCTTCAGAAGAGGCGTGATGCAGCCCGGAGACGCTTTAGATGCACTAGATTGCCTGACGACTATCAAGCGTTCAGGGCGCTCCGCAACCTGACACAATCCACAATCCGACGAGCCAAATCTACCTATTTCCATGAAGCCCTTTCCTCAGCTCCTGATTCCAAATCCAAATGGCTACTCCTTCGTAAACTCTCTCTTTGTGATCCTACCAGATCTCCTCCCTCTGCAGTGCACCCAGTTTCATCAAATGACTTAAATTCTTATTTTATATCTGTTTCCTCTTCAACTCCTTCATTTCTCCCTTCCTTCTTTCCTCCTGGAACATCTTTCAATGACGCCGATTTTTATTTTTCAGATATTTCTCCCACAGACCTCATATCCGCCGTGATGAAATCACACTCTAATTCTATTGGTCCAGATGGCATTCCCGTCAAATTAATTAAATTATGCCTCCCTGAAATCCTTCCGGTACTCCTTTTCATCTACAATTTTTCCCTACAAAATTCAGTATTCCCTTCCTTGTGGAAAAAAGCCACAGTCCGTCCTTTAAATAAAAATTCTAATCCGTCTTCCCCTGAAGATTTCCGGCCAATCTCAATCCTTTCTAACCTTTCCAAACCCCTGGAGAGAATTGTGCAATCCCAAGTTTCCACCTTCCTTGAACAGTCCAATCAACTTGACCTTTACCAATCTGGTTTCCGACCAGGTTATTCCACACAATCCGCCCTAATCAAAATCATTAATGATGTTCAGTCCGCCATTGATGACAAAAAACTAACCGTCCTTATACTCATTGACTTTTCCAAAGCCTTTGATTCCATCAACCACTCCATTCTCTTTTCCAAATTAAAATCATTATCCTTTTCCCATAGTTCTATCCTATGGTTTCAATCATTCCTTTCCCAACGCTCACAAGCTGTCGCTATTCCTAATCAACCCTTGTCTTCCTATCTTACTTTGTCCGCAGGAGTGGCCCAGGGCTCTAGCATATCTCCCCTCCTTTTTAGTTCTTATATCAATGACATCCATAATTCAATCCTTCACTGCTCCCATCACCTTTACGCCGATGACTCCCAAATCTACCTTTCCTTCCATCCCTCAGAGTTGCATGAAGCGTTTGCCAAAATTCAAGAAGACTTGAATCGGATCAGTGCCTGGGCAAACTTAAATGAGTTAAGGTTAAACGCTGTAAAAACTCAAGCCATTGTCATTGATTCCAAACCCCTTCTCAGAGCCAATACCAACATACCTATAATGTACCTAAATGACCATCCCATTACGTTCACCTCCTCAGTAAAAAACCTAGGCATTTTCATAGACCAAACCCTATCCTGGAAACACCATATTGCTCACATTACCCGACAGTCAATTGGTACTTGAAACTATTCCATCGCTTCCGCCATCTCCTACCCATCTCCACACGTAGACTCCTAGTAACTTCCCTCATCTTCCCCCACCTTGATTACGGCTGCGTGGTGTACGGTGGCCTCTCGGCAGAACTCGGGGAGAGACTGAAAAGAATTATGAATGCCTTCGTAAGATTTGTCACAGGGGCCCTGAGGTATTCCCGTGTTTCGCACCACTATGCTGAATTAGGATGGCTCTTCCCTTCCTTCCGAAGACAATATTTCCTAGGCACATTCCTTTACCAAATAATCAATAGTCATCGTCCGTCCTACGCATACAATCTCCTACAATTCAAATCATCTATCCACACCCTCTCCACAAGATCTCGTCCTTCTGACCTTTACACTCCTTTCCACAGATCTGCATCATTTAAACATTCCTTCGTTGTCCGTTCCACTGCATTCTGGAATTCCATCCCACTAAAAATCCGCCATGCATCATCCTTATCCACCTTTAAAACCCTCTCATTCCAATTCCTCTTCACAATCCAATCAGACGCTGGTTAAATACATACTATGTTATAACGATTTAATTTTCTTTAGACATTATTTTTTTCTCTTATTTTTTATTGTTTTATTCTGTGTTGAACGTGAATTTTCATCACCACTCACTAAGCATTGTGAGTAGATAAAATTTGTTTTCCTTAAGTTCTAATTTGTTATTCATGGAATGTATTTCAGTGAAATGTATTTTATTTCTAATTATCTTCAACATACTTCTCGCTATGTGTATATATATACTTTACTTTATTTTCTCTTCTCCTAATCTTTACGCATAATCACTTAAATATCTTAGGGAACATATGTATATCATTATTTGTTTTTTTATATATTTTTTTGTTTTAGTTTTAACAATTTCTTTCCCTACATATTAACAGTTATTATTTTTGTTTTAAATTTTTATATTCCATCACTACAATGCTTTACCTATAAAATAGATTTTACTTTCCTTTATAATTTCATTCAGTGATTATTATGCAATTATTTTAGCTCCAATATTGTAGTACTGAACCCCTATTACCAAACTGTCCTCGTTAATTTATCCTAAGAGCTTAATTAATACTTAATGTATTACATGTATTTTGTCATTATTCATTGTAATAAGTCTTTTGACCAGATTTGTAGTTAATATATATGAACAATACTGTTATTCTAAAGGGACCTAGTCCCAGAATAAAGATGATTTTTCTATTTTTTTTTTTTCTTAAATCATTATTTTATTTTAATTTTTTTTTCTACTGAGACTTTATTTTATTTATTTTTAAAAATGTTTTTTTTAAATATTTGTATATAGATTTGTAAATAGATTAGTTATTAAGTATTTGTTTTGTAAATTTTCTTATTAGTGATACTTTTTTTTTCTCTCTTCTTTTTGTATATATTATTATTTAGAGGTATGAAATCTGATAAGAACATCTCCGAAGAATCTCCGAAATCAGTGAGACTGATTCTCAATATTTAACAAGGCGAACTCTCCAAAATATTAATAAAACTCAACAAAATAAAACGCTGCAATCAAACAAAATCAAAATCAAATCAAAAACAAAATAAAACTCTGCCCCCGGGTCGGCAGGCAACTCACCTAATAAAAAAAAACAAATCCGCTAAAATAAAGCAATCTCTCAAAGTAAATAAACAATCAAAAACTAGTAATAATTCAGCTATGAAACCTGACACTAAACCACCAACTATCACATCCAGTAACAATTCTGTTACAGCCAATAATAAAAGTAACGAAATCACTGAACCTAGAACTTTCACTGAACCAGTGCCACCTCCGATATATGTAAGCAAGATTGACAATTTCATTCAGTTCGGTCAAGAAATAGCTAATCTGATCGGACCGACCAACATCCGGCGTTTTTCTCGCGTCAACGATATAAAGATTAACACCAATACTAAAGCTGATTATAAAAAACTTATAAATCACTTGACAGCACACAATCACGACTTCCACTGCTATCAACTAAAAGAAGAAAAAACATATAGGGTGGTTTTGAGAGGTCTTCACTCTACCACACCCACTACCGCTATAAAAAAAGATCTGGAAGATATCGGCCATACTGTAAGACATATATCTTCTGTTTTACATCCAATTGATAAATACCCACTGCCATTATTTTTCATCGATTTAGAACCAGCCCGGAATAATGCAGAAATCTTCGATGTTAAAAGACTGCTGTATTCTGTTGTAAAATTTGAAGAGCCGAAGCAGAAACCTATAGTCGTTCAATGCACCAAGTGCCAAAACTTAGGGCATACAAAGGCTTACTGCCATCACTCGGTGCGCTGCGTTAAATGCGCCGGGCATCACGCCTCTAACACCTGCCAGAAACCGTTAATTGAACCACCAAAATGTGCCCTTTGTGGTGAGGACCACTCTGCAACCTATCGGGGCTTCATTATCTATAAGAAGCTATATAAGCAAAGAACTTATAATTTATCATTAAAAAAAGAAGAACAGAAGAATCCTACCCAGGTACAGGCACCTGAACTCCTAAATTTGGCAGCGTTTACTCAACTGCCGAACGAAATAATACCACAATTGACACATAACCCTTCTACATCAACAGATCATCCCCATCAAGACTCTAGGCACCTATATTCAGACACCATGGTGAAGAATCAACAGCCGCGAAGTCAGACGTCTCAGATTTCCAAAACTAAGACTCAGGCTTCCAAACCTTTGGAATCCAGACCTCCAGATCCAGACATCCAGACCTCCCAATCCAAGGCCCTAATCTTCCACATTCATTCAAAATCTCCACGTCAGCAAATGCCTCCTCATCAGATACCTTACGTGTAAAATTACCGCCCGAACATCCAACTCCTGTTTATTCCCATCCTACTGCTCATATTTACTCTCCTTCCCAAGTTCCAAGGGTACATCCTTCATCAGACACTCCTTATCATAAGAGCTTTCACTCACGAACTCCTAATCACAACCAACCTGACCAACAAAACCCGATCGATTTAATAAACTCCACCCTTGCGTCCTTCCTGAAAGATCTCCAAGAGACTATCAAGCCACTAATCACCCTCCTCACAAGAATCCTTACTGAAATTCCCTTCAATCTCTCACGATGAGCACTAAGCTCCTAGCTGTTCTTTTATGGAATGCTAACGGACTACTCAACCACCGAGACGAACTCGACATTTTTCTTCATGACTACCTGATTTATATTGCTTTTTCTTCATTGATATTGCTCTACTGACAGAAACTCACTTCACTCGACGTTCATATTTCTACATACGTGGCTACATCACTTATAGATCAGACCACCCCGACAACACTTCCCATGTCGGTTCTTGCATCCTTATCCATAAATCCTTATCCCATTCTCTCATTCCTTCTACTTCAACTGAGGCTATTCAAGCAACATTAGTAATCATTTCAACTCGTCCTTTCCATTTAACATTCTCAGCTGTATACTGTCCTCCCGGTCATACTCTTACCTACAACTTACTTGAATCCTTATTTCAATCCTTCGGATCGCGCTTTATTGCTGGAGGAGACTACAATGCTAAACACCAACGATGGGGTTGTCGATCATCCAACTCCCGTGGTAACATACTATCTTCTGTCTCAACTTCCAATAGTTACTCTGCCCTCTCTCCTATGAATCCTACCTATTGGCCAACATCCCTCAAAAAACGCCCTGATATCCTGGACATATTTGTCACCTCTCAAATTTCCTCTTCCCATGTCACAATAAAATCCCTGGATGACCTCTATTCAGATCATTCTCCAGTTCTGCTTTCATTACACACAACCTTCGCTCCTAAGCCCTCGTTCTCACCTACACTGATTACAGGACGAGGAAACTGGGACAAATTTCGTAAAGACCTGGAAAATAAATTGGACCTAAATATTCTACTGAAGACGAAACGTGATATTGACACAGCCATAAAAAAACTTACTACATCTATAATTGACAAAATAAACGATAATACATCTACCAATAAAACTGACAACTCCCAACAAACAAATTTGCCGCAGCATCTTCGTATCTTATTAAGGGGAAAACGCAGAGCAAGATCGAAGTGGCACAGGACTAGATACCCAACAGATAAGAAATATTACAACAAATTAACTAACCAACTAAAAGCTGAAATTAGATAATACAAAGTTCAAAATTTACTTAACATGACAGAAAAACTTACTACTTGTGACAAATCACTATGGTTGACCACTAAAAAGCTCCTTAAATTCAAAGATTTTAACCACCCACTTATTACTGAAACCCAAACCTGGTCCAGATCTGATGAAGAAAAATCTCAAATATTTGCTCAGCATCTCTCAAAAACATTTAATCCACACCCAGACATCCTTAATCCAACCCACCTTGAGTTTATTGAAGCAGAATTGGATATCCCACTCCAATTGACTCCTCCACCTAAAGCATTTCATCCTTCAGAAATATCCAATATCATTAATAGATTACCTTCCCGCAAAGCTCCTGGCCGTGACCTAATCACATCCCAGATCCTAAAATTTCTTCCTAAAAAAGCCATATTGTTCTTAACCTATATATTTAATGCTGTACTCCGCACCACATATTTTCCTGACTCTTGGAAACTATCCATTGTCAAAATGATACCTAAACCCACAAAGCCGCCAGAACACCCATCCTCTTACCGTCCTATCCCCCTTTTACCCATTATGGGCAAAATCCTGGAAAAACTCATTTTAAAACGCCTGTATCCCATCCTAGACTATAAACACATTATCCCAGATCACCAATTTGGATTCCGCACATCCCACTCCACTATTCAGCAATGCCATCGTGTGGTAGAAGTCTCCTCTGCATTGGAGCGCGGAATGTACTGCACGGGAGTCTTTCTCGACGTTGAACAGGCGTTTGATAGAGTCTGGCATCCGGGACTGATGTACAAACTCCGTGAATTCCTACCACCTACGTACTTTCTCATTATCTGTTCCTACCTTACTGACAGATACTTCAAAGTCAATCATAACAATGCTTATCCATCTCTTTTTACTCAGTCTGCCGGTGTTCCTCAAGGTAGTATCCTAGGTCCTATCCTTTACACAGTTTATACAGCTGACATCCCAACCCAATCCAACATTGTCATCACCACCTATGCCGATGACACGTGTATCCTATCAGTTAATAACGATCCATCTATTGCATCCCAAACTCTTCAATCACACATCACAAGCCTTGAAAAATGGTGTCAAAACTGGAGGATTAAAATAAATTCCAATAAATCTCATCAAATAACCTTCACTCTTCGTCGTAAACCTATGACTTCCTGTCCTACAGTATCCTTCAACAATAGCCCTCTTATCCCTGTCGAACAAATCCGATACTTAGGACTCCACCTTGACAAACGACTCACTTTGAACCCCCATACCAGACTGAAACGACTAGAAACCGCCCGACGTTTTCGACTACTGCAGCACTTACTAGACAAACGATCTAAGCTTTCAATCAATTATAAACGACTCGTATATATGACAATAATAAGACCTATTTGGACTTACGGAAATGAGCTTTGGGGCTCCACTAAACCATCGAATTCCTCTCGTATCCAATCCTTACAGTCCAAAATCCTTCGTAAAATCCTCAACGCTCCTTACTTTGTCACAAATAAAATCATCCATAAAGACCTTAATGTTCCATATGTTTCCGATTTGGCCCCATCCAGATACCTGTCCTTCCATAACAAACTGCAGAACCATCCGAATCCTCTCGTTTTAAACCTTGATTCCTCCTCGATCCCTGATAACCCTCCGAGGCGTCTGAAAAGAAGATGGCCTCGGGATCTTCTAATATAGAACTTTAATTTGAGTTCTACCAATGGGTAGTTTCTCTTCATGTTGTACATGTCGTGTTACCAATTTCACATTTACTTATTGTATTTTCTATGTAATACAGTTGTAAATTCCATTAAAATAATAAAAAAAAAAAAAGAAAAAAAATTGCCCATTTTGAAAGCTCGATAGTTCGCTTCCTGTTGAGTTTAGAAAAAAATGTTAAATAATTTTTGCTTTTTAAGATTGAATATAACAATATTTTATCTACGTCACTTTAAAAAGGAGAAGATCTCTAGAGTAAACCAAAAAAAGTTCAAAATTTCAAAGACGGAAACTTAGATTTTTTTATAATCACTGCATACCTTATAAATACGGATAAATTCCTATACTCGATATATGGATGAAAAACAGTTTATAAACTATTTACTGAAAAATCATTATTTTTAAATTTTTTATTTTCATAAATAAAATGTGTTTATAGGCAATTATGTTTATTACAAAATATCCCAAATCACGGAAAAACAAGAAATAAAAGCTATGTAACAGTTAATTGTAGTAATTTTTGCTAAAAACATGGGTACCTTTACTTGAAAGTATAAAAAATATCATTTTGTTTACAAAACTTGAGCTCAATATATTGAGTTTTTTCCTGAATAAACCTCAACTTAACTAATAAGAATTTATTAAACGAAGAAGTTTTTACTAAAGTGGGGTAACATAAGTATAGTTGGATGATGTTTAAAAAAATCCCAAATAATTTATGATTTTTTAAAAACAGAACTTACCTTTTAGTTTAACCGCTCAAAAGTCCTCTCTAATTGGTTTCAACAATGATAAACTCTAGTTTAAAGTAAATTTTATCTTGTTTACAATGAAGCAATTATTAATTACTTATATTAAATATTTGTATGGTTATTGCTTTCGATTCAATAGAAAACACGTCTCACTTAAAAAAATCATAAAACATGAATTTTCTACATTTCTGCTGAAAATTGATCTATTGTGTACATGTATTTTTTTGTAGCTCTTGAGGTTTGCTATCACTCCTATAAAATGTTTCCTCTACTTACGGGTCACCCTATATAAATAAATGCTGCAAAATCTATGGAAAATTAATTCCCTTCACTTTTTCACAGTTGTTTATAAGTTTTTTTAGACCAAGACCAAAATTCGTAATTTAAAATGCCTCTTTAAAATAGGCACCGACTCTTTTCAAAAATTGCACTCCAGGAACAACTTTAACTTTAAATCCAGAAGGTAAACACAGAGCCGATCTAACGCTGTCCACTCAATATTATAACTATTACATTTAATTAAAATTATAGTTGAATCTACTTGATCGAATCTTTTCGAAATTTGAGCCTTATTAACCGTAAATAATTCAAAGTATTAACGTAATTAACTAAATTTGAAACCTAGCTAACTAACGATAAGTTACTTATGTTTCTCATTAAATGAATAATCCAACACCTTAATAACAAAACCGTATATTATCATCATCAGTATTAAGAATTTTTATACCTGTTTGGTATACTCATGATCTTCAGAGGACAAACTCCTTAATCCCTGCACAAATTGGACTCATTTGCTTTTCTGTTAATTTTATTATAAATAAATGAATTTATATGAATGATTATAAATTATCTAGATAAATAACCACCTTCTCCTTATAGGAGATACTCAAATCCTCTCTCCCAAGAAGAAGTGGCCCAGAAGCTATATGAAAATTAACATTAAGAAACTATAGACACCTGAAAACAAAAATAAATATAAAGAACTTCTTAATCATAATATCCTGTAGGTCAGGGTGGATGAAAATGTGAACGTTCTGCGGGAAAAAATAAAAAATGCAATAATAGACTCAGCAACCACGACTTGCGGGATCACAAAAATCTCATCGAAAAGCAAAAGATCAGAATGGTGGAATGAAGGAGTGAAGGCGGCAGTCAAAAGAATGAAAACTGCTTGGAAAGACTACATTAGAGATAAGACTCCAGTAAATTGGGAACTCTATGCACGCAGAAGAAATGAGGCTAAGTTAGTTGTTAGAGTGGCAAAAACGAAGAGTTGGGAGAAGCCTACAGAGCAACTACCATGACAATGTTAAAATCTTCTGGAAAAAAATTAAAGCAATAAAAACAAAGAAAAGTAAGCCCATAAGAAATATAAAGGATGAAAGAGGCGAATTAATCACCAGAGATACAGAAATTCTGGATAGATGGAAACGCCACTATGAGGACATTTTCTCAAGCAATGATGCTGACAATAAGTTGGATATGTGTGAAACTCCTCCACAAGAATTTGACGAGATAATCTGGGAAGAAGAGGTCGAAAGTGTAGTAGAAAAACTAAAGAATGGTAAGGCCGCTGGTAGAGATGGTATTGTGCCAGAATTTATTAAATACGGGGGACCTGAACTGATAAAAGCCCTACAGTGTCTCTTTCAAGAAGTACTGACTAAAAAAGTTATTCCAGAGGATTGGAAATATAATGTTATTGTTCAGTACATAAGAAAGGAAATACTAGCGAATGTGGAAATTACAGACCTATTTGTCTTTCACAGGTTGTATATACGATATATACTTCAATAATTATTTTTTTTTTTTTTTTTTTTTTTTGAATAATAATACAATCAGCCACTGGAGGGCTATAAGTATTAGGGCTAAGAGTTCTCATTCAAACAATATATACAAATAATAGAGAAATAAATATAAATATAAAAAGTAAATAAATAATACTGATGAAGAATGAAAATAAAAGAAAAAAATAAATAAACAATAACATAAAAAGAAACTTATAAACACAATCATACCTATATACAATATATACATTCGCCCAAGAATCTCCTAGCCAGGCTTTTTCCCCCACATGTGGAAGGCAAAGCAAGAATCCAGGAGATCCCAGTGCCACTTTTCCAGCCGCATCACTAGTATTAGAAGCCAATGGAGACTGAAAGAGGGCACTAGAGCCACAGACGCTCGGGACATGAGTGGAGAAGCTGGCCATTGCCAGGACTCCAGAAGCATATTTATAAGAGATCTCTGGGCCACTGCCGTTTTAACCTTCGTGGAGGATTGTAGGGATGAAGGGAGCTGGATAGGGATTGAGCTAGAGGATTTGGATGATGGGTAAGGTTTTGGTGAAAGTTTGAGAATCTGGTTGGGATGATGTCGAGGACAAATGGGATGTTAAGGTCATGGTGTAGGGTCTTGTTTGTGACATAATATGGGGCATTGACTATTGTTATAAGTACTTTGGACTGGAAGGATTGGATGCGTTTGATATTCGAATGTTTAGCAGTTTCCCACAGTTCAAGTCCGTAGGTCCAGATAGGTTTCAGTATGGTCTTGTAGATTAAAAGTTTATTTTCAATCGAAAGATGGGATGTCCTACTTAGTAATCTATACAGCTGGCCATATCGTCGGTTAAGTTCTTGTCTTTTAAGTCTGGTATGTGGGTTCCAAGTTAGTCTTTTGTCAAGAAGGAAGCCAAGGTAACGGACTGTGTCTGAGTAGGGAAGTGGAATTGAATTAAAAAGGATTGACGGACAGGATCTGCGTCGCAGGGTAAAAGTGATATGTTTGCATTTTGATTCATTGATTTTGATGCGCCAGTTGTTGCACCACTGCTCAATCAAAGAGAGGTGAGATTGTAGGTTTAGAGATGCTATTTGAGGATCTGAGTGGGAAGATAGAATGGCAGTATCATCAGCAAATGTAGCTAGAAATGTATCGGGATTTGAAGGGATATCGGAAGTGAAGAGGATATAGAGAACTGGGCCCAAGACACTGCCTTGTGGAACACCAGCCTCAACTGGATAGTAAGTGGAGAATGCGGTGTCACAACGGACTTGAAAGGAACGATTTGAGAGGTAGGATTTGAGGACTAGGTATAAGGATTGGGTAAATGGGTTTTGAGCTTGAAAAGCAAGCCATCGTGCCACACCCGGTCGAAAGCTGGAGCCCATTGTGCTACGTCCAGAAAGGCACCAGTGCAATAATGCTTGTTTTCAAGTGCAGAGGATATATGGTCCACAACACGAAGGCCTTGTTGGACAGTGGAATGTCTTGAGCGGAATCCAAACTGATGAGAAGGGATGTTGTGGGATTCGATTATGGGTAGGATGCGTTTGAGAAGGATTTTCTCAAAGATTTTTGAAAGGATCGGGAGTAAGCTTATCGGTCTATAGGATGATGTGTTATTAACAGGTTTACCTGGTTTTGGAAACAGGATGATTATGGAATGTTTCCACACCAAAGGAAAGTTGGTTGTGCGAAGGATGCAGTTGTATAGATAGGTAAGGAATATGATTGCTTTTTTGGGAAGTTGTCTAAGGATTTGTGAAGTGAGGAGATCATATCCAGGGGATTTTCGGGGTTTTAATTTGTTTATAAGGAATTTGACCTCAGAGGGGTTAACAGGTTTTGGAGGTAGAGAGAGAGGAATTGGTGAAGAGAGGAATTCTTCAACTTCAGCAGTACTTCAATACTGGAGAAGAAACTTAGAGAAATGGTGGAGGAACATTTAAAAGAGGAGCAAGTTGCTTTCAGGCCTCATCGTCAAGCCCAAGACCACATATATTCTTTAAGAACAATAATCGATAAGGCTTGGGAACGGAACAGAAATGTATTCCTCACATTCTTAGACATAAAGGCTGCATTCGATTCCGTTCCTAGACAAGAACTATGAAAAGCCCTGTAGGAGAAAAATTTTCCAAGAGGTTTGATAGATGCTATAAGGTCCACGTATCAGGACTCAAAGGGAATAGTTAGAATAAATGGAATAGAGTTCGATATCTTTGCCATGAGTAAAGGTGTTAAGCAAGGAGACAGCTTGAGCCCCCTACTGTTCATTATATATATGGGCGAAATTCTAAAGATTTGTAACGGACGAACAGCGCTAACAGTAGTAGGAAAATGGAACATGAGGACGATATTGATGCAAGTAATGGTCTTTGCAGATGACATCGTTCTCATATCAGACTCAAAGGAAAATCTGCAGCAAGCGGTGATCGAATGGGAGGCTGAATTAGCAATAAAGGGTATGGCAAGTAATGTCGGAAAGAGCAGAGTAATGCAGATTGGACGGGATCAGGAGGTTGTTGAAATTTATTGCAAAGGAGCGGTACTGAAAATGGTGGAGGACTTCACATATCTCGGTGCAGTAATAAACAAGAACGGAAGGGTTGACTATGAAATTTCCAACAGGATTAAAAAGGCCAATGATGTGTATTACAGCTTATGCAATACAGTCATTGGGAAAAGGGAGGTAGAGATGAATGTAAAAATGCATATTTTTAAAGCGGTATATCTACCAACCCTTATATATGGGAGTGAAAGTTGGGTCCCATTGACCAAACACCTTAGCAGAGTTACTGCTTGTGAAATGAAATATCTTCGAAGGGTAGCCGGCAGAACCAGGAGAGACCGGATCAGGAATGAAAAAACAAGAGACAACCTAGACGCTGTCTCACTAAAGAATTCTATAGAAAAGAGGCAGCTGGGATGGTTCGGGCATGTATGCCGAATGAATGAAGACCCACAAAGAAGCACCCAAGAGGAAGACCCAGATTGTCGTGGATGGAGTACATCTCCCAGATCGGGCAGAAAAGACGTATGAGGATAGGGGATATGAGGGCTCTAGCTCGGGACCGAAATGCTTGGGGTGCATGGATCGAGGAACCTCCTCGCTGAAAGCCATAAAGGAGGTAGAGTAAGAAAAAGAAGAAGAACTAGATAAATAAACACATTAATTATAAATGGAGAGACCTTGAAGTAAAGGGGTATAATTGACTAATAATATAAAAATAAACTTTATTATTATTAAAATATATTTAAAATAAAAACTAATCAACAATATACAATCATTGTATCAAACTCGTTTTTTAACTATCCACTAGACTATACATATGAAAATAATTTGTATTATGATGAGGTGCACTTATACCTCTTTACAACCAACTAATCTATTCACAACCCTAAAAAACAACAACCTATAATCACTATGATTGCTTGAGTAGTGAGGTCCATCATGGTGTTATGGGGTACATTTTTTACGAAAACGCTATTGTCATTATAATTGCGACATCGCGTATGCATTCATTGTTAAATTTCGGATTATATCGATATATTTTTTTAATTTATTTATTCAGTAATATAACATTCTGTCACATGGACAATAATTATAGAGAGGTAAGAACACATTCACACTATATATACAGAAAACATAAAATAAACAAATGAAAAATAACAACTAAATAATAATCAAAAAGTATATACAAGAAAAGAATATACATTAACTTAAAAATAAGTAAATTAAAACATAAATATAACTATATACAATATGGATTATAGATCCCATCCATTATTAGCGGTGTGGAAATGCGGCAACCTGGTATGATGTTTATTATGATCACTTTTACGATCTTAAATATATGTTCATGCGCGATCTTTAAATTTATAATATTTTCAAAACCTACGCCTGGATATTTAAAAATTCTAATATGTTAAAATAAATCGATATATAAACAGGTGATTTTAAAATCGTCATAGTATTTTTATCAAATGCGGCGATGAAATAATAATAAACACTTAAATCGAAGAAATGAGAATTATAAATCTAACTATATTTTTAACTTAAACTCTTCAATATTTTCAATACGCTTAATTTTATAACCACCAAAGAAATTTGAAATGAATTAATATTCATTGGTTAAATCAATTTTTATTCAATAAACATTATTTAAAAAAAAAACTCCATCACTGCAAGATTTGACCGGTATCACGCTCAACCGCCAACTTTTTTCCCTTAATTAATTTTTTTTAATTAATGGTACTTATTTTATAGAGGCTCGGTGTGCCCCAGGAGGGTCTTCCAATCCCTGGGTCGAACCACGCCTGATGTACCAGAATAAATTACCTGCCACAACCGGACTTAAACCCGAGACCTTGAGCAATGGAAGTCATTTCCTTACTCACAGTTCTACTCCATTCCTATTGAATTAGGAATGCAGTATTATTATACAATTATTTTTTTTAGCCAACAGAGGAAATAAATGTTCATGCTTCAATGAATAATTAATAAATTATTAAAAAATTACTACATTTTTATTTTTCATTATTAACACTTTCAATCATTAAAACGGTCTATCATTATCATTTTAGTACTCAAAGTTTCTGTTCTGTTTTAGTGTTCATATTTTTTTTATTATACTGGCTTTCTTACTGTTTATCTTGTTATTTACAAAGCCCCGATGAAGGCCCTAAACTTAGGCCAACAAAATATAATAGGGATTCTTGTGTGTGATTTTCTTTATAACCGAACGCCCAACTGAATTCTCCAACTAAAAATTATCTAGACAAAAGTATTGACCGATCGTTTACTCAATTAATTAACGTAGTTCTATCAATTTGTGATGGCCAAACTCTGCCAAGAGTTGGATAGCGTATCTTGGACCACCGCACAATCTAATCCTGTTGATGCTAATCTAAGTTGTTGCTAGATCACCATTGATTTCGAACACATTACGGTCCCAAGAACTTTCTCTCTCACTACAGCCATGATTCAAAATGACCCTCATCCCCTTAAAACTAACCTTAATTATTTATGTGTAGTTATAAACATATGGTTATTTAATTATCAAACAACTTTATACTTTTAGGGTTTGCAACTATGGAACAGCGATAGAATTTTCGATAGTTCTTTTGAATATCCGTAATTCGTATCCTCTCATTAGAAACAAGTGTAATAGCTATAACTCTGTTTAATAACTAATGACTGTTTTGTTTAAAATGTGTCCCTCATCTATAATGAACTGCCTATTTGCAAAAAAATCAAATATCAACTGCCTATTGGCCGAAAAAATCAAATATAAAACTATAATTGGATCAAAAATACCGCGAAAGCTTAAGGCCCTTCTTCGGTGACAAATTTAACACAGCATTCCAATAAAACTTTTTTTTTCATTTCAATATTTTTTAAATATATTTTCAATCCGAATCGACAAACTTTTCTGTGATTCGCAGAGAAATTACCTTTTTAAATTAGTTAAAAATATTATCTGCCAAAAACATTTCGATAAATATTGGGTTATTATAATGGGTTTATTTCACCGATCCACGGAAGCGTACTATTTCCATACCCCAATTTGTATAGATAGACCCAAATTCACTTTATATCTTAACTGCTCACAAATTAAAATCGACTATAACTGAAATATGCTTCTATCTTGAAGAGATCAGATGACTATAGTTGCACAGAGGATTAAGCAATGAAAACAATCAATGGTAAGTTGTTACCTTTCATTATGTTTTATTCCAGTTGAAAATATTTCTGTTAATATTATGTTTGATTCAGGGTAAACAAATAATTTTTTTTTTTTTATTTCTTTATGACATTTACAACTGTATTACATAAATACATCAAGTAAATTTGGACATAATTGATATAATGACATGAATACACTTGCTGAGTAACTACCCAATGGTAGCACTCTAATGATATGACTATATTAGGAGATCACGGGGCCATCTTCTTTTCAGACGCCTCGGAGGGTTATCAGGAATTGAAGAGGAAGCAAGGTTAGAAACGAGAGGGTTGGGATGATTCTGAAGTTTATTATGGAAGGATAGGTATCTGGATTGGGCCAGATCTGAAACATAAGGAACATTAAGATCTTTATGGATAATTTTATTAGTGACAAAGTAAGGAGCATTGAGGATTTTACGAAGGATTTTGGATTGTAAGGATTGGATGCGAGAGGAATTCGATGGTTTAGTGGAGCCCCATAGCTCAACTCCGTAAGTCCAAATAGGTCTTATTATAGTCAAGTATATAAGTCTTTTGTAATTAATGGGAAGTTTAGAGCGTTTGTCTAGTAAGTGCTGAAGTAATCGGAAACGTCGAGCGGTTTCTTGTCGTTTCAGTCTAGTATGAGGATTCCAAGTTAGTCGTTTGTCCAGGTGGAGTCCTAGGTATCGGATTTGCTCAACAGGGATAAGTGGAGTATTGTTAAAGGAAACTGTAGGACAGGAAGTCGTTGGTTTACGACGAAGGGTAAAGGTAATTTGGTGGGATTTATTGGAGTTTATTTTAATTCTCCAGTTTTGACACCATTCTTCTAGATTTATGATGTGTGATTGAAGCATTTGGGATGCAATTGCTGGGTCATTGTTTACTGATAGGATACATGTGTCATCGGCATATGTGGTGATGACAGTGTTGGGACAGGTAGGGATGTCAGCTGTATAAACTGTATAGAGGATAGGACCTAGGATACTACCTTGAGGAACACCAGCAGACTGGGAAAAAAGGGATGAATAGGCGTTATTGTGATTTACTTTAAAGTATCTATCAGTAAGGTAGGAACGGATAATGAGGAAGTATGTAGGTGGTAGGAATTTTCGGAGTTTGTACAGCAGTCCCGGGTGCCAAACTCTATCAAACGCCTGTTCAACGTCGAGAAAGACTCCCGTACAG
This sequence comes from Nezara viridula, assembly GCA_928085145.1. Taxonomy (NCBI): domain Eukaryota; kingdom Metazoa; phylum Arthropoda; class Insecta; order Hemiptera; family Pentatomidae; genus Nezara; species Nezara viridula. The sequence continues at coordinate 104,956,755 of OV725078.1, read as the reverse complement.
TACATTCCGCGCTCCAATGCAGAGGAGACTACGTCTACCACACGATGACATTGCTGTATAGTGGAATGGGAAGTTCGGAAACCAAATTGGTGATCTGGGATTATGTGTTTAGAATTTAGGATAGGGTACAGGCGTTTTAAGATGAGTTTTTCTAGGATTTTGCCCATGATGGGTAAAAGAGAGATAGGACGGTAAGAGGATGGGTATTCTGGTGGTTTTTTGGGTTTGTGGATCATTTTAACAATAGATCGTTTCCAAAGATCAGGAAAATATGTAGAACGGAGTACAGCATTATATATATAAGTAAGGAATAGGATGGCTTTTCGAGGAAGAAGTTTTAGGATCTGGGATGTAATTAGGTCATGTCCAGGAGCTTTACGGGAAGGTAATTTTTGAATGATGTTGGATATTTCTATGGGATGAAATGCTTTGGGTGGCAGAGACATTTGGAGAGGAATATCCAGTTCTGCTTCAATACAATTGATGTGAGTTGAATTAAGGATATCGGGATGTGGATTAAAAGTTTGGAAAAGATGTTGTCCAAATAGTTGGGCTTTTTCTTCGTCGGATTTGGACCAGGTTTGGGAATCAGTAAGTAGTGGGTGATTAAAGTCTTGAAACTTAAGAAGTTTTTTGGTGGTCATCCATAATGATTTGTCAGTGGTTGTAAGTTTTTCAGTAAAATTTAGTAATTTGATTTTGTATTTTCTAATTTCTGATTTCAGTTTGTTAGTCAGTTGTGTGTAATGCGATTTATCTGTTGGGTATCTAGTCCTATGCCACTTCGATCTTGCTCTGCGTTTTTCCTGTAATAAGATGCGAATATGCTGTGGCAAGTTAGTATTTTGTGGGAAGTTAATCTTATTGATAAAGGTGTTATTATTTATACTGTCTGTTATTGATGATGTCAGTTTTTCTATGGCACCATTAATGTCTTCTTTTGTTTTTAGCGGGATTTTGAGGTCTAGTTTGTTTTCCAAATCATCACGAAATTTGTCCCAGTTTACTCGTCCAGTGATCAGTTTAGGAAGTGATGGTTTAGGAGCAAAGTCAGAATGTAGTGAAAGCAGAACTGGACTATGGTCTGAAGAAAGGTCATCCAGGGATTTGATTATAGTTTGGGAGGAGGAAATCTGGGAGGTGATAAATATGTCCAGGATATCGGGACGTTTTTTGAGGGATGTTGGAAAATAAGTAGGATTCATGGGCGAGAGGATGGAATAATTGTTGGAAGAAGAAACTTGTGAAAGGGTATTACCACGGGAGTTGGATGATCGACAACCCCATCGTTGGTGTTTAGCATTGTAGTCTCCTCCAGCAATAAAGCGCGATCCGAGGGATTGTAAAAAGGATTCAAGTAGGCTGTACGAGAGGGAATTGCCAGGAGGACAGTATACAGCTGAAAGTGTTAGATGGAAAGGACGAGTTGAGAGGATTACAGAAGTTGACTGAATGGCATCTGTTGGAATAGAAGGAATAAGGGAATGGGGTAAAGATTTGTGGATAAGGATGCAAGAACCGGCGTGGGCAGTGTTGTCTGGGTGGTCAGATCTATAGGTGATGTAGTCACGTATGTAGAAATGTGTCCGTTGGGTGAAGTGAGTTTCTGTTAGGAGGGCAATGTCAATATAATTGTCATGGAGAAATATGTCTAGTTCGTCTCGGTGGTTTTGCAGTCCATTAGCGTTCCATAAGAGAATAGCTAGGGACTTTGAGTTCATCGAGGGAAGCTAAGCGGGATTTCAGAAAGGAGTCTGGTTAGAAGGGTTATGAGCGGTTTGATAGTCTGTTGAAGATCTATCAGGAATGATGATAAGATAGTGTTGATGTCGAATGGTGTTTGGCTGGAAAGTGGGTTTGGATCAGGAGGTTGTGATGGGTAGGTTATGCGACTAGGAATGTTGGGTGGGGGATGGGCCCGTCGTGGGGTACGAGGAGGAGGAGGATCTAAATTCTGTTGGACTTGTGGAGGGGGGTTCATCCTGGGATTAGGAACGAATGGAGCTGGATGTGGATGCTCTGGCGGGAGTTTGACTCTTAAGGGTAAATGATGAGGAGGGATTTGCTGGCGAGGAGGTTGAGGCTGAGTATTAGGGATTTTGGGCTTGGATTGGAAGGCCTGAGGCGCCTGACGTTGAGGTTGCTTCTTACTGGTGGAAGACTGGGAGTGAGAATTTCTGAGATTCTGGTGAGGTGAGTCCTTAGCTGTAGAGATGGATGGTTGTTGTTGGATGACGAGGGAAGGTGAAGTCGGCAATGCTGGGAAAATATCCTGATTTTCAATTTCAGGTGGTTCAGTGTAAGTTTTCTGAGCAGATCCAAGATTTTTCACCGCTGAGTTTCGTGATCTTTGTTTGTAAAGATTTTTATATACTTCACATCCTCTGTAGCTCGCAGGATGGGCTTCGCCACAAAGAGCACACATCGCAGGCTCATCTCTTGGCTTCTGGCAAGTGTTTGAAGCGTGTAGGCCGGCACATTTAACGCACCTGACTTCGTGATAACAATAGGCCTTTGTATGGCCCAAGTTTTGACACTTAGTGCATTGTACAATTAGAGGCTTCTGTTTCGGTTCCTCAAAACGGACAATTGAGTAAACCAATCGTTGAACCTGGAATATTTCAACATTGGTTTTTGCTGGTTCCAGGTCTATAAAAAATAATGGTAGCGGATATCTTTCTCTAGGATGTAGTACAGGTGCTATGTGCCTGACATTATGACCGATTTCTTCGAGGCCCGATTTGATAGCAGATATGGGTGTGGTTGAATGTAGTCCTCTCAGGACCACTCGATACGCCTTTTCTTGTTTTAATTGGTAACAGTGGAAGTCGTAGTTATTGGTTGTTAAGAAATTGATTAGTTTTTTATAATTGTCTCTAGAATTAGTATTAATTTTGATGTCGTTCACTCTCGAGTAACATCGAAAATTTGGCTGTCCGATCAAGTCTGCAATTTGTTGACCAAACGACATAAAGTTCTTAATTTTTGAAACAAATATTGGCGGCGGCTCAGGATCAGAAAAATCTTGAAGCTGCGGAGTCTTGTGAGATAGGTTGTTTTCTTGAATTGAATTTTTGCTTTCTGATGTTTTTGGTGCAGTTGGCTCTGATTGAGTGGCATTAGATTTGCTCCTAGTTCTCGGTGGAGATTTATCTTGTTCTGGTTGCTTATTTGATTTATTTTTCTTTTTTTTTTTATTAGGTGAGTTTTGTCCCGATCCGGGAACTGAGTTTCGGAGACGCTTTTGGAGTGTACGCCTTTTCAAATATTGCGAGTCGGTCTCGCTAATTTCCGAAAAGGGTGTCTCATCCTCCGTGTCTTCACATGATGTGTTCTTATCCAGATCCATCATGATAAGTGTTAGAGAAAATTAAGAAAAAGAAAAAAAATATATGTATATATATATATAAACCTAAATATTAAAATTAAAATTTATGAGATAACTTCTTAAACACTAAGCTATTTACAAAATTATTTACATAAATATATACAGATATAAAATAAAATATAAAATAATTCATTTCCAAAAAATAAATAATCAAAGAAAAAAATGAAATAAAAGAGTCTCTGGAAAGAAAAAAAAAATAGATAAAGAAAAAAAAAAAAAATGAAGTTAAATGTCTTGGATTCGAACTGAGAATAACACTGAAGAATGTTATTGTACACAGTGCCGAGCCTTGGCTTGAACTTATCGCAGATAAGGTAAAACCCGCAAGGGAATTACTAGCCACATGGGCTAACCAAACGAGCACTAATTTATAACTGTTTCATTGTTAATAAATAGTCACTCACCTGATCATATGTGAATATAAAAATATAAAACTATTAATATAGTCACTGTTGAAAAAGTCTTAGAGCAGTATTTTAAATAATAAGCACATTAGATCGTATCAAAGGCAGAGCGACGTGTAACTTGAATTGCACTAGCGGCCATGACACTTGCTACTCCAAACAAATAATTAAATTAAAAGATCTGAACGATGGTGAGTTTTAGGGATTTAGTGACTATTCTAAAATAAAAAAAATAGATAATTATTATTGTTTTTATTCTTAGATTTTTTCAATTTTCTTTATATGTATATTTAATATGTAACAAGAATGTTTTAACAAAATTTAATAAATAAAAGTTAGACTTTTATAATAAACCTAGAACTTTATTTCAAAACGTTCCTAGGAACTTATTTAACAAGACCTTTATTTTAAAGAGTTCCTTTGAAACCCTTTGAAACTATTCCATAAAAGTTTCAATTCCTGATAATAACCAACTATGAACTACATATAACTATACCTATGACGATTTCTGGTTGAAAACCTTGTAGAATTATGTGGAATATTCTCTTTAACTGCATTACTCAAAAATTGTATTAATTATTAATAATTAATTACAGTCTATTTAGCTTTAAATGAATTATAATACCGCCATGGTTTATTTTAACAACTATATAATACATTCGCAAATTCAACATATATATATATATATTTTTTTTTGTTACAGTTGTGGAAAAAAGCTGAAAAAAGTCAACGGTTATGCCAATCAAACATATTTTAAACAATTTTACACAACAATTAATGTAAACGAGCAAAAACTCGCCCAGAGACAGAGATTCGATGTTAGAATATAATTGATATTTCATATTAAATTATATACATAATTCTAATCACACAGTTTGTCTCTCTAAAATGCAGGTAAAGAATAAAATGCCCCGTAAATTTTTCGCCTATTCAGACCTCATCAGAACAGAACTGATAACAAACCCAAGATCACATCACTTTAAGTCCAGTCCGTATACTTCAATTGTTCCTAGACGGTTTATTTTATTCTTTTCCTGCAGAGGAAACACAAAGTTCTGTATTTGGAAATTTCCAATTATAAAATAATAATTTGTTTATTTGTAATTAGCCAATAAAATTTAAACATATAAAAATTATAGGAGGACATAAGAGTTTTTAAAAATTACTTTCCTTCGGGCAACATATTCCTGGATTTTAGCCCGTTTATTCCGACTTACCCTGTATATAGTATATTTAGATTATTTAGCTTTTATATGAAAATCAGGTTCCTACGAATAAACTTAAAAATCCCCTTAAAACTAACCTTAATTATTTATGTGTAGTTATAAACATTTGGTTATTTAATTATCAAACAACTTTATACTTTTTGGGTTTGTAACTATGGAACAGCGATTGCATTTTCGATAGTTCTTGTGAATATCCGTTATTCGTATCCTCTCATTAGAAAAAAGTGCAATAGCTATAACTCTGTTCAATAACTAATGTCTGTTTTGTTTAAAATGTGTCCCTCAGCTACAATTGTTCATATAAAATGGACAAATAAATTTAAAAATTCATGTCTAGGGTGAGAGAGAAATTTGTATTTTTAACCAAAAAAAAAAGAGGAAAGAAAGAAAGAGATGGATCAAAAAGTATAAGTTTTTCCGAATTTCCAGAAAGTTTATATGCGGTAATGTGAACAACAAAATTACCTATGTTGAGTATTATTCATGGAACTTCTGAAATTCGTTGAAATGCTAGCTAATAAGCTCTTGTTGAAATAGGAAAATAATTTAGAGGAGAAAGTGGGTGGTGATCTACCCTCTGGCTGGCTTGTAATTACTCCGTAATTTGTTATTCCGTCGCCGCCTGCCTGCCATTTTTCATCTGTTATCGTAAAAGCTGTGGCTGAACCGATGACGGAAAAATTAACTGAAACAAAGGGAAAACATAATGATGGCTTTCAGAATATTAAGGAGAATTCGTATCTCTTCTTTGATCCCGAAGATGCATTGCATCATATTAGTAGCAATTGCTCACAAGAACCTGTTTCTTCTTTCACCTACCTATATACAGGGTGAACCATAAGTAGAGGGAAATATTTAATAGGTTGATCTTAGACATCAAGATCTACAAAAAAGCTTATATAAACCATTGCCCGATTTTCTGCTGAAAAGTAGGAAATTATATATTTGTGTTTTTTAAGCGAGTCACATTTTTTGTTCTATAGGGAGCGATAACTTAAAAATATTTTATTGAAGTAATTAAATAGTGGTCCATATTAAACTAGACATAATTTACTTTTAATAAAAGTAAAGATTGTCATTGTTAAAACTATTTAAAGAGGAATATTGAGCAGAAAAACACAGCTGTTGTTTTGAAAAAAAAAGTTCGGTTTAAAAAAGTCATAAATTATTTGTGATTTTTTTCATCACCCTTCAATTACACTACCTTTACCCCACTTTTAGAAAAACTTCCTCGTTTAGTAAGTTTTAATTCCAAATTAATTAAGTTAAGGTTTATTTGGAAAAATGTTGAGATTTATCTCATCGTTTGTAAAGGAATGCGATTTCTATCCAGTCATCTAAAAGTACCCTTGTTTTCTGCAAAAATGACTACAATTAACTGTTGAAAAGGTTTTATTTCTTGTTTTTCTATGATGTGGGAATTACTTCAATGAATATAATTGTCTAAAACTACATTTTATTTATAAAAATTAAAATTTAAAAATAATAATTTTTCGAATATTTTTCACGTAAAGTGGTTATGAAACTGTGTTGTTCTCCTAGATCTCCACCATAGGAATTGATATGTATTTATCATTGACAAACGTAATGTTTCTTACTAAAACTTACGTTTAAAATAAAAAAACCAACTGATTGCTTTAATTATTTTATTGCTTTTATTAATTATGCTTGCTTTAATTATATGCCCTCATACTTTAAAAAAAATATTATTTTACTCCCGACGACGTTTTGAGCTGATTGCTCATTATCAAGTCATCTACAAAAAACAATTAATCAAAGATAATTTAATAAGATTCTTTGAGCCTATCCGTCCACAATAAAGGCTAATGGTAAGTACGGAAGGTAAACTTCCTTCCGGATGCGTTGGGGCGAAAATGATCAATTGCCCAAACAATGCTAGAAGTTCTCGCTCTAGCTCACTAAACCTCGACTCGGCATCAGTTAATTGTCTATTGGACACAGGTACTCGGTTCCTGCGATATTACCGCCCCAAGTATCTTTTCACTTGCGACAGTTGTTATTATAAATTTGTTCTGGAAATCTGGGAACGCTAAAACTGGCTCCGCTGTGAAGGCTTCCTTACTCTTATAAAAACTATTTAAATGCTCTTCATTAAAGAGGAAAGGACTACCTTTCTTCAAAAGCTGAGTGAGCGGTGAAATTATATCAGCCACATTGGGTAGAAACGTATGATAGTAGTCTATCATTATCACGTAACTCTTGAGTTCCTTCTGATTAGTTGGGGCTATACCCTAACGATGGTCTCGACCCTGGCTTGATCTGGTTTGACCCCTTGTTCAGCGATGAGATGTAATAAAAAATTAGTTTCCGCTTGAAAGAAATGGGATTTATCTTTTGACAATTTCAAACCGAATTCCCGAATGCGCCCAAATACCTATTTGAGGTGATCTATAAGGCTCGAGGGGGATGAGCTAAATACAATAAGATCGTCCATATAAATCTGACAGTAATCTTTCCCTAGTCCATGGAGAAATTCATCCATTAATCTTTGAAAAGTAAGTGGCGCATTTTTGATAACGAATGGCATTCTCGTAAATTCATAATGACCCCTTCCGAACGTGAACACTGTTTTTTCAATATTCTCCTCTCGCATTCTCACCTGATGGTAACCATATTTTAGATCGAGAATTGAAAAAATACGGGCTCCTGCTAAACGATCCTACACGTCTTCGATTCTGGAAAGCGAGTACTGTTCTTCCACAGTATTGTCCTAAGTTTCTATAATAGATTACTAAACGATGCGATGGATCACATTGCTGATTTTGTCTCATTTTATCTACTACCCACAACTGACTACTAAACGGGGGAGTACTATTCCGTATCTCAAGGAGATCGCGTATCTTTTCATTTATTATTGCCATCATAGACTGCGGATATTTACGCCCTTTGGTATAGGAGAATTTGTTCTTTTTAAGTATAATCTCATGTGTTGTAAACTCGGACAACAGTAATTCTATTTCGGGTTCTCCTATGCGGACTACTTCTACACGATGCTCGTCTCCCTTATTTATAAATCTACTGTGGCATACTTTCGTCCCCAGGGTTATTCCCCACCTCCCTCATCTATCTTGTATCTGAAATCCTACTTTGTACAGAACATCACACCCGATTAGGATATCGTATTGGTCGGTCGATTTCTCTAACCCGTGAACAACTACACCAATTTTACCCCTGTGAGATTCTTGAGTTTCCATATATACTCTCCCAATACACTGCAAGGAGTATTCAAAGTGATAACATAACATTTACACATCTTGATCTCATACTTACCATACAGCCTCTTCAACATTACCCTGTTGATCAAGATAATAGTACTACCAGTATCGATCAGCTCTCTAATCTCGTCTCTGCACCCCTGCACTATGGGCAATCTCTCCCAAACACCGCACACGCTGTTTACAAACTTCTGTGTTTTTGGGTTGCCTTCGAGTTCTCAGTTGCTAGTTTCCTCCCGCGTGTCGGTTTTTTTGGAATTGTACTTTTGACTCGTCTGGTAACCTGCTCTTTCAACTTAATTCGGCCAGCCGTACTTATGATCATTTTCATCTTCGCTAGAACTTTTTTCCGAAAATTCTCCCAAGCTCGAAGCTGAAGTATCTCTGGAATGCATCGTCGTGTGGGGGTTTACCTTCATGGTTCTGGAGCTAGGTTTCTCCTATAAATCCAGGGGTATGCCCTAGCAACATTACTTTTGTTCCCACATTCGAAACATTTAATGGACGGACAATTAGCAGCGATATGCCTTGACCAATTACACTCATAGCACCTCATAGTAATTATTTCAGAAAAACTATAATCCGACTGCCCAGACTTCCTTCCTTACCTCCGTCAACAATCTATAGACGTCTTCTTCAGGTGTCCAGAGTTCTCTCCCGTACGCATTTTTCAATCTTTTAGTGACCTCTTCCCTGAGTGCCAGCTTATCGGCTTGTATTCCGTTAAGGACATTTATCCTTATTCTTCCAACTAGAGATGCCCTAGTTCCGTGGCATCGAGTAAATTCATACATTCCGCAGTTTCTCGCCTCAATCAGACTGTGATTCCATCGTTTTAGATAATGGTTGAGGTAACCAAGTTCTCCCCCAAATTGTTCCAGTGCTGATACTGGGTTCTATAAATAAGTGTCAGTAGCTGGTCTAGCCCTTACCCACTCTAACTGCACCAGATCGGGATTAGTATTTACATTTTGACTTACCTCCGTACTGGTGGTAGCGTCACTATTAGGGTCACTATTCTGATCCGGTTGTTGTTCTTGAGTACCCATAGGTAGGCCTTGAGGTTGATTAGTCGGCTCTACGTTGTTTAACTGCCTTGATCTTATAAGCATAAGATTTTAAAATAACGGCTTTCTCATAGCCCACAACCAACGTATTTCTCGGTTTCCCGGCACTAGTTAGGTTATTAGGAATTAAAAATAAAATAAAATGTAATGAAGTGAACACTGTGACTTCTTGAACATTACTAACTTTATTTACGAACTTTTGTTTTGAAAATCAATGCTAATTATAACATATTTTTTGTTTACATTATTTTATAAATCTGAATTAATTCATTGATAAAGTACTTATCAATGCACTACCTATCACACACACACACACACACACACACACACACACACACACACACACACACACACACACACACACACACACACACACACACACACACACACACACACACACACACACACACACACACACATATATAGTCTGGCCAGAGACGGCAAGCAGTTCACTTCGTTCCTATAGTTTTTTCTCTCTAACATTCGTACCCTCTGTTATTTCTTCTTAATTTTTATATATATATGTTGTGTTTTTTTTTTCATCACGGTCAAGCGAGTTTATTTACGTTCTTCATTTATTTTTTTTTTAGTCAATTATTAAAGATAAAGGTCGTGTTTCACTAGCTGTGGATTGAGAAGCGGCTATTAATCCTTCTAAGCTCTTGAGTATTAAGGACCAACAACACGCATCTATTGACAAACACTCTTCTAGCGTGAGTAAATATTATTATATTATCACGAAAATGGTTCAGTGCTCTATTTGTGATAGTGTCATCTCTAGAGATGACAAAACTAATATAAGCTGCAATAAATGTCAGGTTATCTTTCACGGTAAATGCTGCAAACTGGGTGATAAAGAGATCGAGACATTAAAATCTCAAAAAAAAGTATGGCTTTGTAAAAAATGTGACCAAGGCAAAAAGACATACCAAATTAGGGAAAAATCAGCCAGTCCACCAAGAAGTGAAATCAAGGAGCCGTCCGCAGCTGATATTCTCGGAGCGGTTAATCGACTTAGCGCCCAAGTCAATGAAGACATTAAAAATATTAAGTCGTCATTGGAAAAATACGGGGAACTCAGCTTCGAGTTAAATGAAAGGTTTTCAAAAATAGAAAATCATCTAGAGAGCCAAGCTAAACATCTGGAGGAATTGACTACGGAAAATAAAACGCTGAAATCCAGAGTGGGGGAACTCGAGGTACGATTAAACAGAGCCGAGCAGGGCCTACTCTGTAGATCGGTTGAGATCCGAGGCATTCCGGTACGTGCAGGAGAGACTCCTTCGGCCCTAGTTGCCAGTGTGGGAGCTGGTCTCGGTGTTAAGATTAACATCGAGGACATCGATTTTGTGGAGCGCCGTAGACCTAAAAAAGACGACCCTAGACCACCACCAGTTATAGCTCGCTTTGTGAGGCAGGCAGTACGAGACGAGCTGGTCCAAAGAAGAAAGGTCAAAAGGGACTTCTCAACTCGAGACATCGGCTGGCAGGAAAACGACTCCCACCGGATATACCTGGGTGAAGAAATGACCCCTGCTAATAGAAGATTGTATTGGCTCGCACGTCAGAAGAGAGCGGCTGGTAAACTAAAATACGTGTGGTTTTCGGCGGGTAGATTGCGCTGCAGAAAAGGAGATGGCCATCCCGTGATATACATCGACCAACCAGATGATCTAGATGTTTTCTGCTGACCTTCTGATTTACGTCAACCTACAGAATGCATCCGTAAACTTCCAATCTTCTATTGTATAATACAGCATCGTGCTGGGTTGCCTATCTACTACTATTGTTATTATTGTTTCTCTATTTTAACCAATGTAATTTTTTGTTTTTTCCTCTTTCATATTTTTGAACCTAACTCTATTTTGTTTGTATTTTTTTTCTTCTCTTACAGCCATTATTTACTTCTTTCCAAATTGATTTTCACAGTTTTTTCTTACCTACAGCGTCATCCATCATATGTATACTTTTCTCCTTTCCGTTATGTCTAGCGTCTTAACTACTTGCCATGTTAATTCTCAATCCCTTCCTGCTCACTATGACGAATTTCTCCAATATTTCACCTGTAACTTCTACCACATTATTGCAGTCTCTGAAACATGGCTTAAGCCCTATATCCCTTCCTCTTCCGTTTCCTTACCTGATTATACCTTCATCCGTCATGACCGGGTTTCCCGGACTGGCGGAGGTGTTGGTCTCTATGTTCATAATAGCCTGAAACCCCGTATTCTAGATATTTCATCCCCTTCCAATCATCCTCACATTGAATTCCTCTTCGCTGAAATTTCTTGTAAAGCACATCCTCTCCTTTATGTGGTCGTATATCGCCCTCCTTTGACTCCTTTTGACTCATCCTTCGAATCAACCTTGTACAATTATGTCCCTTTCTATAATAACATCATAATTTCCGGTGATCTTAATACCAACCTCCTCACAGAATCCAACAACAAACGCTATTTGGAAAATCTCTTCTTCTCCCTCAACCTTTTTATTGTTCCTTTCGCTCCTACACACCATACTTGTTGGTCTGACACCTGGCTGGACTTGCATATCATCGATTCAGAGCAGAAACTCTTGTCCTGTTCTCAATTACCCGTTCCTTTCCTTTCTTCTCATGATCTCATCAAATTATCGTACGATATCCAAACTCCCACGTTTCTTCCTAAAACCATAACTTTCCGCAATCTTGACAACCTCACCCGTGATAAAATCCTACCGGACCTTGAAACCCTAAACTGGAACGATATTTATTCCTGTACCTCTATTGATCATATGGTAGACATCCTCACTTCTAATCTTATCCATATTCTTGACATACATGCTCCTATCAAAACCTCAACCTTCCGTCGCCAACCTGCTCCTTGGATGTGTCAAGAAATCCGCGACATGCAAAAGAGACGTGAGGCAGCCCGTAGACGCTTCAGACGAACTCGACTAGCAGATGACTATCAAGTCTATAGGGTACTCCGTAACTTGACACAAACAACGATCAGGAAAGCGAAATCAAACTTCTTTAACGAAACTCTCGCTTCTGCTCCTGATTCTAAATCAATATGGCTAACCCTTCGTAAACTCTCTCTTTGTAAATCCTCTTCCTCACCGTTCTACCCGGTATCACCCGATGAACTAAATTCCTACTTTATATCTTCCACCACCAGCAACAGTTTACCCACCTCTCACCAGTTTTCCTTATCACCCTCATTTAACAGTGATAACTTCTATTTCTCCAACATCTCACCGACCGACCTTATTTCCTCTATAATGAAATCACACACAAACTCCATCGGACTTGATGGGATACCAGTCAAACTATTAAAATTATGCCTTCCCGAAGTCGTTCCAGTTCTCCTTTTCATCTATAATTTTTCCCTCCAGAACTCAGTTTTTCCAACTGCTTGGAAAAAAGCATTAGTCAGACCTATCAACAAAATTCCCAATCCTACCTCTCCTAAAGACTACCGCCCAATCTCCATTCTTTCTAACCTTTCTAAACCTCTGGAAAGAATAGCTCAATCCCAAATCTCTAAATTCCTTGAAAACTCAAAACTACTCGATCCTCTCCAATCTGGTTTCCGACCTGGCTTCTCCACACAATCCTCCCTACTAAAAATTACCAATGACTTACATACCGCAATGGACGAAAAAATGTTAACTGTATTAATACTTCTCGACTTTTCCAAAGCTTTTGACTCCTTAGACCACTCTATACTCTATACTAAATTAAAATCCCTATCCTTCTCCAACAGCTCTATCCTCTGGTTACAGTCTTTCCTATCCGACAGAACTCAAGCAGTCAGCATTCCAAACCAACCCCTATCTTCCTTTCTTACACTGTCCTCTGGAGTGGCCCAGGGTTCGAGCATTTCCCCTCTCCTTTTCAACTCCTACATAAATGATCTTTCCAAATCCATCTACCACTGTTCACATCATTTATACGCTGATGACACCCAAATATATTTTTCCTTTCATCCTTCTGAGCTACTAGTCGCGTTCGCCAATATTCAGGCTGACCTAGATAGGATCAGTGCCTGGGCAAGTCTGAATAATTTAAATCTAAATGCGATGAAAACTCAGGCCATTATTATAGGTTCCAGTCCTATTCTTAAATCCATCTCCTTCCTTCCTCCTTTAGTCATCAACGATCATCCTGTCACATTCAGTTCATCCGTTAAAAACCTAGGAATCACCATAGACGAAAACCTCTCCTGGAAACCCCATATTGCCCTCATCTCCCGTAAGTCAATAGGTACCCTTAAGCTATTTCATCGCTCCCGCCACCTACTCCCACAACCCATCCGCAAGCTCCTTGTATCCTCTCTCATTTTCCCCCACTTTGACTACGGCTGTGTGGTGTACGGAGGCATCCCAATGGTACTCGAGGATAGATTGAAGCGACTCATGAATACGTGCTTAAGATTTGTCTTCGGTACATCAAAGCGATCTCATGTGTCCCACCTTTACGACGAGTTAAAGTGGCTCTTCCCTTCTTTCCGCAGACAATATTTCCTCGGATCTTTCCTATTCCAAACAATCAACACTAGACACCCTTCTTACATCTACAGTCTCCTACAGTTTAAACCCGTGGTCCACTCCCAGAAAACAAGATCCCGTGTTTCCGACCTTTATATCCCTTCCCATAGAACTAAGACGTTTGAATATTCCTTTATTTCCCGATCCACAGCCTTCTGGAATTCCTTGCCATCTGAAATCCGTCATGCCTCTTCCTTGTCCTCATTTAAATATCATCTTTACCAATTCCTTCTCACATCCCAAAATGACGTTATACAATAAAATAAATATTGTGAAATAGATTTTGACTGAGGTGAATGATTGATAAAATTTATTGTCTTAATTTTAAAAATCAACCCATGCTTATTTTATTTTATTTTTATCTTCATTTAAATAATGTTGTTTTTTTTTTATTTCGTTTTTTCTCAAAATTTTATTTTATTTTTACTTGTTTTAATTTAATTTCACTGAAGATACTGTATATATTCTTTAATATTGATTAATGTAATTTTTGGCCAGATGTAGTTTTAATTTTTTTGTTCATATCTGTTATTCATAAGGGACCTTGTCCCAGAATAAAGTTTACTTTCTATCTATCTATCTATCTATCTATATATATATGGGTGGGGCATGTAGCTCGTAGCAATCCATCAGGACGCATTTACACTACAATGAATGCCAGAGTAGTAGGCAAGAGACCACGCGGGAGGTCAAAAACCAGATGGATAGACAAATATACGGCTATGTATATATATATAGATGGAGTCAAGAAATTAAACCCATATCAAAAAATGAAAATCAAAACCGAATAATAAAGGAAACCGTTAGTGTTAATCAATAAACTACTTGTTTTTATCGAATTTTTACTTTTTTATAATTTTACATAAAACATTGATTTAATGCTTTGTAACTACAACTAATTATAATTATTAATCTTTATTTTTTTGTGCGTGTATATTACCTGTAAACAAATAAAATACACTTAGTAAAGACTTTTTCTAAGGAAAAGTAACTGTTGTAATTCCTAACAAGATGGCCTAATCGGGTAATAATATTTTATTCAACTTTAGAAACATTAAATATAGCTTTAGAAACGTTTATAACTTTTTTAATCATAATAATAATTATAATGTGGTTCCATGTTATTTTTTTATGTTACAACAGTAACCAATCCTATGAGGCGTACAGTGGATGATCTAATGACATTGTAAATTAATCATACTCTGTACAATGAAAAAAGGAATTACTGTTTAAGAAATAATTTTAAGTTAAATTTTGTAATTACGTGATCAAAATTATTAATGAATATGTTAATTTTTTCGTGCCTTTTTATTCCAATTAATTTCATATAAACTAATAATCTACTGAAGAATCTGAACACATTTTCTGCATTTTATCATTTTCTATATGTATTCTATGTAATATGTCTACTTTAATCATATAAATCTTAGAAAAAGTTGTGATTAATACTTATTGTTGATGTTTAATTTTTGCAAGTTGAAATGATAATTTCTTGTACATAAAGATTGGTATATTACTGTATACATAGTTATTATTGATACTTTTTCTTTTCGTTTGGCGCGTTCGACATTTTAAGGAATTATTTGACATTTATATGACTTATGTGAGAATATGTTTTTAAAAAATGTTTCAATCAACTATAATTTAATATTCAGTCATTAACATGGCATTCATAAACATAAATGTAGCATTAAATACTTCAAGAACACATATATCGCTGTTTTACAACTATCTATGAACTTCTGAAAGTAAACTGACTCATATCGGTTTTTGTGAAACACTGTTGATTTTTCTCGCACTGTAGAGTATGGATAAGCGGCTGTGAGAAGTTGACGTCAGGAATATACAAGAGAAAGCTAAAAACAGGATAGATTAAGAGAAGAGATTCCGCTGGACTTACCTAAGGCTGGTTAATTAAAATTTGTTTGTTCTCTTTAATAATTAGCTTGGAGGGGGAAGGGGGAGGGGTCAGATAGATACTATTTATCAAAACCGAATTTTTTTTTAGCTACCACCTTCCCCACTCCACTATAGTTCATTATTAATATAACTGCTCTATCAGTGTCTGCTATATTTCTTGTCCCTTCGCTTTTTAATAAATCTTTTTCTAAGAACATTAATTACTAAACTTCAATATAAAAGCAAAACAGTTTAAGGAAAAAAAAAAATAGAAAATCGGCGATTATGTTTTCTTGTAAATTGTCCCCACTATCGATATCTTCTACCAATTTTTGAATGTAACATGTTTGTACTCCCACTTAGCTGTAAATGAAAGATATAGTAAATGAAATTATAGCGATAGTGAAAATGATCATAGAATAGAACACTAAACCTGAATACTAAATACTCTACATATACCATTACCATTGACACTACCACCTCTAAGCGAATTTTATTATTAAATAAAGGAGAAATAATGGTTAGCCCTAAATAAAAACTGCGAATTCGGAAACAGCCAATAGAGTCCGATCTTTCCCGATCCCTCTCCAGTCAAACTAGTTTTCTGAGAAAAGATATTCATATTGTTAGTATAACCGTCCACATTTTTTCCACATAACTATCAAAAAAAAAAAAAAAAAAGATTGTAAGATTATGGCATTCCTTTCTATTGGGGATGTTACCAACAATAAATTATTTGTTGGTTACCTAGAATGTGATTGACTGAGGACTGTATGTATGGAAACTAAAAGTTATGTGATTATTTATATGGATTCATATATTTTATGTGAAAAATAAAACATATGTACTGTAGATAGTGTGGTCAAAATTCATATTATAATATTGTTAGCGTATTAATTAAATGCTCAATGGATCGGTGGGTCAGTAGGTGAGTTGGGTGGAAGGAGGCTGAAACGTTGAGAATTAAGTGTATACAGCAATGTTCTGCCATGAGAATTCGTGGTTCTTCAACCTCATTCTTAATGCTTGGCATTTAAGTCTGCACCCAGGATGAAGTGATGACCTAAGGCGTTAAGGAGCGAACTGAACTGGACTTTGGATATGGTTCGGTTAGGAGGGCAATATGCTGATCCAAGAGTGACCGGAAAGGAGAAGGTTTTGATTACGATAGTGGTTGATTGTATGAATTTTTGAATAAGAATGGGAGTAAGTGATGAGAGAGGGATTGGTGTACGATGACAGCAGTCCCGACGTGTGCTCTACTGTCAGGATGGTCAGTACGGTATGTTATGCCGGGTTTTCTGGTATCCGGATTTGAGATTCTTGTAAATTTGGCAGCCTTTAAATTTGGCCGGGTGTCCCTCAAGGCATAGCGCACAAACTGCATGATCTTGTAACGGTTTGGTGCTCTCTGCTGATTTGTGTTGTTCACTACATTACCCTTCTTGGGGTACGGCTTCTCTGTCTTCACGATAGTGTAGTACAATATCTTGATTTCATCGATTTTCTCTATACCATGTGATGGCTCTAGGTCCAAGAAAAATAAATTTATTGGAACGTTACCTGACCTACTTTGAAACCAAGCGTCGTTTGTTCTTCTTTTATCACTCCAATTGGGGGTTGATGAGTACAAATTTCTTATCACCACTCGTAACGATCTCTCCTGCCTCAGCTGGCATGTATGAAAATTTGCATTTTATCTAACAGGTACTTCACTATTTTTCGGTAGGTTTCAGCAGTTATTTTTGTATCGTTAGTCCTGTTAAGGCTAAAATAACTGCCGGAGTAGATATTGTTTAGTTGTGTACACTATAACTGGAAATTTTTGATATTTTTTACAAATATCGGAGGAGGTCTTGATTTACTGGGTACTGCTGCAAACTCCAGCACTTCTCTGCAAGGATGGTAACCAAAACCGGAGTGATCAATCTCCGGACTTGTGGGAGGATGAAATACTAACGGATGGATCAATCTCCTGACTTGAATGGAGTAAGTGAAGAGGATAAAGGTAAAAGGATATTGTGAAATAAGAAGAGCAGATTAAGCTGTACCAAATGAGACATATACTGACCATCTGCATAAAGGTCTACACCCTGAAGGGTTAGAGATCCGTAGATCTAACAATTTGAGATTTGACTGGGGTATTCATTCCGCCAAGACTAAACCGGCTACAAAGAGCCGTTATTTTGGAGCTTTGACCAGTATATGTTGTCGCCATTAAACTTTATTATAAAAAGCATTTACAATGAATATGCATATTTATATATACAATTTAAGTATTTTATAATATAAAAATAAGAAATAAAAGATACAATTTTAGGTATGTTGCACGGGCGAGCTTGTAGAGCGCTGCCTGGTAGCGGGAAGGCGAACTCGTTGTTTCTTATAGTTTTTTTTATTTATCTGTTTATTGAGTAATAATACAGTTTGCCACACTTACGGGCACTGAGTACTAAGGCACATCACTGAGTGAGGCACATTCATATCATATATACAATACATTAAAAAAAAATATATAAAAATCTATATAACAAAGGCAAAAACTATAATAAACCAAGGAAATGTAACTTAGAGTTAAAATTAAATGAAATACAGAAATTCGTAGCAAAATTAAATAAATTATAAGTAATAGAAAAACATTCATACTTAAATACAATATTTACAATTAGGTAAGAGATCTCCGAGTCCAGCCCTTTCCCCCACGTGTGAAGGACAAAGCGAGACTCTAAGAGATCCCAGCGCTTCTCTCTCAACCGCATCGCCGGCATTACCAGTCCGGTGGAGACTGAGAGAGGGCACTAAAACCACAAACACTCATGGCTTGAGTGGAGAAGCTGGCCATTGCCAGAACTCCAGTGACGTCTTTACAAGAGATCTCGAGGCCACTGCCGTTTCAACCTTCGAGGAGGGCTGTAGGGATGACTGGAGCTAGATAAGGATTGTGCTAAAGGGTTAGGATGGTGGATTAGTTTCATGTGAAAATTTGAGAATCGGGATGGAATAACGTCAAGGATATAAGGGATGTAAAGGTCATGATGTAGGGTTTTGTTTGTAACGTAATAAGGAGCATTGACTATCATACGGAGGACTTTAGACTGAAAGGATTGGATGCGTTTGATGTTTGAAAATTTAGTTGTCCCCCACAGTTCAAGTCCGTAGGTCCAGATGGGTTTGAGTATGGTCTTGTATATTAATAGTTTGTTTTCTATTGATAGATTGGATTTTCTGTTAAGTAGTCTGTATAGCTGGCCAAATCGTCGGTTAAGTTCTTGTCTTTTAAGTCTAGTATGTGGGTTCCAAGTTAGTCTTTTGTCTAAAAGGAATCCAAGATACCGAACTGTGTCTGAGACGGAGAGAGGTACAGAGTTGAAAAGGATATGTGGACAGGATCTGCGTCGGAGGGTAAAGGTGACATGCTTGCATTTGAATTCATTGATCTTAATTCGCCAATTGTTGCATCATTGCTCAATTAGGGAGATGTGTCTTTGTAGATTTAAGGATGCAGTTTCAGGATCTAGGTGGGATGACAGGATGGCGGTATCGTCCGCGAAAGTTGCTAGAAGGGTATCGGGATTGGTTGGAATGTCAGCGGTGAAGAGGATGAAGAGGACTGGGCCCAAGACACTGCCTTGTGGAACACCAGCCTCAATTGGATAATAGTTGGAGAATTCAGTGCCGCAGCGGACTTGAAAGGAACGATTTGAGAGGTAGGATTTGAGGACTAGGTATAAGGATTGGGGTAGGTGAGTTTTGAGCTTGAAAAGCAAGCCATCATGCCACAGCCGGTCGAAAGCTTGCGCTACGTCCAGGAAGGCACCGGTGCAATATTGCTTGTTTTCAAGCGCAGAGAACATATGGTCAATAACGCGAAGGCCTTGTTGAACAGTGGAATGTCTTGAGCGGAATCCAAACTGATGGGATGGGATATTGTGGGTTTCGAGTATGGGTAGGATGCGTTTGAGAAGGATTTTTTCAAAGATTTTGGAGAGGATTATTGGTCGATAGGATGAGGTATTATTTACAGGTTTACCTGGTTTTGGGAAGAGGATGATTATGGAGTGTTTCCATGTCAGAGGAAAGTGAGTTGTGCGGAGGATACAGTTATATAGGTATGTGAGGAATATAATTGCTTTTTTGGGAAGTTGTCTTAGGATCTGGGAAGTAAGGAAATCGTGTCATTTTCGAGGTTTTAGGTTTCTTATAAGTAATTTGACCTCAGAGGGATTGACAGCTATAGGAGGCAAGGAGAGAGGAATCGGATAAGAGAGGAATTCTTTAATTTCAGCAGTGAGGGTGGAATGGAGTTCGGGGTGGGGAGTGAGTGGTTTGGATAGGTGTTTGGCAAATTCTTCAGCTCTAGTCTCATCTGACGAAGCCCAGGTTCCATCATCGCATCGGAGGGGATGGGAAACAGAATGGTATTTAAGGATTTTTCTGGTCAATTTCCAGAGGGAATATGATTGGAATCTAAAAGAAGCTTCTTTTTTTACCTGTTTGTATTAATAATTGTATATTTTTCGATCATCAGGATGCCTGGTCCTTTGCCAGAGGGTCCTAGATTGGTGTTTGGATTTAATTAGGTCAGTAAGGTCTTGGGGCAAAGGATTTTTTTTACGGTATGTTTTGGAGGGAAGAGGTAAGGATGCAGTCCAAACTGCTTGTTGGATCAAGGTGGTGTAGAAACTCACTGCATTATCTGTTTCTTATAGTAAGAGCGGTAATCTGATGTCGCTACACTTCTATAGATAGAGAAACACTTTATTTTGATATAAAATAGAAAAGCTTGCTGTCCAATTATATTGGGTTGCTAGACACATGGCATACTGATTAATCAAGTGATTAATATATATGAGTATAATAATTACATATATATATATATATATATATATATATATATATATATATATATATATATATATATATATATATATATATATATATATATATATATATATATAATACACTTTTCTCTTTACATTTTTACCACCAATTAAATCTTTATACGAACTACATTTTGTAGCGTTGTTGTGTTGCACTGCACTTTTCCTCACATACATACACCAAGTTATATTATATAAACAAAAATAAAAAAGATAACCTCTATAAATAACATACAAAAAAAATTCTTATTTCCGGAGACAAGGGCACTCCAATTCAACGGTTGCTCTGGCTCTGAAATTTGGAATTTTAGCTGTTATATGTGAACCGTCCTTCTTTTTTTTGGTTCTTTGACACTCTCAATAGTCACAGCATTATGCTTCCTAATGATTTTCACCCTGAATGGGCCCTCATATCTCCGCAATTCCTTCCCCATATTAGAGCCTAACCTGCAGCCCCGATTTTCAATCCCTCTGTTACTTCCTTTACTTTTAAATTTTCCCGCGCCACTCTTTTGCGCTTTTCTCTCTCTATTTTCCCCTAAACTTTCTCCCATAGGTTGCCCAATTCCATTTTATTATTAATCATTCTCCCTGTCATTTCCTCGTCCGCAGCTGTGCCTCCAGTCCCGTTGCCGCCCGCGTAATCCGAAGGGAATTTCGAATAGAGAGAACACCGTTGCCGTATGTATGGAATGATTATTGCCATATTGCCGGTTCCAGCCCTTTTTCCACCTGGTATACTCTTAGATGGTCACTGAGGGTACTGTGCAGTTTCTCTATACTCCCCCTGCTCTTGGGGTGCCCTGGAATGTTAAGATGCCACTTCACACCTAAGTTGTTCATTTCAGATCTGATCTTGGAATTGTCAAATTCCTTACCCCCATCGGACGTTATGTGGTCGGGCACTCCATAAAACTGGAACCACGTCTGAAGGTCTTCTAATACTGTCTCTTCTGATCGATCCTGCACCAGGTACGCCATCGCTGCTTTGCTAAACAGGTCTATCAGCGTGACCCACTTATACCCTCTCCACGTGAACGTATCCACTTGCATGTCGCTCAGCGGTGCATCAACTGTGGGTGTCTCCTCTTGCATCGATCTTGGGGGGTGCCTATCGTACTTCGTATTCGAGCAAACCTCGCAGATCCCTATGAGTTCCGCTATCGTTTTCTTCATTCCCCAACAAAAATATTTACGACGTAACGCTTGAAATGTCTCCTGTGCTCCGCGGTGGTTGGTCTTGCCCTGGTGATAAGCGAGTGTCACCGCCTTCTGCTGTTCTTCGTCTCGCACTTTGTCCACCATCAACTTGCAACGAACGAACGTTCTGTCTAGCCCGATTCGTTCAGACCGGCATATTCTTTTTATTTTCTCCCAGATAGTCCCGTTCCCCACGTATAAGTGCTGAGTTTTTCTCAGGTTTGGAAGCGTCCTTCAGAGCTCTACAGATCTGGTCCCCCCTCGCTTCTGGCTGTGACCAAATGGTTGTGATTCTGTGATTTGCCGTACTGCACTTTCATTAAACCCGAAGTGCTGGTCTTCCAAATTACCTGACGCTTTTTGTCATTAATAATCTCCTCTAGCTCCTCTATGTCAGCCGACCTCTCTCCCGCTGGGCTCCCTTCTTCTTGGGAATCATCTCCACCCCCATCTTCCTCTACAGACTGTCCTCTTTCCCCTTCTGGCGTCCATTCCCTCAATAACTGTAGCACGTCTCTCGACGACTCCTCTGTGTCCTCTTCTATGACATTTACAGTAATCGCCCTTGATAGCCAGTCCGCACCACATTCTCTTTTCCGGGCTTGTATATAATATCCATATTATATTGGTTCAAAATCTCCTTCCATCTTGTGACCCTAGCCGAGGACTCTCTCAGCTTGCCTGTCCATTGTAGGGGTCTATGGTGGGTGTGAGGCACGCGGAATTTCCTCCCAAACACATAGGGTCTGAAATGGTCGATAGCTTACACGATCCTCAACAGTTCTCTTTCCAGCGGGCTATACCTGGTTTCAGCGTCCGTAAGCCGCCTGCTGGCATACGCTACGGAACGGTCACCCCCATTTCCTTCTTGGGATAGCACAGCCCCCAACGCGTATTCCCTAGCATCTGTTGTGATGGTGAATAATTTTGAAAAATCCGGAAACGCTAACACTGGTTCCTCTTGCAGCCGCGCCATGCATTTCCGAATGTTGTCCTCCATCATGGGGGTTACTATCACCTTTCTGCCTTTCGTTAATAAATTGTTGAGAGGCACGAGGTATTCCGCCATTTCGGGCACAAACCTTCTATAATAATTAATGGTTCCCAACAATCTGCGGATCCCTTTTACATCCCTAGGTATTGCCATTTTCCTAATTGCCTCCACTTTTCGCGCTTCAGATTTGATTCCCTCACTCTAGATCGTGTGACCTAAAAAAATATGTGATCTTGCCCTAACAAACACTTCTTGTTAGACAATTTCAGCCCAAATTGTCTCACTCTCTCAAATACCCTCCGTAGATGCTCCACGGGCTCTGCCTCGGTTTTATTAACACCAAAAAGTTGTCCATGTAAATTTGGCACATCCCTTCATCAATCCCCCTTAGCAACTCGTCCATCAGCCGCTGGAATGTTATAGGGGCGTTCTTGAGACCATACGGCATTCTCGTAAATCCATAATGCCCCTCTCGAATGTGAAAGCTGTCTTTGACTGGTCTTTCAGGAGCATTCTAATTTAGTGATATCCCGCTTTTAAGTCTAGAGTACTAAATACCGTTGCCCCGCTGAACCTATCTAAAATATCCTCAAACTTCGGGATTGGATATTTTTCATCTACGGTATTCTCATTAAGTTTGCGGTAATCAATTATTACCCAGTATTTCTACTTATCATCTCCGGGCGCGCTTTTCTACTTCACTGCCCATAGCGGACTATTGTATGGTGACGTGCTATCAACAATTATACCCTGTTCCTTTAAACTTTGCAACTCTTCCCTAATGTGTTGGCGAAGAACCTGCGGATATCTCCTCTCTTTCACATAGCTTACCTTTCCGTGCTTCAGCGGAATCTCGTGCACCGTACTGCCCGTCACCCCCAGTGGATCCCCCTCCTTAAAGAAAATGTCTTCGAACCCCCTTCTCACAGCTACTCTCCAATCCTCAGCTCGACTTATAGCTCCTATACATGCCCTACTGTCTTCATTCTTTATTGCCGCCCTGCTCGTATACCTGATTCGCCCTATTTCTATTTTCCACTCCTCCTTTCTATTTGTGATTCGCACGTCCACCTTTCCCAACATATCACACCCTATAATTACCTGGTATTCCCGCGGCATTTCTCCCCCCACATGCACCGTAAGTTTACCTCCCTTGGCTGCCCACCTCCCCAATCCTATCCCCACTTCCCCTTCTACTCCACACGGGCCACCAAAGGTGATTAACTTACAATTACATACCTTGATTTGGAGTGTCCTCCCTCCACCGTACAGCTTTTCCAACACTCCACTCGTCATGATGGTATTAGAACTCCCGGTGTCTACCAGGCATCGCACTCCTCCCACCTCTATTATAGGTAACCAGCAGCTTTCACCTCTGATGTTAAAACTTATTAGAGTGCGGTCACCCCTCGGCTGACACTCTCCTCACATCCTCTCCGCGGCTTGCCGCCGTCCGCTTCTTCCGCTGCTTCTTCGCCCTTCTCTGCTCCTCTCGTTTTCACGGCTTGCCTGGTCATCTAGCTCTTCCTCTGTCTCCGTGGCTACGGATTCTTCTGAAGACTCTCTTGCTGACTCACTCCTCCTTGAATGTTTCTTCTCCTCAACCCTTGAGCATTTACCTCCATCGGCTCTATTCGTTGTGAGTCTCTTCTCGAATACATATACGGGCAATGTGTCCCTCAGTCCCGCACCCAAAGCATTTCGTGCGGGGACACTGTGCCATCAAGTGTCCACTCTTTCCACAGCCATGACATCTCCTGTTTTTTTTTCCGTTGGCTAGCCCTTGCTCTACTTTGCCCTGGTCTTCGTTCTGCTCCTGTGGGCTTCTCTCTCCCGCTGTATGCGGACTCTCTCCTTTTCCAGGCCGTTGGTGTACTCCTAGACCTCTTATAGAACACTCTTTTCCACCCTGGTTCTTCCACTTCTAACTGGGTTTCCTCATCTCGGGAGCTGGAATCCACCATCTCTTGAGCACATTCAATAAATGAGCGTTACCTGGGTAAGCCTTCTTTCTTCCCGGTTTCATTAGCCAATTGCACCTTCAGTATAGTGGACAAGAATGCCATCTTAGCTTCTACCTACGGCACGCCTGCTGTTTCTCTCATCTTCTCAGTAATACGGTTATAGTGAGCTAAGAGTGTTGCAGCATACTGTCCGTTTGACTGCCGTGAAGACTTCTTTAGTCTTTCTTTGACTCTTTCCCACAGTGTCTCTTCGTCCGCCTGTGTGGTTTACGATGCTTCTTTTTACTCTGCATACTAGAGCCGCCTTAAGGGCTTCCGCGTCTCCAGCATTGATAAGATTTTCTCCTATCAGACGATCACCACCCTTTAAAAAATGGTTCAACTCACCCACTTCTTCTGTGAAGCGCTCGAGATCGGATACAACCTTCCTCAGGTCCTGTGAAGTGGCTAACCTGATCTTCATCCATTCAATCGCATTTGCATGTGCCGCGGCTAATGTTCCCTGCGGTAATGGAGGGATCTCCGGTACGCTCAGAGGGGCCGCCGGCCTTAACTGCACTCCTCGGGCAACCTTGTGAATGTTTATCTGACTGAAAAAAACGTACCTCTGTACTCTCAATTTCCCGGGTTTCGGCACCAGTTAAGCGTAGTGGACTTTAAATACTTAATAAAAAGTAAGAGGTTCACGAAATGAAACGCATGAAGTCGGAATCAAGACTGCTTTATTGTTCCTTCTAATCCTCTATATATACATTATACATATATATTTGTATATCCATTTATTTATATATAATTCTATGATGTCAAGGAGACCACATCTCGCGGACAAAGATCTTCATTGTCTGCAGCGCCAACTGGAAAAAAAAGTATATATATATATATATATATATATATATATATATATATAATATATATATATATATATATATATATATATATATATATATATATATAATATATATATATATATAAAATATATATATATATATACTTTAAGTGATATATTAGTTTTAATGTTAAGGACATTTATTGAAAATATCATTTAGTAAATTATGACAAATAAATCTAAAAAAGTATTTCTGTACTAATATCTATATTATAAATAAAAATAAATAAATATAAATAAATGCTTGATTGACAATCATGATTATTTTCATACACATCGGTTTGGATTTTGTTCATACTTCGTCGTCAAATCTTCATAATCAACCTAAAATTAAGAATAAATACTTCAGTAAGAAATAAAAAAACATATACAAGAAGCAAAAATTGTTTGAAGAATTTTATTTGCTTGTATTTTCCTTAACATTTTTGTATCAGTTCCGAATTTCTACAAAAAACGAATTTGGTGATGCAAAATATTTATCTGTAATACAAAAGAAAATCATCTGATTCAAATGATTCTATTTTATCCATATTTTAGAGAGGAGAATAGTTTCTTACTTTCTACCTTTAGATGTCTCCTTTTGGAAAGAGTCCCAGACAGAAGTTCGCAATCGGTGTTGACTTTATATATGACTGAACTGGGGAATCCAGGAGAGCGTTAATCTCCACTGCACCAAGCTAGCCCCTGCGGGCCATCCAATATTTCTATTTAGTAATATAATGCAAATAAACCTATCAATTCAAAATTCGCTAAGCATACGTCAACAAAAGTAAATAAGGTAATATGGGATAATAATATTTTATTGTTCTTAGTATTAATATATTATACAAAATCATGAAATTAAAAAAAAATTATAAAATAAATTTAGTGTGTAAGAAATAAATCTTATAAAGTATTTATGTAAAAATGTCTGTTGGATAAATAAAAACAAATTATTTTTTTCATATTTTAAGCAATAAAAAACAAATTAAAAAAAACAAAAAAACAAATTAAATATGAAAATAAATGCTTTATTGACAATAATATTGGTCTTCATGCAAAGCGGTTTGGATTACGTTCCTACTACAATGTCGAATCTTCAATATCTACCTAAAAAATCGGAATACACACTTCAGTGAGAAAAAAAATATTTAAAAGAAGCGAATAAGATAGAATGAATTTTATTTCCTTTTAATTTACTTACCATTTTCGTTTCAGATCCGCATTTCTACAAAAAAAGATATTAGTGATGTAAATTAAATATCTGTAATAAAAAGAAAATTACTATTGTTACAAGTTACCTGTATAACAGTATAGTTAATGCTTCATACATTATTTTTTCTATTTCAGATTATAATAAAATCTAAAAAAGGATGAATATCATGTATTTAATTATATGAAATAAATCTATTAAACTTGTTTGTGCTTTAATCTGTAGTATAAATAATAAATAATAAGCATAAAGAATTGATTTATTGATAATTACATTGGTTTTCATACCCATCGGTTTGTATTGTGTTGGTACTTCTTCGTCGAATCTTTAGAATCTACCTAAAAATTATGAATACACATTTTATTATGAAAAATAAACATATAAAAGAAGCAAATAATGTGTTATGAATTTCGTTCATTTGCATTTTACTTACCAGCAGTTGTTCAGCAGATACGAGGCCTCTAGCACTGTGACAATCACATGTCTGGAGTACAGCAGATTCAGATAGATCTTCCTAGCCTCGGATGTGGCCAGTCTTCACGGAATGGCTGCCCTGGATAGAGGCTTCTCGACGTTAGAAATGGCATTGTGAGGAGGACAAAGAAGAACAATAAGTATTTGTATCACAATTTTCGTTTGAGATCCGCAAATCTACAAAAAGAGATGCAGTATAGTTAATGCTTCATAATTTTTTTTATTTTTTTTTATTTAAGAGTATAATGAAATCTAAAAAAGGGTGAATATCATATATTTAATTATATGATATGAATCTATTAAAGTTTTTTGTACTATTACCTGTAGTATTAATAATAAATAATAAACATAAATAATTGATTTATTGATAATTACATTGGTTTTCATACCCATCGGTTTGTATTTTGTTGGTACTTCTTCGTCGAATCTTTAGAATCTACCTACAAATTATAATACACACTTTATTAAGAAAAATAAACATATAAAATAAGCAAATATTGTGTAATGAATTTTATTTATTTGCATTTTACTTACCACCAGTTGTTCAGTAGATACGAGGCCTCTATCACTGTGAAAATCACATTTCTGGAGTACAGCAGATTGAGATAGACCTTCCTAGCCTCGGATGTGGCCAATCTTCACGGAATGGCTGCGCTGGATAGAGGCTTCTCGACGTTAGAAATGGCATTGTGAGGAGGACAAAGAAGTACAATAAGTATTTCTCTCACAATTTTCGTTTGAGATCCGCAAATCTACAAAAAGCGATGCAGTATAGTTAATACTTCATAAATTTTTTTTATTTCAGAGTATAATAAAATCTAAAAAAGGGTGAATATCATATATTTAATTATATGATATAAATCTATTAAAGTTTTTTGTACTATTAACTGTAGTATTAATAATAAATAATAAATATAAATAATTGATTTATTGATAGTTACATTGGTTTTCATACCCATCGGTTTGTATTTCGCTGTTACTTCTTCGTGGAATGTTTAGGATCTACCTAAAAATTATATTACACACTTTATAAAGATAAAAAAAACACATAAAATAAGCAAATAATGTGTAATGAATTTTATTTATTTGCATTTTACTTACTACCAGTCATCCAACAGATACGAGGCCTCAAGCACTGTGACAAACACATGTCTGGAGTACAGCAGATTCTGATAGATCTACCATGGGGTTAGAGTGTTAGAGTACCATACAAGTTAGAGTGTGTGGTAACTTTAAGTTAACCGTCAATCCACATTTAATTATCAAACGTCAACCGGTGCCAAGTAAATTGCAAGTTGGCAGTAAATGGTCCCAGATTGATTTAGCACATGCATTCATGCAATTTAGAGTTGATGAAATTTCCAAAGAAGCACTAACGATTATTACAGATGAAGGGTTATTTCAATATACCGAACTACCTGAGGGCGTGGCGTCCAGTCCTGGAGAATGTCAGGAAATTTTAATGGAAATACTTAAGGGAATTCCTTACACTGAAGTTTACATTGATAATATTTATTGTACAGGTAGAACAGATGAAGAGCACATTTCTATCATAACCGAAATATGTAGGCGCTTAAATGACGCAGGCTTAAAAGTAAATGAAAGAAAGTGTGAATTTTTAAAAAGTAAGTTGGAGATTTTAGGATTTGTTCTGGATAAACAAGGAATTCATCCAGCAGAAAGTAAGGTTATTGCAGTCACTGGTGCTCCAAGGCCTAAAGATTGCAAACAGTTAAGGAGTTTTCTTGGATTGGTGAATTATTAAGAATCATTTCTGAAGCACAGAGCTGATAAACTGAGTTGTCTTTATGGTCTGCTAAGTCAGATAGGTGGTATTGGTCCGAAGAATGTGAGGAAAGTTTCAAATGGATCAAGAAAGAAATCGTGTCAGATAAGGTATTGACATTGTTTGATCCGAATGAACAATTAGTCCTGTCATGCGATGCTAGTCAATATGGACTGTCAGCGATCCTTTCTCATAAATTCAAGAATGGAGAGGAAAAATCCATAGCATTTGCACCGAAAGTAATTCCGGTAACTGAGAGGCATAGGGCAATCATTGATAAAGAAGCTGCTGCCATCATCTTTGGCTGCAAGAAATTTTACCAGTATGTCTATGGAGCTCACATCATTCTTAAAACAGACCATGAACCTTTGAAATATATTTTTGGAAATTATTTCACAATCTATCTTTCACAATTCAAAATATATTACAAAGATGGGCTTATTATCTTTCAGGATTCACTTACAGTATAGAAGTCGTAAAGTGGTCAGGGAACGGTAACTGTGATGCCTTGTCAAGATTGCCTTTAACTGACCACACTCCGGTATTTGATACAGAATTTACAGCTCATAACTATGAGGATGAGGGGATGCCTTTGTTGAATTACAAACAAGTTTTTTTATTATTAAAACACTTTATTCAGAAATATTACAATTTGTCACAGTTAAGGACACTTATAATAGAGTTCAGAGTCAAACAAGTAGTCACTGAATCAGTCAAAGATAGAATATTAAGCAAGGTGACAAATTTGGTAGCCGCGGGGTGGCCAACTGAAATTAAGACTTTATCTGATAGCGAAAAGAAGTTTTTCTCAAAGAAACTAGAATTATCGCTGGATAAAGGATGTCTCATGTGGGGAATAAGAGTAGTTATACCAGAATCACTCCGACTTATCTTACTAAAGTACAAAGATTACTGTTACTGGAATTTACCTATCTAGCTGTATAGTTAACGCCTTACAAAATTCAATATAATTTTTCTATTTCTGAATATAATATAACTAGTTGGACCGTGCAAATAATTCGCGGAAAACATTGTTTAGTAAAGAAATAAGAAGGATTATTAAGAATCCAGAATCAGTTGGTTTCATCCAAATGAATAGAGGAAACGATCTACCATTAGCAGCATCCAGCCCAGCAGTTAGAGTTAGAGCAGTTATTGCAAATTCTAGAAGTGATGCAAATGAAGTTAAAAAATAGAATAAGAGACGGAAACGAGGAAATAATTATCATGAATAGTCGTCAGAGTCAGTAAAACAAGAAACAAAATTCGAATAAAGAATGAAAATAACAACCAAGATTAAAAACCAACTGCAAAAAACATAAATCATGCATAAACGAACAGAAGCCATGTAAGAAAGCGCCACAGGAAGCAAATAAAAACAAATTCTCCCCAAAAAGCTTGACACAAAAATATAGCCGCCTCAAAACCTATTACCGTAAGAAACGCTACTGTTACCCAGGGAATAAACGATACTATAGGGAGTAGTTGCTAAGACCTAATGTTCCCCTTCTTACGGCATATAGTATTCCAATTCCTGTCTAACAAGGATGTGGAAATGATTCCCGGTAACCATCAAAGACTCAAAAGATCTTATTCATGGAACCGCAGAACTGTAGAGAGTTCCAATCAGAACCAAGTAAAATGCCACCAGGCATTATTGTTGATAAAAATGAAGCCACAGAGGAATAGATTACTATTGAAAATCCCGAATCAGTTGTAATTGGCCAGATAAATGGAGGAAACGATACGACTTTAGAAGCTTCAAGCCAACAGATTGGGTTATTACGAGTTCTGGAAGTTATAAAATCGAAGAAGAAAAATGCAATACGAAACGTAAACGAGGAAATTATTATCATGAATAGTGGTCGTAGTCAGTCAGTAAAAGGAGAAACGAAATGTTAATCGAGAATGAAATTAAAGACCAGGACATCCTAATTCAGCACGAATCACTCATAAACGAACAGAAGCCATGTAAGAAATCGCCACAGGAAGCAAATAAAAACGAATTCTCCGCAAAAAGCTTTGCAGAAAAACATAGCCGCCTCAAAATCTATTACCGTAAGAAACGCTACTATTACCCAGGGAATATACGATACTATAGGGAGTAGTTGCTAAAATCTAATTTCACCCTTTTTTCGGCAAATAGTATTCCAACTCCTGTCTAACAAGGATGTGGAAATGATTCCCGGTAACCATCAAAGACTCAAAAGAAGTTATTCGTGGAACCGCAGAATTGTAGAGAGTTCCAATCAGAACCAAGTAAAATGCCACCAGGCATTATTGTTGATAAAAATGAAGCCACAGAGGAATAGATTACTATTGACAATCCCGAATCAGTTGTAATTGGCCAGATAAATGGAGGAAACGATCCGACTTTAGAAGCTTCAAGCCCAGCAGTTTGGATTATTACGAGTTCTGGAAGTTATAAAATCGAAGAAGAAAAATGGAATACGAAACGTAAACGAGGAAATCATTATCATGAATAGTGGTCGGAGTCAGTCAGTAAAAGGAGAAACGAAATGTTAATCGAGAATAAAATTAAAGACCAGGACATCCTAATTCAGCACGAATCACTCATAAACGAACAGAAGCCATGTAAGAAAGCGCCACAGAAAGCAAATAAAAACAAATTCTCCTCAAAAAGCTTTGCAGAAAAACATAGCCGCCTCAAAATTTATTACCGTAAGAAACGCTACTATTACCCAGGGAATATACGATACTATAGGGAGTAGTTGCTAAAATATAATCTCAACCTTTTTTCGGCAAATAGTATTCCAACTCTTGTCTAACAAGGATGTGGAAATGATTCCCGGTAACCATCAAAGACTCAAAAGAAGTTATTCATGGAACCGCAGAACTGTAGAGAGTTCCAATCAGAACCAAGTAAAATGCCACCAGGCATTATTGTTGATAAAAATGAAGCCACAGAGTAATAGATTACTATTGACAATCCCGAATCAGTTGTAATTGGCCAGATAAATGGAGGAAACGATCCGACTTTAGAAGCTTCAAGCCCAGCAGTTTGGGTTATTACGAGTTCTGGAAGTTATAAAATCGAAGAAGAAAAATGGAATACGAAACGTAAACGAGGAAATTATTATCATGAATAGTGGTCGGAGTCAGTCAGTAAAAGGAGAAACGAAATGTTAATCGAGAATTAAATTAAAGACCAGAACATCCTAATTCAGCACGAATCACTCATAAACGAACAGAAGCCATGTAAGAAAGCGCCACAGGAAGCAAATAAAAACAAATTCTCCGCAAAAAGCTTTGCAGAAAAACATAGCCGCCTCAAAATCTATTACCATAAGAAACGCTACTATTACCCAGGGAATATACGATACTATAGGGAGTAGTTGCAAAAATCTAATCTCACCCTTTTTTCGGCAAATAGTATTCCAACTCCTGTCTAACAAGGATGTGGAAATGATTCCCGGTAACCATCAAAGACTCAAAAGAAGTTATTCGTGGAACCGCAGAATTGTAGAGAGTTCCAATCAGAACCAAGTAAAATGCCACCAGGCATTATTGTTGATAAAAATGAAGCCACAGAGGAATAGATTACTATTGACAATCCCGAATCAGTTGTAATTGGCCTGATAAATGGAGGAAACGATCCGACTTTAGAAGCTTCAAGCCCAGCAGTTTGGGTTATTACGAGTTCTGGAAGTTATAAAATCGAAGAAGAAAAATGGTATACGAAACGTAAACGAGGAAATTATTATCATGAATAGTGGTCGGAGTCAGTCAGTAAAAGGAGAAACGAAATGTTAATCGAGAATGAAATTAAAGACCAGGACATCCTAATTCAGCACGAATCACTCATAAACGAACAGAAGCCATGTAAGAAAGCGCCACAGGAAGCAAATAAAAACAAATTCTCCGCAAAAAGCTTTGCAGAAAAACATAGCCGCCTCAAAATCTATTACCGTAAGAAACGCTACTATTACCCAGGGAATATACGATACTATAGGGAGTAGTTGCTAAAATCTAATCTCACCCTTTTTTCGGCAAATAGTATTCCAATTCCTGTCTAACAAGGATGTGGAAATGATTCCCGGTAACCATCAAAGACTCAAAAGAAGTTATTCATGGAACCGCAGAACTGTAGAGAGTTCCAATCAGAACCAAGTAAAATGCCACCAAGCATTATTGTTGATAAAAATGAAGCCACGGAGTAATAGATTACTATTGACAATCCCGAATCAGTTGTAATTGGCCAGATAAATGGAGGAAACGATCCGACTTTAGAAGCTTCAAGCCCAGCAGTTTGGGTTATTACGAGTTCTGGAAGTTATAAAATCGAAGAAGAAAAATGGAATACGAAACGTAAACGAGGAAATTATTATCATGAATAGTGGTCGGAGTCAGTCAGTAAAAGGAGAAACGAAATGTTAATCGAGAATGAAATTAAAGACCAGGACATCCTAATTCAGCACGAATCACTCATAAACGAACAGAAGCCATGTAAGAAAGCGCCACAGGAAGCAAATAAAAACAAATTCTCCGCAAAAAGCTTTGCAGAAAAACATAGCCGCCTCAAAATCTATTACCGTAAGAAACGCTACTATTACCCAGAGAATATACGATACTATAGGGAGTAGTTGCTAAAATCTAATCTCACCCTTTTTTCGGCAAATAGTATTCCAATTCCTGTCTAACAAGGATGTGGAAATGATTCCCGGTAACCATCAAAGACTCAAAAGAAGTTATTCATGGAACCGCAGAACTGTAGAGAGTTCCAATCATAACCAAGTAAAATGCCACCAGGCATTATTGTTGATAAAAATGAAGCCACAGAGTAATAGATTACTATTGACAATCCCGAATCAGTTGTAATTGGCCAGATAAATGGAGGAAACGATCCGACTTTAGAAGCTTCAAGCCCAGCAGTTTGGGTTATTACGAGTTCTGGAAGTTATAAAATCGAAGAAGAAAAATGGAATACGAAACGTAAACGAGGAAATTATTATCATGAATAGTGGTCGGAGTCAGTCAGTAAAAGGAGAAACGAAATGTTAATCGAGAATGAAATTAAAGACCAGGACATCCTAATTCAGCACGAATCACTCATCAACGAACAGAAGCCATGTAAGAAAGCGTCACAGGAAGCAAATAAAAATAAATTCTCCGCAAAAAGCTTTGCAGAAAAACATAGCCGCCTCAAAATCTATTACCGTAAGAAACGCTACTATTACCCAGGGAATATACGATACTATAGGGAGTAGTTGCTAAAATCTAATCTCACCCTTTTTTCGGCAAATAGTATTCCAATTCCTGTCTAACAAGGATGTGGAAATGATTCCCGGTAACCATCAAAGACTCAAAAGAAGTTATTCATGGAACCGCAGAACTGTAGAGAGTTCCAATCAGAACCAAGTAAAATGCCACCAAGCATTATTGTTGATAAAAATGAAGCCACAGAGTAATAGATTACTATTGACAATCCCGAATCAGTTGTAATTGGCCAGATAAATGGAGGAAACGATCCGACTTTAGAAGCTTCAAGCCCAGCAGTTTGGGTTATTACGAGTTCTGGAAGTTATAAAATCGAAGAAGAAAAATGGAATACGAAACGTAAACGAGGAAATTATTATGAATAGTGGTCGGAGTCAGTCAGTAAAAGGAGAAACGAAATGTTAATCGAGAATGAAATTAAAGACCAGGACATCCTAATTCAGCACGAATCACTCATCAACGAACATAAGCCATGTAAGAAAGCGCCACAGGAAGCAAATAAAAACAAATTCTCCGCAAAAAGCTTTGCAGAAAAACATAGCCGCCTCAAAATCTATTACCGTTAGAAACGCTACTATTACCCAGAGAATATACGATACTATAGGGAGTAGTTGCTAAAATCTAATCTCACCCTTTTTTCGGCAAATAGTATTCCAATTCCAATAGGATTCGCAAGGGTAAATGTGATTGGCAGAACATGTTATGGAATAGGAAGAGGAGGTTTTGTGAACAGGCGAAGAGGGCCAGGATAAGAGGCTATGGGACATATTCGCGCTTCGTTTAAGTTTATAGATAGATAGAAGATAGAAAGTAAACTTTATTCTGGGACAAGGTCCCTTATGAATAACAGATATGAACAAAAAAATTAAAACTACATCTGGCCAAAAATTACATTAATCAATATTAAAGAATATATACAGTATCTTCAGTGAAATTAAATTAAAACAAGTAAAAATAAAATAAAATTTTGAGAAAAAACGAAATAATAAACAACAACATTATTTAAATGAAAATAAAAATAAAATAAAATAAGCATGGGTTGATTTTTAAAATTAAGACTCAATAAATATTATCAACCATTCACCTCAGTCAAAATCTGTTTCACAATATTTATTTTATTGTATAACGTCATTTTGGCATGTGAGAAGGAATTGGTAAAGATGATATTTAAATGAGGACAAGGAAGAGGCATGACGGATTTCAGATGGCAAGGAATTCCAGAAGGCTGTGGATCGGGAAATAAAGGAATATTCAAACGTCTTAGTTCTATGGGAAGGGATATAAAGGTCGGAAACACGGGATCTTGTTTTCTGGGAGTGGACCACGGGTTTAAACTGTAGGAGACTGTAGATGTAAGAAGGGTGTCTGGTGTTGATTGTTTGGAATAGGAAAGATCCGAGGAAATATTGTCTGCGGAAAGAAGGGAAGAGCCACTTTAACTCGTCGTAAAGGTGGGACACATGAGATCGCTTTGATGTACCGAAGACAAATCTTAAGCACGTATTCATGAGTCGCTTCAATCTATCCTCGAGTACCATCGGGATGCCTCCGTACACCACACAGCCGTAGTCAAAGTGGGGGAAAATGAGAGAGGATACAAGGAGCTTGCGGATGGGTTGTGGGAGTAGGTGGCGGGAGCGATGAAATAGCTTAAGGGTACCTATTGACTTACGGGAGATGAGGGCAATATGGGGTTTCCAGGAGAGGTTTTCGTCTATGGTGATTCCTAGGTTTTTAACGGATGAACTGAATGTGACAGGATGATCGTTGATGACTAAAGGAGGAAGGAAGGAGATGGATTTAAGAATAGGACTGGAACCTATAATAATGGCCTGAGTTTTCATCGCATTTAGATTTAAATTATTCAGACTTGCCCAGGCACTGATCCTATCTAGGTCAGCCTGAATATTGGCGAACGTGACTAATAGCTCAGAAGGATGAAAGGAAAAATATATTTGGGTGTCATCAGCGTATAAATGATGTGAACAGTGGTAGATGGATTTGGAAAGATCATTTATGTAGGAATTGTAAAGGAGAGGGGAAATGCTCGAACCCTGGGCCACTCCAGAGGACAGTGTAAGAAAGGAAGATAGGGGTTGATTTGGAATGCTGACTGCTTGAGTTCTGTCGGATAGGAAAGACTGCAACCAGAGGATAGAGCTGTTGGAGAAGGATAGAGATTTTAATTTAATATAGAGTATAGAGTGGTCTAAGGAGTCAAAAGCTTTGGAAAAGTCGAGAAGTATTAACACAGTTAACATTTTTTTGTCCATTGCGGTATGTAAGTCATTGGTAATTTTTACTAGGGCGGATTGTATGGAGAAGCCAGGTCGGAAACCAGATTGGAGAGGATCGAGTAGTTTGAGTTTTCAAGGAATTTAGAGATTTGGGATTGAGCTATTCATTCCAGAGGTTTAGAAAGGTTAGAAAGAATGGAGATTGGGCGGTAGTCTTTAGGAGAGGTAGGATTGGGAATTTTGTTGATAGATCTGACTAATGCTTTTTTCCAAGCAGTTGGAAAAACTGAGTTCTGGAGGGAAAAATTATAGATGAAAAGGAGAACTGGAACGACTTCGGGAAGGCATAATTTTAATAGTTTGACTGGTATCCCATCAAGTCCGATGGAGTTGGTGTGTGATTTCATTATAGAGGAAATAAGGTCGGTCGGTGAAATGTTGGAGAAATAGAAATTATCACTGTTAAATGAGGGTGATAAGGAAAACTGGTGAGAGGTGGGTGAACTGTTGCTGGTGGTGGAAGATATAAAGTAGGAATTTAGTTCATCGGCTGATACCGGGTAGAACGGTTAGGAAGAGGATTTACAAAGAGAGAGTTTACGAAGGGTTAGCCATATTGATTTAGAATCAGGAGCAGAAGAGAGAGTTTCGTGAAAGAAGTTTGATTTCGCTTTCCTGATCGTTGTTTGTGTCAAGTTACGGAGTACCCTATAGACTTGATAGTCATCTGCTAGTCGAGTTCGTCTGAAGCGTCTACGGGCTGCCTCACGTCTCTTTTGCATGTCGCGGATTTCTTGACACATCCAAGGAGCAGGTTGGCGACGGAAGGTTGAGGTTTTGATAGGAGCATGTATGTCAAGAATATGGATAAGATTAGAAGTGAGGATGTCTACCATATGATCAATAGAGGTACAGGAATAAATATCGTTCCAGTTTAGGGTTTCAAGGTCCGGTAGGATTTTATCACGGGTGAGGTTGTCAAGATTGCGGAAAGTTATGGTTTTAGGAAGAAACGTGGGAGTTTGGATATCGTACGATAATTGGATGAGATCATGAGAAGAAAGGAAAGGAACGGGTAATTGAGA
The DNA here is from genome assembly GCA_928085145.1 of Nezara viridula. Classification (NCBI taxonomy): domain Eukaryota; kingdom Metazoa; phylum Arthropoda; class Insecta; order Hemiptera; family Pentatomidae; genus Nezara; species Nezara viridula. The sequence goes on along the minus strand of OV725078.1, from coordinate 104,919,069 downwards.
ACAGGACAAGAGTTTCTGCTCTGAATCGATGATGTGCAAGTCCAGCCTGGTGTCAGACCAACAAGTATGGTGTGTAGGAGCGAAAGGAACAATAAAAAGGTTGAGGGAGAAGAAGAGATTTTCCAAATAGCGTTTGTTGTTGGATTCTGTGAGGAGGTTGGTATTAAGATCACCGAAAATTATAATGTTATTATAGAAAGGGACATAATTGTACAATGTTGATTCGAAGGATGAATCAAAAGAAGTCAAAGGAGGGCGATATAAGACCACATAAAGGAGAAGATGTGCTTTACAAGAAATTTCTGCGAAGAGGAATTCAATGTGAGGATGATTGGAAGGGGATGAAATATCTAGAATACGGGGTTTCAGGCTATTATGTACGTAGAGACCAACACCTCCGCCAGTCCGGGGAACCCGGTCATGACGGATGAAGGTATAATCAGATAAGGAAACGGAAGAGGAAGGGATATAGGGCTTAAGCCATGTTTCAGAGACTGCAATAATGTGGTAGAAGTTACAGGTGAAATATTGGAGAAATTCGTCATAGTGAGCAGGAAGGGATTGAGAATTAACATGGCAAGTAGTTAAGACGCTAGACATAACGGAAAGGAGAAAAGTATACATATGATGGAAGACGCTGTAGGTAAGAAGAAACTGTGAAAATCAATTTGGAAAGAAGTAAATAATAGCTGTAAGAGAAGAAAAAAAATACAAACAAAATAGAGTTAAGTTCAAAAACATGAAAGAGGAAAAAACAAAAGATTACATTGGTTAAAATAGAGAAACAATAATAGCAGTAGTAGTTGATGGGCAACCCAGCACGATGCTGTATTATACAATAGAAGATTGGGAGTTTACGGATGTATTCTGTAGGTTGACGTAAATCAGAAGGTCAGCAGAAAACATCTAGATCATCTGGTTGGTCGATATATATCACGGGATGGCCATCTCCTTTTCTGCAGCGCAATCTACCCGCCGAAAGCCACACGTATTTTAGTTTACCAGCCGCTCTCTTCTGACGTGCGAGCCAATACAATCTTCTATTAGCAGGGGCCATTTCTTCAGTTTATATTGTTTGAAATGTCAATAAAAGAAATTTACTCATGTTTCGTCACCACGACAGTGGTTACTATTGTTGTAATTATTATGTCACATTCAGTAAGTAGAGATTTGATGAATTTTTAATAGATGTAAATATAACGTTCTAAATGGAAAAAAAATACACAAAAAAAACTGTGTCTATAAATTTTTTTTAAATTTTTATCAGAGGTTCTGAGAATTGATAAGTTGGTTTCAAAATACGAACAGACCAATTTGATTATACATAGTACGTATTTATAATGCCAGTCAAAGTATCAATTCGATTATTAATATGAGACTTATTTTACCTGATATATTATTCTGCTTTGCAAAGGCTTCAAGGTTATTTTGAAGCTTTAATGCCCCTTCCAGCAGTTTATCTAAAGACATTTCAGCTGCTCCTTCTTGCTCTCGATCTGCTTGTGTTGAGTACTGCGTCTCTATGGGAACATTTACCTTACTTCTCTTTGCCATAATAAGAGACCGTAAAACAACAATTTTAAAGTACTAGTTCCTATGATAAAATCATACCTTTCCAAATTTTCTTCGATATTCCGGTAAGGAGTGTGATATAACCATAAAAACAATAGCAACCACTGTTGTGGTGAAGAAACATTATGAAATTTCTTTTTTATTAACATTTCAGGCACTCCAAACTTAAACGAATCGCGGCTATATCCTATTGCCTCTTATCCTGGCCCTCTTCGCCTGTTCGGAAAACCTCCTTTTCCTATTACAGGACATTTTCTGCCACTCACATTTGCCCTTGTGGGCTATTCCGGTGATTGATGTTACGTTACAAAATTTCCATTGAAATTAATTTATAAAATTACTGAAAGGGTTAATCATAATTCTTACACAGTTCCTGTTGCATAATTCTCTTTTGTTTCTGTTGTATCTTTGGGGAAGTATCTTTTTGATGCCCTGTATAGTCTATTCCCTAGGCAACAGTAGCGTACATAACAGTAATAGGACACCGACCACTATTCATGATAATAATTTCCTCGTTTACCTTTCGTATTCCATTTTTCTTCTTCGATTTTATAACTTCCAGAACTCGTAATAACCCAAACTGCTGGGCTTGAAGCTTCTAAAGTCGGATCGTTTCCTCCATTTATCTGGCCAATTACAACTGATTCGGGATTGTTAATAGTAATATATTCCTCTGTGGCTTCATTTTTATCAACAATAATGCCTGGTGGCACTTTACTTGGTTCTGATTGGAACTCTCTACAGTTCTGCGGTTCCATGAATAACTTCTTTTGAGTCCTTGATGGTTACCGGGAATCATTTCCACATCCTTGTTAGACAGCAGCTGGAATACTATTTGCCGAAAAAAGGGTGAGATTAGATTTTAGCAACTACTCCCTATAGTATCGTTTATTCCCTGGGTAATAGTAGCGTTTCTTACTGTAATAGATTTGGAGGCGGCTATGTTTTGCTGTAAAGCTTTTTGAGGAGAATTTGTATTTATTTGCTTCCTGTGGCGCTTTCTTACATGGCTTCTGTTCGGTTATGAGTGATTCGTGCTGAATTACGATGTCCTGGTCTTTAATTTTATTCTCGATTAAGATTTCGTTTCTCCTTTTACTGACTGACTCCGACCACTATTCATGATAATAATTTCCTCGTTTACGTTTCGTATTCCATTTTTCTTCTTCGATTTTATAACTTCCAGAACTCGTAATAACCCAAACTGCTGGGCTTGAAGCTTCTAAAGTCGGATCGTTTCCTCCATTTATCTGGCCAATTACAACTGATTCGGGATTGTCAATAGTAATCTATTCCTCTGTGGCTTCATTTTTATCAACAATAATGCCTGGTGGCATTTTACTTGGTTCTGATTGGAACTCTCTTCAATTCTGCGGTTCCACGAATAACTTCTTTTGAGTCTTTGATGGTTACCGGGAATCATTTCCACATCCTTGTTAGACAGGAGTTGGAATACTATTTGCCGAAAAAAGGGTGAAATTAGATTTTAGCAACTACTCCCTATAGTATCGTATATTCCCTGGGTAATAGTAGCGTTTCTTACGGTAATAGATTTTGAGGCGACTGTGTTTTTCTGCAAAGCTTTTTGCGGATAATTTGTTTTTATTTGCTTCCTGTGGCGCTTTCTTACATGGCCTCTGTTCGTTTATGAGTGATTCGTGCTGAATTAGGATGTCCTGGTCTTTAATTTCATTTTCGATAAACATTTCGTTTCTCCTTTTACTGACTGACTCCGACCACTATTCATGATAATAATTTCCTCGTTTGCGTTTCGTATTCCATTTTTCTTCTTCGATTTTATATCTTCCAGAACTCGTAATAACCCAAACTGCTGGGCTTGAAGCTTCTAAAGTCGGATCGTTTCCTCCATTTATCTGGCCAATTACAACTGATTCGGGATTGTCAATAGTAATCTTTTCCTCTGTGGCTTCATTTTTATCAACAATAATGCCTGGTGGCATTTTACTTGGTTCTGATTGGAACTCTCTACAATTCTGCGGTTCCACGAATAACTTCTTTTGAGTCTTTGATGGTTACCGGGAATCATTTCCACATCCTTGTTAGACAGGAGTTGGAATACTATTTGCCGAAAAAAGGGTGAAATTAGATTTTAGCAACTACTCCCTATAGTATCGTATATTCCCTGGGTAATAGTAGCGTTTCTTACGGTAATAGATTTTGAGGCGACTATGTTTTTCTGCAAAGCTTTTTGCGGATAATTTGTTTTTATTTGCTTCCTGTGGCGCTTTCTTACATGGCTTCTGTTCGTTGATGAGTGATTCGTGCTGAATCAGGATGTCCTGGTCTTTAATTTCATTCTCGATTAACATTTCGTTTCTCCTTTTACTGACTGACTCCGACCACTATTCATGATAATAATTTCCTCGTTTACGTTTCGTATTCCATTTTTCTTCTTCGATTTTATAACTTCCAGAACTCGTAATAACCCAAACTGCTGGGCTTGAAGCTTCTAAAGTCGGATCGTTTCCTCCATTTATCTGGCCAATTACAACTGATTCGGGATTGTCAATAGTAATCTATTCCTCTGTGGCTTCATTTTTATCAACAATAATGCCTGGTGGCATTTTACTTGGTTCTGATTGGAACTCTCTACAATTCTGCGGTTCCACGAATAACTTCTTTTGAGTCTTTGATGGTTACCGGGAATCATTTCCACATCCTTGTTAGACAGGAGTTGGAATACTATTTGCCGAAAAAAGGGTGAAATTAGATTTTAGCAACTACTCCCTATAGTATCGTATATTCCCTGGGTAATAGTAGCGTTTCTTACGGTAATAGATTTTGAGGCGGCTATGTTTTTCTGCAAAGCTTTTTGCGGAGAATTTGTTTTTATTTGCTTCCTGTGGCGCTTTCTTACATGGCTTCTGTTCGTTGATGAGTGATTCGTGCTGAATTAGGATGTCCTGGTCTTTAATTTCATTCTCGATTAACATTTCGTTTCTCCTTTTACTGACTGACTCCGACCACTATTCATGATAATAATTTCCTCGTTTGCGTTTCGTATTCCATTTTTCTTCTTCGATTTTATATCTTCCAGAACTCGTAATAACCCAAACTGCTGGGCTTGAAGCTTCTAAAGTCGGATCGTTTCCTCCATTTATCTGGCCAATTACAACTGATTCGGGATTGTCAATAGTAATCTATTCCTCTGTGGCTTCATTTTTATCAACAATAATGCCTGGTGGCATTTTACTTGGTTCTGATTGGAACTCTCTACAATTCTGCGGTTCCACGAATAACTTCTTTTGAGTCTTTGATGGTTACCGGGAATCATTTCCACATCCTTGTTAGACAGGAGTTGGAATACTATTTGCCGAAAAAAGGGTGAAATTAGATTTTAGCAACTACTCCCTATAGTATCGTATATTCCCTGGGTAATAGTAGCGTTTCTTACGGTAATAGATTTTGAGGCGACTATGTTTTTCTGCAAAGCTTTTTGCGGATAATTTGTTTTTATTTGCTTCCTGTGGCGCTTTCTTACATGGCTTCTGTTCGTTGATGAGTGATTCGTGCTGAATCAGGATGTCCTGGTCTTTAATTTCATTCTCGATTAACATTTCGTTTCTCCTTTTACTGAGTGACTCCGACCACTATTCATGATAATAATTTCCTCGTTTACGTTTCGTATTCAATTTTTCTTCTTCGATTTTATAACTTCCAGAACTCGTAATAACCCAAACTGCTGGGCTTGAAGCTTCTAAAGTCGGATCGTTTCCTCCATTTATCTGGCCAATTACAACTGATTCGGGATTGTCAATAGTAATCTATTCCTCTGTGGCTTCATTTTTATCAACAATAATGCCTGGTGGCATTTTACTTGGTTCTGATTGGAACTCTCTACAATTCTGCGGTTCCACGAATAACTTCTTTTGAGTCTTTGATGGTTACCGGAAATCATTTCCACATCCTTGTTAGACAGGAGTTGGAATACTATTTGCCGAAAAAAGGGTGAGATTAGATTTTAGCAACTACTCCCTATAGTATCGTATATTCCCTAGGTAATAGTAGCGTTTCTTACGGTAATAGATTTTGAGGCGGCTATGTTTTTCTGCAAAGCTTTTTGCGGAGAATTTGTTTTTATTTGCTTCCTGTGGCGCTTTCTTACATGGCTTCTGTTCGTTGATGAGTGATTCGTGCTGAATCAGGATGTCCTGGTCTTTAATTTCATTCTCGATTAACATTTCGTTTCTCCTTTTACTGACTGACTCCGACCACTATTCATGATAATAATTTCCTCGTTTGCGTTTCGTATTCCATTTTTCTTCTTCGATTTTATATCTTCCAGAACTCGTAATAACCCAAACTGCTGGGCTTGAAGCTTCTAAAGTCGGATCGTTTCCTCCATTTATCTGGCCAATTACAACTGATTCGGGATTGTCAATAGTAATCTATTCCTCTGTGGCTTCATTTTTATCAACAATAATGCCTGGTGGCATTTTACTTGGTTCTGATTGGAACTCTCTACAATTCTGCGGTTCCACGAATAACTTCTTTTGAGTCTTTGATGGTTACCGGGAATCATTTCCACATCCTTGTTAGACAGGAGTTGGAATACTATTTGCCGAAAAAAGGGTGAAATTAGATTTTAGCAACTACTCCCTATAGTATCGTATATTCCCTGGGTAATAGTAGCGTTTCTTACGGTAATAGATTTTGAGGCGACTATGTTTTTCTGCAAAGCTTTTTGCGGATAATTTGTTTTTATTTGCTTCCTGTGGCGCTTTCTTACATGGCTTCTGTTCGTTGATGAGTGATTCGTGCTGAATCAGGATGTCCTGGTCTTTAATTTCATTCTCGATTAACATTTCTTTTCTCCTTTTACTGACTGACTCCGACCACTATTCATGATAATAATTTCCTCGTTTACGTTTCGTATTCAATTTTTCTTCTTCGATTTTATAACTTCCAGAACTCGTAATAACCCAAACTGCTGGGCTTGAAGCTTCTAAAGTCGGATCGTTTCCTCCATTTATCTGGCCAATTACAACTGATTCGGGATTGTCAATAGTAATCTATTCCTCTGTGGCTTCATTTTTATCAACAATAATGCCTGGTGGCATTTTACTTGGTTCTGATTGGAACTCTCTACAATTCTGCGGTTCCACGAATAACTTCTTTTGAGTCTTTGATGGTTACCGGGAATCATTTCCACATCCTTGTTAGACAGGAGTTGGAATACTATTTGCCGAAAAAAGGGTGAGATTAGATTTTAGCAACTACTCCCTATAGTATCGTATATTCCCTAGGTAATAGTAGCGTTTCTTACGGTAATAGATTTTGAGGCGGCTATGTTTTTCTGCAAAGCTTTTTGAGGAGAATTTGTATTTATTTGCTTCCTGTGGCGCTTTCTTACATGGCTTCTGTTCGTTTATGAGTGATTCGTGCTGAATTAGAATGTCCTGGTCTTTAATTTCATTCTCGATTAACATTTCGTTTCTCCTTTTACTGACTGACTCCGACCACTATTCATGAGAATAATTTCCTTGTTTACGTTTCGTATTCCATTTTTCTTCTTCGATTTTATAACTTCCAGAACTCGTAATAACCCAAACTGCTGGGCTTGAAGCTTCTAATGTCAGATCGTTTTCTCCATTTATCTGGCCAATAACAACTGATTCGGGATTGTCAATAGTAATTTATTCCTCTTTGGCTTCATTTTTATCAACAATAATGCCTGGTGGCATTTTACTTGGTTCTGATTGGAACTCTCTACAATTCTGCGGTTCCACGAATAACTTCTTTTGAGTCTTTCATGGTTACCGGGAATCATTTCCACATCCTTGTTAGACAGGAGTTGGAATACTATTTGCCGAAAGAAGGTTGAGATTAGATCTTAGCAACTACTACTGTATCGCTATTGTTTTGAGGTATCTTATCATTGAGATGAAACTTTATAGCCCCTTAGAGACGCATGACTCAACACAAAATGAGCGATAGCAAGGGGGAGCATTTGAAATGGCTTTTGATAAACTAATGGTAAAGCATTTAAGCTTCAAAATAACCTGAAAGCTTTTACGAAGCTTAATATATCATTTTATATTTAGTCTTATATTAATAGCCGAGTGGATACTTTGGTTGATATCATAAGTACGTTCTATGATAAAATCAAAGAGTATCATCTGATAATTTTATTCAAGATATTCGGGATCTTGTAAAAGAGACAGTGAAAGAGAGATTAGTAAATGATCACGTTTAAAGCACAATAACTGCCCGTGTTACTGAGAGGATCTTGCAAATGATTATCATTCCGATCATTTTGGATTATGTTATTACTTCGTCGTTTAACCTTCAGCATCTACCTAAAATGTAGAAATACACATTTTAGTGAGAAATGTAAAACACTTAAAAGAAGCAATTAATAGATATAGAATTTTATTTCTTTGTTATAATTGTATTTGCTGTCTGCCATTAGACGTGTCCCCTTTTTGAAAGAGTCCCAGACAGGGACGCAGTCGATGTTTCGTGGGTGGCTTTGTGTGTGTGTGTGTGTGTGTGTGTGTGTGTGTGTGTGTGTGTGTGTGTGTGTGACGTGTACTGTTATGTCTGTGGGTGCAGTGTACTGAACTGGGGAACCCGGGGGAGCGTTAATCCCCACTAGCTTGCACCAAGCTAGCCCCTGCGGGCCATCCACTATTTATATCTTTTCTGATATAATACAGATGATCCTAACAATTCAAAATTTGGTAAGTATACTGCAACAAGATTGAATTATGTAATATTTCATTTCATTTCATTTCAGCTGCTCCTTCTTGCTTTCGCTCTGTTTGTGGCTCAACACAAACAGAGCGAGAGCAAGGAGCAGCTGAAATGGCTGTAGATAAACCGATGGAAACGGCATTAAAGCTTCAAAATAACCTGAAGCCTTTGCAACGCAGAAGAATATTACATTTAAAATTAGTGTCATATTAATAGGCAAATCGATACTTTGACTGAAATATTAAATATGGTCTATGATGAAATCAAAGAGGTCTGCACATAGTTTAAAACCACCTTATCGAGTCTCAGAACCTCTGATAAAACTTTTTTTTTATAGACATACAGATTTGTTTTATTTTTTTTTATTTAGAGCTTTATATTTATACTTATTAAAAATTCTTCAAATCTCTACTTACTGAATGTGATATAATAATTAGAACAATAGCAACCATTGTTGTGGTGACGAAACATAAGGAAATTTCTTTTCTATTGGAATTTCAGACACTCCAAACTTAAACGAAGGGCGGCTATGTCCCATACCCTCTTATCCTGGCCCTCTAAAATTTCTGAAAGGGTTGATCATAATTCTTGCCCAGTTCCTTTTGCATAAATTTATTTTGTTTCTATTATATTTTTGGGGAAGCATCTTTTTGATGCCTTGTATCGTCTATTCCCTGGGCAACAGTAGCGTCTCTAACGGTGATAGGTTACTATAGGTTAATACATTAAACATAAAATTGAGGGAACACAACATCGAACATTTTAAAGAGACTAGATGACCTCCAGTGTTCACTAAGCCTAGAAAGTTCCCACCTGATAAACAAATCAGGAATTCAACTTCATGTTACAACAAGGTTTATGCAGATCTTCTAAAAACTTCTGGGCTAGTCCACTTTATCTCACTAAGAGAAAGAATGTGGTAATTATAGGAAACTCAACCAAATCACTGTTCCTGAAAGGTATACATAACCTTTTCTTACGGACTGCATACACATATACACATTAACGGAACTAACATCTTTTCACGCATAGACTTAGTCAGAGCTTTTCAACAAATCAAAGTTCACGAATTAGGAATACAAAACCTTGCTATAATAACCCCGTTTGGTCTTTTGAATTTTTCTTAATAACATTCGGCCTTATAAATGCACCACAAAGCTTTCAACGGTTCATGAACAAGGTACTTGTTTGTGCAAAGATAGTGAGTGCCCAGTTGTCTCGTTGGGGCGAGTACTGGGGCAGATCAGATTAGTATATATTAATATTTCTCGACGAGAAATACTGAATAAATTTGCTTCTATAAAACTTCTGGACTCTCAATGTCATACGGCGGGAAAAGTTGATCTACTTCATGGTGCTGAGATGTACGGTGAGATGTTAAGTGACCCTGTTTTATTTCTTAAGGGTCAACCGAAAGCTATTCATAACTCATTAGGATGGGTATTATTTCTATGAAGGATCCTGTCCACCTCATAATAAATAAATAAATTTGTTAAAGCTAAATTGAATAATTTACTTCTCACGGGTTTTACAAAGATATATATATTTTTTAAATCTTATTTATAGAAAAGTATTACAATCTGTCTCTAGGACATTTATAATAGTGTTCACAGATCACATTCACAATCTATGTACAGTAAATAAAATAAATTATACAGAAAATTTATATATATACAATAAATAAGAATAAAATAACCTAAAAATAAATGAATAAAAAGAACACATACATACCTATATAAAATATTTACAATCTGGTGAGAGAACTCCAAACCAGACTTGCCCCTCCAAGTGTGGAGGGAAAAGCATGGCTCGAGGAGATCCCAGCACTTCTCTCTCAACCGCGTCACTGGGGTTAAACCCAGTGGAGATTGAGCAACAGTGCTTAAGCCACATACACTCATGTCGTGAGTGGAGAATCTGGCCATTGCCAGAACTCCAATATTTACAAACTATAAAAGGTCGCCGGGCCACTGCCGTTTTAACCTCCTTAGAGGATTATGTGGGTGGGTGGTGCTGTATAGAGATTGTGCAAAGGGGTTTGGATGATGGGTAAGGTTCTGGTGGAATTTGGAGAACTTTGATGGGATAAGGTCTAGGACAAATGGGATATTAAGGTCATGGTGTAGGGTTTTGTTGGTTACATAGAAAGGAGCATCGACTATTGTTCGAAGGACTTTGGATTGGAAGGATTGGGTGCGTTTGATGTTAGAAAATTTTGCTGTTCCCCACAGTTCAATTCCGTAAGTCCAGATAGGTTTCAATATTGTCTTGTAGATCAGTAACTTGTTTTGAATGGAAAGTTTAGATTTTCTGTTTAGTAGCCGGTATAGTTGCCCATATCATCGGTTTAGTTCCTGTCTTTTAAGTCTAGTATGAGGGTTCCACGTTAGTCGTCTGTCTAAGAGAAAGCCAAGGTACCGGACTGTGTCTGAGAAAGGAAGCTGGATGGAATCAAAGTGTACTGGTGGACAGGAACTGCGTCGGAGCGTGAAGGTGATGTGTTAGCATTTGGATTCGTTTACTTTAATACGCCATTTATTACACCAGTGCTCAATCAGGGAGAGGTGTCTTTGGAAGTTTGAGGATACAATATCAGGGAGGATACAATATACCTGAGTCGGATGATAGAATGGCGGTGTCATCAGCAAAAGTTGCCAGGAAGGTATCAGGATGGACAGTGATATAGGCGGTAAAGAGGATATAAAGGACGGGACCCAATACGCTACCTTGAGGAACACCTGCCTCAATTGGATAGCAATGCGAAAATTCAGTACCGCAACGAACTCGGAAGGTACGATATGAGAGGTAGTAACGAAGAACAAGGTATAAGAACTGAGGAAGATTGGTTTTCAGCTTGGAAAGAAGCCCGGCGTGCTATACCCGGTCGAAAGCTTGAGCCATGTCCAGAAATGCACCCGAGCAATATTGCTTGCTTTCCAATGCTGCGGAAATATGATCAACCACTCGGAGTCCTTGTTGAACTGTAGTGTGTTGTGAACGAAATCCGAACTGATGGGAAGGAAGATTTTGGGATTCTATAAAGGGTAGATCTTTTCAAAGATTATTGAGAGAATCGGAAGTAGGCTAATTGGTCTGTAGGACGTTGAGATGTTGGGAGGTTTGCCTGGTTTCGGAAACAGGATAATAGTGGAATGTTTCCACAAAAGAGGAAAGTGGGTGGTTCGTAGGATGTTATTGTATATGTAAGGACGGTGGAGAAGACTTAGGAATAGAAGCTAGAGATAATTGGAGTAATAATGGACTATGATCTGAGGATAGTTCGGCAAGAGGGGTAAGGGAATGGTTGAGGGAACCTAAGCCACTGTGGATGAAAAAATCAAGGATATCGGGATTGCGGTTAGGGTCTGTAGGCCAGTAGGTAGGTGAGTTAAGAGGAAGGATACTGAAACGTTGGGAATTGAGTGCAGATAACAATGTTCTGCCACGAGAGTTCGTGGTTCTAGAACCTCATTGATGGTGTTTGGAGTTTAAATCTCCACCCATGATGAAATGATGTCCTAAGAAGTTGAGAAGAGAACTGAACTGGATATTGGATATGGATCTGTTAGGAGGGCAATATGCTGATGCTATGGTTACGGGAAAGGACAAGGTTTTGATTACGATAGCGGTGGATTGTAGAAAATCTTGTTTCGGCAATGGGAGCTGGTGATGAGAAAGGGAATGGTGAACAATAACAGCAGTACCGGCGTGTGCTTTACCGTCAGGATGGTCAGTACGGTATGTTATGTATTGAGGTATTTTTAGATGCTGTTTTCTGGCCAGTCGTGTTTCCGTAATTAGTGTTACGTCGATGTTCTTTTCCAGTAATAATGCTGTTAGTTCGTCAACTTGATTTCTAACACCATTCCCATTCCAAAGAAGAATGGATATGGGTTTTGGGATGTGAGTCATTAGGGATTTTTAAAATCGGTAAGGAATGATGCCAGCAAACTGGTGAGATCTGTTGCATAAGAAGGAGGAGGGATATTATGAATCTGGTGTTGATGGTTAGGTTTGTTTGGATCAATAGGATTTTGAGGTTGGGGTTGAGGTTGTTGTTGCAGCAGGGCTTGACAATTATCGGTTGAACTCTTACCTCTAAGTAGCTGGGAAAATGATACACTATTATCTACTATTCTAGACGGTTCTCTCTCTCTTCTTGGTCTTCCTGCTTCATCTTGAATCCGGTTTTTCTGATGTCTGGATTTGAGATTCTTGTAAATTTGACATCCTTTGTAGTTGGCCGGGTGTCCCTCCAAGCATAGTGCACACACTACAGGATCTTGTATAGGTTTGGTGCACTCTACAGATTTCTGCTGTTCACTGCATTTCACGCACCGCGGCAGATGGTGACAGTAAGTCTTCGTGTGGCCATACGCCTGACAATTATGGCACTGCACGATTTCTCTCTTGGGGTATGGTTTCTCTACTTTCACCATTGTGCAATATAATCTTGTTATATGGTATATTTTCTCAATACCGGGTGATGGCTCCAGATCCACGAAAAATAAAGGTAGTGGAAATTTATTTTTTACTCCAGGCTGCTCCTTATTCTCCTTCAGAACGTTGGTCACCTGACGTACTTTGAAACCAAGCGCCGATAGTTCTTCTTTTACCACTTCAGTTGGGGTTGAGGAGTGTAAATTTCTTATTACTACTCGTAACGATCTCTTCTGCCTAAGCTGGTACGTATGAAAATTCGCATTCGTTTCGGAGAGGTACTTCACTATTATTCGGTAGGTTTCCGCAGTATCTGGTGTTATTTTTGTATCGTTGGTCCTGTTAGGACATGAATAACTGCCAGAGCATATTTTATTTAGTTAGGTGCAGAATAACTGGAAATTTTTGATATTTTTCACAAATATCGGAGGAGGCCTTGGTTCTGTGGGTATTGCTGCAGACTCCATTACTTCTCGATCATTTTGAAGCACTTGGTAGGGATTTGGAGTAAAGAAAGGGGATTCTTCGATGATTTCTTGAGAAGAAGTTCCTGGTTGTGGCTGAGGTTCTGGTTTTGAAGTGTTCACTTTTGTTGTTGGAGATGTTTCTCGTAGGCAGAGATGAGTCCACAAAGATATAAAGACCGAACTTTTCTTAGGACGTTCATCGAGGTGTTGAACTCAATAAATAAATGCACTATTTTTCTAATAATGTATACAGGGTTAGGTTCAGTTTTCCTTTTCACCAGTAGTCGTGCTATTTGTTGTATAGTTTTTACTTACAAATCTGAGCAATGATCGGCTGTATTCATGAGTCTTTTTATTCTTTTATCTACTATTTTCACATCCTGTACTAAAGTTAAATGGCTAAAGGCGCGTCGACTAGAAGTTATTTTACTTCAAGCTCAGTCTGTCCCTCTAAAACAACGGTCTTTTAATGGCGGCCTTTTTATTTAACATCTAATTTACCGGTATCAAATAGCGAAAATTCAAGTCTCCTAACTTTGGTAATTTTTAGCACCTAAAATTACAATTTTTTAATTTAAGTCTGATAGTAGACTTGCGGCGGCATAACATATGCACACTACGATTTTATTTAACAGCTAATGCATAATTATCAAATAGCAAAGTTTCAAACCTCCTAACTTTAATAAATATTTAAACAAATAATTACATTTTTTTTAATTAGAGTATGTATATGAGTCTAATTAGACTCATATACATGACTGCGGTGGGGCTTGTTTGGACTTGCGGAGTTGAGCTTATGGGCTCCGTTGGGCTTTCATATTTCTCTTGTGTCCAATCCTTGCAGTCCGGAATCCTTCGGGAGGTCCTCAGTGCTCCTTACTTTGCACCGGTGAAGTAATCCATTACGACCTTGATGTTCCTTGTGTTTACGATTTGGCCCAGTCCAGATACATGTCCTTCCGTGGTGAGCTTCGGATCCTTCCGAGTCCTCTCGTCTATAGTTTTGCTTCCTCTTCTGTTTCTGATAACCCTCCTAGGCTTCTGAAAAGGAGATGGCCTGAAGATCTCCTATTGTAAATACATTTTTTTATAGTGCTATTGGTGGATAGTTTCTCAGCAAGCGATTTCATGTTATTATTTTCTGTTATCAAATTTACTAAATGTATTTATTTATTAATACAGCTGTAAATAGCATAAATAAATCAATAAAAATGTCTGCCAATGGGAAGCAGCTGTACAGAAACGACGGACTGCTCAAAAATGGTGCTTCATTGTAGAAAGATTCAACTATCAAAGTTTTATCTGGCCTCCAGTGAGGTCCATTTTCGGCGAATTTGGACCTCTTTGCATGGCCTCCATTTTTGAAAGCAGCATTTTTGGAATGGCAGACAAAGCTCATTTTAATTCAACCTTCGCCTGCGATGAGGTCAGTTGTTCGGTCCTAGAAAGTAATTTTCCAGGAAATATTCTCTATGGGTCGAAGAAATGTGATTATTTGAGTCGGCATTGAATCTCCTAGGTTGGCAAACCATCTTTTATCATTATTATATAGGTATAAACTGGATTTTAAAATGAATATTACAATTTAACCTCATCATAAAGTTTAAACTACCGAAAAGTGAAAAGGGATATTCAGGACGATCCTTGTCTTAATCCTTAGCCTAAAGGCATTAATAGGGCACTAAAGTCATTTGTAATATAGTTTTGGTCATTTAGTACCGCTGGGATAAGTGGATTCGGATGCTATAAGGATTGCTCCAATTATAGTGGATTAGGACTGTTTTACCGCCCTATATCTGAGGTCCAGATGGGGAAATAATAATAAAAGCATGGATTAGTAAAATTTATGTCTGAATTAACGACATGTCTTTCTCATGTAATATTCTATCGGCCGCTGATCGAGGTTGGTGGACCACACACACATACCCAAAACTAAAATCTACATTACTTTCCTACTATTAAAATAACATTTTTTAATACACATATGTATAGAACAGTAATTAAACAATTTAAACTATACAATAACAATTAAATTTGGGTGATAATGAAAAATGATAAAAAAAAATAATCATTTAAATTAAAATAACTGCGAAACCGACGATACATTAGGAAATCTTTACTTTTTAAAGTTTAGTATGAACTATTCTAATATTGTGAGGATATTAGAATGAAATCCTTTAATAAAGAACCCATTCGTTTGAGTATCAAGCAACGAAGACTTTAATTTTTTATTTAATTAAAAAAAAACGTTTTAGAGTTGAGAGTGATCTGCGACGATTTATCATGTTATCATTTGTTAATAATGATTGAGTCTAAAATATTTGAACAGAAGGACACTTATGATTTTAGAATGCTCATAGTGTTGCCTCCGGAACAATCTATTAAATCCGGAAGAATAATTCGTTGTCGTAGATAGTGAATTCAACCATTGAAACTGGAGGTAGAGAAGTATTTGAACAAATAAGACCTAATATATTTACAAGTAACTAGGATATGCGAAGTGGTCAAATTTAAACCAGATTTAGAAATTAAACTACTACTACTAGAAAGGAAAATTGTATTTCATGTTTATATTTTGTATTCTATTTTTGTACCATTGTATTAATTTATTATTGTTATTCTCTAATTAAATAATTATTTGTATTTTTCATATTTTGTTTTAGAATTTTGGTTTTTTGATAAATTTCATAAATTTATCAGGTGGGAGTGTGTTATGTGATAGGGTATAAATCAATAATGTAAATTTAAGTTGATGTCACATTTTTGTGTTGTGTGCTCTTTGGAAAAACCTTGTGTGAAAAGTCTATTGGGAAATAGATGTTGTTAAAACCTGCTATGACGCCTTGTTGACTTGGTGTTTTTCTTGTTTCATTGATTTAATAAGTGAAATGTACCCTCCAGATGTTTTATGTCAAGACATTCTTTGTTATTGTTAACCGTTTATTTATGAGCGATGATTGAGTTTCAGCTTTAATCTGAACGACATACATAAATTAAATTTGTTGGTGTTTTTGATTGCCAAGACCAATGAATACAATCATTTTTTCATGTTTAATTATTCTCTAACTATCCCGCTTTCATTAGAGGACATTGTGACAAAATTAAGCCATATGCTGAATCTCAGTGACCGAAAAACTAACTCAAGTCAAAGATGTCAATCCACCCTTTTTGGAGGATATTTTGGGGCATTGCGGCCACTTTTAAAGGAATATTAGTTTTTTTAAATAAATAGTTTTGAGGAACACTACTATATGCAATTTATTGGGTCATCATTATTAGATCATCATTGGTAGTCTTTCCCATCATAAAACATACTTTTCAAAACACCTCCCGACTACCGTCTACTGCTCCAGTGGCTCATGGCTCATTAACTTTAAGGAATACTTCCGAATTCTCTGGACGAGGTTCAAAATGGAGTTACAGAATCCTTCCCTTCAAAACTGAAAACACAATATTGTGCAGAAATCGAAATGGGTAAACTTTGAAAGATCGATTGTTCGCTTAGTATTGGGTTTAGAAAAAATAATTATGTACAAAAATGTTAAACAATTTTAAGCTGATTAGGGTAGAATATAATCTATTTTTATCTATGTAGCTCTAAAGAGGAGATATTTAGAGTGAACAAAAAAAAGTTCGAAATTTCAATGGTTGTTGGAGCACTACAGCGAATCCACAAGGATTTCAACGGCGGAAACTTGAATTTTTTATATTAAATTACCCGACCTTTTGCGACGTGACATGGACTATTTATTAATCTCTCTTCACCGATACATCTTAGTTTTCAGATTTAACATATAGTATAGTCGATCTGAAAATGGCAGCAACTACAGTTTAATACTTGCATCGCTGTCTTTGTCTCCTTCTCAACCGGCTAATTCTGCAAATACTGCTGCTATAATATGTGAACAGTGAGCTTTTGTACATTTAAACATTTTCACATTAAATAGTGAGGTGAAAGATATTTATTAACAATTATGTTTAATAGTTAATTGATCCTAGTTCGGTAGAGACAGCACAGCTGGTCGGTAATTCCCTTCACGGGTCTTGTTCCATCTACGTAAGATTCACGACCAAGGCTCTATTTACTAACACACCTTCCTTCGAGTGATATCGAGTTCGTATCAAAACTGATAAACTTTTTTTTTTTCTTCTCTCTTTATTCTATTTATTTATTTTACTCTAAGACTTTTACTTTGGTTTAATTATGTATATTGCGAACTTTTCTTATTTTAACTGTAAATAGTGTAAATAACTTAGTTTTAGGAATTTATTTCGTAAACTTTTATTTTTTTTTTAGTGTTATAACAGTTACAGATTTTTTTTTTCTCTCATCATGGAACCTGACAATACGTTTGGTGAAGAATCGGAGGAAGAGACACCATTTTCCGAGGCCAGTGAGACCGATTCACAATATTTAAAAAGAAGGACTCTTCAAAAGCGCAATCAAATCTCTACCTCCCGATCAGCCGGCAACTCACCAAACAAGGAAAAAAATAAATAGGCCAAATCAAAAAAGACATCTGAAACAAACAAAACTACACCAAATATGCTTAGCAAAACCACTTCAGTCATCAAATCAGAATCAGTTTCACCAATCACCTCAATCAGTAACTCTGTTAAAGCCAACAATACTATAAACAAGATTCTGGAGCCAAAAGAAATTTGTGATCTTGAACCGCCACCCATCTTCGTCGCAAAAATTGAAAATTTTATATCCTTCGGACAAGAAATCGCTGATCTGATTAGGCAGCCAAATTTTACATTTTTATAAGAGTAAATTATATTAAAATAAATACCAACTCTAAAGAAAATTACAAAATATTAATTAAACATTTTAATTCACGAAAATACGATTTCCATTGTTACCAGCTGAGACAGGAAAAAGCATACAGAGTCGTATTGAAAGGGCTTCATCCAACTACTTCTATAAGCTCAATCAAAATGGGTTTGGAAGAAATAGGCCATAGCGTAAGGAACATAGCTACCGTGTTTCATCCTAAGGAAATATACCCCCTACCACTATTTTTCATAGATCTTGAACCTGCAAAAAACAATCCGGAAATATTTAACGTAAAACGTTTTTTTATATTCAATAGTCCGTTTTGAAGAGTCCAGACAAAGACCTATAGTAGTGTAATGCACTAACTATCAAAATTTGGGACACACAAAGGCCTACTGTCATCGTCATGCCAGATGCGTCAAATGTGCTGGGTCACATCTGTCTGATATTTGCCAGAAACCAAGGCAAGAGGCTGCTATATGTGCACTTTGTGGCGAGGGACACCCAGCGAGCTACAAAGGTTGCATAGTTTATAAAAATCTTCTGAAGCTGAGATCACATAATATGGAGATGAAAAGCCTCAGCCTTGACCATGAAAGTGGCACTGAGGTCCCCTCAATCAATGATAGAACAAATTTCCCAGCACTGCCGTCGTCACCTTCTCAAATCATCCAGCCTGAACCATCCATCTCCACAGCTAAGGACTATCCTCAACAGGGTTCGAAAAATTTACATCTCTAAACCAGCATCAAGAACCAGCAGCTTCGACGACAGGTGCCTCAGGCTTCCCAATCCAAGCCTAAAACTGCTAAACCTCAACCTCAACCTCCTCGTCAGCAAATCCCTCTTCATCATCTACCCTTAAGGGTCAAACTCCCGCCAGAGCATCCACACCCAGTTCCATCCGTTCCCAATCCCAATATAAACCTCCCATCACAAGCCCAACAGAATTTAGATCCAACTCCTCGCACCCCACGTCGGGCACATCCCCCTTCCAACAGTCCTAGTTGCACAAATAACTCATCACATCCTCCTGACCTAAATCCACTTCACAGCCAAAAACCTTCCGACATCAATTCTGTCCTTTCAACATTCCTGATAGATCTTCAAGAAACTATCAAACCGCTCATTACTCTCCTCACCAGACTCCTTTCCGAAATCCCGTTCAACTTCCCTCAATGAATAAAAAGCCCCTAGCTATCCTTTTATGGAACGCTAATGGAATACTTAACCACCGAGATGAACTAGACTTATTTCTCCTTGACAATCACATTGACATTGTCCTTCTAACGGAAACTCACTTCACTCAACGGAAACATTTCAACATACATGACTACATCCCCCCTCCCTTATTCCTTCCACTCCAACGGATGCCATTCAATCAACTTCTGTAGTTCTTTCAACTCGCCCTTTCCATCTCACATTCTCAGCTGTATACTGTCCTCCTCGTAATTTCATTTCCTATAATCTCTATGAATCCTTATTCCAATCCCTCGGATCGCGCTTTATTGCTGGAGGAGACTACAATGATACACAACAACGGTGGGGTTGTCGGACATCCAACTCCCGCGGTAACATCCTTTCATCTTCCAACAGTTTTATTCAATGCTCTCGCCCATGAGTCCTACTTATTGGCCAACATCATTCAAAAAACATCCCGATATCCTGGATATATTTATAACCTCCCAGATTTCCTTCTCACAAACCTTAATCAAATCACTCGATGACCTTTCTTCAGACCATCATAGTCCAGTTCTGCTTTCACTACATTCAAGCTATGCTCCTAGACCATCATCTCCTAAATTGATTACAGGACGAGTAACTTGGGACAAATTTCGTGATGAATTGGAAAACAAACTAGACTTGAAAATTCCGCTAAAGACAAAAGAAAACATTAATGTTGAGATAGAAAACTTACAGCATCAATAACAGAGAGTATAAACAGTAAAACCTTCAACAGTAAGATTAACAATTTACAAAAGACTAACTTGCTACAGCATGTTCGTATCTTATTAAAGGAAAGACACAGAGCAAGATCGAAGCGGCATAGAACTAGATACCCAACAGATAAAACTCATTACACCCAACTGACTAACAAACTAAAATCAGAAATTAGAAAATACAAAATTCATAATTTACTAAATTTTACTGAAAAACTTACACCTACCGACAAATCACTGTGGACGACGACTAAACGGCTCCTGAAATTTAAAGACTTTAATCATCCACTTCTAACTGAAGCTCAAACTTGGTCCAAATCTAATGAAGAAAAATCCCAAATTTTTGTTCATCACCTCTTCAAAACTTTTAATCCACATCCTTATCAGCTGGAATGTATTGAAACAGAACTGGATATCCCACTCCAAATGACTCCTCCTCCTAAAGCATTTCATCCTTCAGAAATATGAATAATATTTCATAGATTACCCTCCCGCAAAGCTCCTGAACACGACCTAATCACATCCCGTATTCTAAAACTACTTCCTCGAAAAGCCATTCTATTCCTTGCTTACATTTATAACGCCTTACACCGTTCCACATATTTTCCTGACCCTTGGAAACTATCTGTAGTCAAAATGACACATAACCATCCGAACCCTCTTGTTTCTAACCTCGCTTCCTCTTCGATTCCTGATAATCCTCTTAGGCGTCTGAAAAGAAGATGGCCTCGTGATCTCCTCATGTAGACAAATTATTAGAGTGCTATCAATGGGTAGTTTCTCAACAAGCGTTTTTCATGTGATTATATTCTTCTGTACACATTTACTTGATGTATTCATACTATTACAGTTGTAAATATCATAATAAAAGTAAAAAAAAAACAAAAAAAAACAAACATATAGTATTAGAATATATAGCTGAGCAAATTAGTACCTAGTTCTGCTACAAATACTATTACAAAATTTAAACTTTGTTTACATCCATGGGTATTATTTAGATAATCCTTACCTATATCAGGTTATATTCTTTACATGTCAGGATAATAATCCCAATTAGTTTGTATTTTTCTTTAGCTCAGTTATCATATAGTGGGTTGATAAAGAAGAAGGAATAGCTGTGATCGACTTAAACAAAGTTGGAAAATGTAGAGCAGAGATATTCAACACTTAGAAACCTTTGGGTATCAGCGGTATGTTCGTGTACCGCAATGGAGAGTTCTTCTTGAGGTCCTGTTTAAAAGTGAAAACCAGAGGCTTGTGAGTAGTGTGAACAGTCGGTTTGCTGTTCTCACTGCTCAGAGCATCCTTCGAAGAGATAATTAAAATGTTTGATGGTGTTGGGGTCAGGGATACTTCAAAATTGAAAATATAAATCTTTCTCCAGTGAGTTTCCTCAAAGGTGGAGAAAATTCGAGTAAAATTAAAGGGTGAGAAAGAAGAGGAAAAATGATTGAATATGAGACTTGTAAAATAAGAAAAAAATCATGCACAGGAAAATATTAAAAATTAGAAATATTTCAATAAATCAAAAAAATGGAAAATAAACAATCCCCTTTTTGAACGTTTACAATATTTATTATGGTGGAAAAAAGATATATACAAATATTGAATCAAATAATTCTATTTTCTCTATATTTCGGAATACAAAATAATTTCCTACTGTGTACCATCAGATGCATTCCCTTTTGGAAAGAGTCCCAGAAGTGGGTACTCAATGCCTGTTTATTGTGTGACTTATTGTATGTGTGTCCCGTGTACTGTTATGTCTGTGGGTGCAGTTTACTGAACTGGGGAACCCGGGGGAGCGTTAATCCCCACTAACTTGAACCAAGCTAGCCCCTGTGGGCCATCCAATATTTATATCTTCTAATATAATGTAAATAAACCTATCAATTCAAAATTTGATTAGCATACGTCAACAAAAGTAAATAAGATAATATGCGATTATAATATTTTATTGTTCTTGGTATTAATATATTATACAAAATCATGAAATAAAAAAAAAAACAACTATAAAATAGATTTAATGTGTAAGAAATAAATCTAATAAACCATAAATAAAAATATAAAGTATAAATTAAAAAAATTAAATATGAAAATAAATGCTTTATTGACAATAATATTGGTTTTCATGCAAAGCGGTTTGGATTACGTTCCTTCTACGTCGTCGAATCTTCAGTATCTACCTAAAAACTATTAATATACACTTCAGTAAGAAAAAAACTACTTAAAAGAAGAGAATACCGTAGAATGAATTTTATTTGTTTTTAATTTACTTACAATTCTCGTTTCAGATCTTCATTCCAAAAAAAAAAAGATATTAGTGACGTAAAATTAAAATATATATCTGTAATAAAATGAAAATTACTGTTGTTACAACTTACCTATCTAATGCTTTGTAAAATTTAATATATTCTTTCTGTTCTTGAATATAATGTGATCTGAAATAATGTTATAATCTAATAAGATATAAAGTGTTACCTTTAAAATTTATCATTTCATTGAAATAATTCTATTTTCTCTATATTTCGGAATACAAATTAATAATTTCCTACTTTGTTCCATTAGATGTATTCCCTTTTGGAAAAAGTCCCAGAAGTGGGAACTCAAAAAAAAAATATATAATAGATTTAGTGTGTAAGAAATGAATCTAAGTAGATAAGAAATGGGGGAGCTGGTGCACCGAGTTGCACAGCCAATCAGAAGCCAGGATTTCAGTGACGTCATCATGGCGGGAAGTTTGAATTTGAATTTGAACAACGGCACGCTGCCTTTTAGGACCTCTAACCAGCCTTAACCACCACGTGACTACCAGTCACGCCCCTTTTCGATCCTGTGACCATCATATTTCCCCCCACTCCTCTCTCTAAGAGGCTGAGTGTACCCGACCGCCATCTTCATTCTGAATTTGAACAACGGCAAACAGCCTTTTAGGACCTCCAACCAGCCTTAACCACCACATGGTCAGTCACGTGACCACCAGTCACGCCCCTTTTCGATCCTGGGACCATCATATTTCCCCCCCCCCTCGCCCCTCCTTCAAAGAGGCTGAGTGTATCCGGCCGCCATATTGTATTCATGTACTTACGAGGTTCGCACCTTCTATGACGTCACAAGGTCCCCTTTTCGATCTGTGACCATCATATTTCCCCCCACTCCTCTCCCTAGGAGGCTGAGTGTAACCGACCGCCATCTTCTTTTCATGTACTTAGGCCGCTATATTGTTTTCATGTACTTACGAGGTTTACACCTTGTATGTCGTCCCGCTACTTTTCGTGACCCTCACATTTCCCTCCCCCCCCCCCGCTCCTCTCTAAGATGATAAGCCCGGCCGCCATTATGTTTTTCCGGTAATCTTCATAATGTTTATGTTATGTATAATGTATAATCTTCCTAATGCTTATCTTTTACATAACCTTCTCAATGTTTACCTTTTCAGAGTCAGGTGATCGGTCACATGACCAGCGATTTCAGAGACAGGGGATACTTTGTCCGACATTTTTGTTTTTCTGTAACTTCTCTATTGTTTACCTTTCCACAATGACAAATATGGCGCTTCCCCCTCCATCCCAAACATTATAACCAGCATAACCTTACAGTAAACTTCCTATTTTTTTTATTATGGTATTGGGTTCTTCATGGAATTCTACGGACTCCTTCGGGGGCTAGGCCCGAGGTCCTTTTTGCTTTAAAATCAACAGTTTTCGAGATATTCGACATTTTATGTTTTTATTATTTTTCAAAATAATATATTTCTTTTTTTTTATTATTCCTTATTCTATGTAAACCTGATCATATATATTTGTGATAAATCTCGCGTTCCTCTCTCCTCTCATCTATTATAACCTCACAGTAACCTCCCTACTTATTTTTTATTATGCTATTGGCTTCTATATGGGATTCTGCGGACCCCCCTTGTAACCTCCCTAGAGCCATTCGGGGGATAGGGCCGATGTCTTTTTTTGCTCTAAATCCAACCGTTTTCGTGATTTCGACATTTTATGTTTAATTTTTTATTATTATTTGGAAAAAATATATTTATTTTAGTAATACTGTAAAAGGCCTCTGGGGATTTCGTATTTGAATATTTTAAAGTAATTTTAGGTATGTAAACATTACACATAATTCTATTGGCAGATAGCGGATGGGCTTTGACCCTTTAATCCTTAAAATATAAACAACCTCTTAATCCTTATCTAAGTATAAACAAAGGACTTGGACCTGTAATCTCTTATCTCTTATTGTTCTCCTTCACGCGTAATCATGTACTTTGCCCTTTTGAATCCTCAAAATGTAAACAACTTCTTAATCCGTATCTAAGTATAAACAAATGACTTGAGCATTTATTCCCTTATCTCTTAGTGTTCTCCTTTTTCACGTAAATATAGACTTTGGCCCCTTTAATCCTTAAAATATAAACAACCTCTTAGGTCTTCTTAATCCCTATCTAAGTATTATATTTATGGGAAATCTAGCGCTCCTCCCTCCATCCCAACCATTATAACCCTGCAGTAACCTCCCTGCTTTTTATTATAATATTGATTTTTTACAGGAAGTTTACGAATCCCTCTAGACGCCTTCGGAGGTATGACCGAAGTCCTATTTTCGCTAAAACCAACCGTTTTCGAGATATTTGACATTTTATATTTTATTGTTATTTGGAAAAAAATATATATTTCTCTTAGTAATAATGTAAACGGCCTCAGGAGATTTCGTATTTGAATATTTTAAAGTAATTTTAGGTACGTAAACACTACACATAATTCAATTGCGCAGATAGCGGATGGACTTTGGCCCTTTAATATTTAAGATATAAACAACCTCTTAGGTCTTCTTAATCCCTATCTAAGTATAAACAATAGACTTGGACATTTATTCCCTTATCTCTTATTATTATCCTTTACACGTAAACATATACTTTGCCCTTTTAATCCTTAAAAGATTGGACGTTTTTAGTCCATTCTTTAATCATTATCGAACTGTAAACAATGGACTTTTAACATTTAATTTCTCTATCTTTTAGTTTTTTTTTTCATTTTCCGTCTGGAAGTAGCACTTACAGTAATTCGTAAGGAGTCCGGTAGGATGCGACACTCGTTTCACGATTTTATGAAACTATTGCGAGCCAGAATTCGGTCACGTGATAAGTGCGCCACATTTGCATTGAATTAAAATATTCATAGCGCACTCCCGTTTTTGTACTTCAACCTAACCATGAACACCCAATCACATCCTCGTTGTAGCCACATCAGCATTAGGTCACACTCCCTCATATTTCTACCTAGCAGATACAGCACCAGCTCCGAGGTTTTGTTCCGGTTGGAGATTTCAATGTCTTGTTTACATTTTTGTAAACTTCCGGATGTATACTTAACCAATCTAATGTCTGCATAACCTTCTCAATATTTATATTATATTTAATTCTCCTAATATTTGCATTTCATATTTGAAAGTATGCAGCACTTATTTTATATTTTTAAGTGTTGCTAGAGGACGGTAATATATATTAGTAATATAAATCCATTTGAGAATATAAATTATATTTTATATAATATTCCTAATGTTTTGGAGGGCCAGGTATTGAAACTATAGTCTCCCGACTCCACATGTTTTCTGAGCTGTAATATTTATAGCTGTAATATAAGAAATACTAACTTGCCACAGCATATTCGCATCTTATTAAAGGAAAAATGCAGAGCAAGATCGAAGTGGCATCGAACTAGATACCCGACAGATAAAGCGCATTAAACCCAACTGACTAACAAACTGAAATCAGAAATTAGAAAATACAAAATTCAAAATTTACTAAATTTTACTGAAAAACTTACACCTACCGATAAATCACTATGGACGACCACTAAAAGGCTCCTGAAATTTAAAGACTGCAACCATCCACTACTCACTGAAGCCTAAACCTGGTCCAAATCCGACGAAGAAAAATCCCAAATAATTGCTCACCACCTCTTTAAAACCTTTAATCCACATCCCGATATTCTTAACCCAAATCACCTTGAATGTATTGAAGCAGAACTGGATATTCCACTCCAAATGACTCCTCCTCCTAAAGCCTTTCATCCTTCAGAAATATCCAACATCATTTACAGGTTACCTTCCCGCAAAGCTCCTGGACACGACCTAATTACATCCCAGATCCTAAAAATACTTCCTCGGAAACCCATTCTATTCCTTACATATATATATAATGCTGTACTCCGATCCACACATTTTCCCGACCCTTGGAAACTATCCATTATCAAAACGATACATAAAACCAAAAAGCCACCAGAATACCCATCCTCTTACAGTCCTATCTCTCTTTTACCCATCATGGGCAAAATCCTGGAGAAGCTCATCTTAAAACGCCTGTATCCCATCCTAGATTCTAACCACATAATCCCTGATCACCAATTTGGATTCCGCACATCCCATTCCACTATCCAGCAATGTCATCGTGTGGTAGACGTCGTCTCCTCTGCATTGGAGCGCGGAATGTATTGCACTGGAGTTTTTCTCGACGTTGAACAGGCGTTTGATCGAGTCTGGCATCCGGGATTGCTTTACAAACTCCGTAAATTCCTTCCCCCTACATATTTTCTTATCATCAGTTCCTATCTTACTGATAGGCACTTCAAAGTAAATCACAATAATACCTATTCATCCCTCTTTTCTCAATCTGCCGGAGTTCCTCAAGGTAGTATCCTTGGTCCTATCCTTTACACAGTTTATACAGCTGACATCCCAACCCATCCTAACACTGTTATTACCACGTATGCCGATGATACATGTGTCCTATCCGTTAATAATGACCCAACCATTGCATCCCAAACTCTTCAATCACACATCACAAGCCTTGAAGAATGGTGTCAAAACTGGAGGATTAAAATAAATTCTAATAAATCCCATCAAATCACCTTTACCCTTCGACGTAAACCTATGACCTCATGTCCCACAGTATCCTTTAATAATACCCCACTTATCCCTGTTGAACAAATCCGATACCTTGGACTTCACTTGGACAAACGTCTAACTTGGAATCCTCATACCAGACTGAAACGACAAGAAACCGCTCGACGTTTCCGACTACTCCAACACTTACTAGACAAACGCTCTAAGCTTCCAGTTAATTACAAAAGACTTATATACATGACTACAATAAGACCTATTTGGACTTACGGAGTTGAGCTTTGGGGCTCCACTAAGCCATCGAATTCCTCTCGTATCCAATCCTTACAATCCAAAATCCTTCGGAAAATCCTCAATGCTCCTTACTTTGTCACCAATAAAATAATCCATAATGGCCTTAATGTTCCTTATGTTTCCGATTTGGCCCAATCCAGATACCAATCCTTCCATAATAAACTTCAGAACCATCCGAATCCTCTCGTCTCTAACCTTGCTTCCTCTTCTATTCCTGATAACCCTCCGAGGCGTCTGAAAAGAAGATGGCCTCGAGATCTCTTATTGTAAATACATTTTGTTTTTAGAGTGCTACCAGTGGGTAGTTTCTCAACAAGTCATTTCATGTTATTATTTTCTGTTATCAAATTTACTTAATGTATTTAATTTTTTAATACAGTTGTAAATATCATGTATAAATAAAAAAAAAATTTAAAATATAATAGATATCTGTTATTATTTCATGTTGTTAATTACTGTGGTTAATGAATGAACGTATATTATGGTCCCTGGCACGTTATTACTTTGTCCGTATACCAAGAGAATGTGAATTGAAAAAATATATATTAAGTGCAATATTATATCGACAAAACATCTCAATGCACTCATTCGTTTCAAGACATCAAATCATGTTTTGTGAATAGTTGGCTGTTAATGTTATACTATTTTGACCTTATTTGATCACAGATAGTATTAACAATATTTTCATTAAAAGGGATCTTTACCCATCAGTATACCATTCATGGTTTGAAAAGCTAAAATTTAATGAAAGCTTCTATTGAGAATATTGATAAACCAGTTAAACATTACAAAGAAGTTCTTTGCATGATTTTATGTAAATAGTTTTATTGTAAATATATTTTGTGGGGGGGGGGAATTTTATACAAGTAGTTTTATTTTTGATAATGGTTATGGGATATGGTATATTTTCACCCTCTAAAACTCTATCCCAATACTGACAATGTAAATATTTGTAAATAGTTTTTTTTTTGTAATTGGTAAATGGTTGACTGTCGTGGATAATGAAGAGAAGAATAGTTGGGGTGGTCAGTACTTTTATTTTCATTAATATGTATATAGAATATTTCTATATTTTAGTTGAAAAACGATGACTTTTAATTAATTTCCCAATTTAAATCTACACTATGAAAGAATTATCAAAATGGAGAATGGTTTTAGTAGTTTTGTTTTCATTAATATGTATATAGAATATTTCAATATTTTAGTTGAAAAACGATAACTTTTAATTATTTTCCAAATTGAAATCTACACTATGACAGAATTATCAAAATGGAGAAAGGTTTAAAGAAATTTACAATTTCCAGATACAAGATAATAGATATCTATTATTCTTTTAGTTGATATACTAGTGTTGTTAATGGAGGAAAGTGCGATATGAATAGGTCACTGGCGTGGTACTAGCGTGCTCGTAAACCAAATATTAACATACAAATATTGGACGAGGTATTACATAACCAGAAGTTCGCGACCATATTGAATACCTCTTCCTAGCCTTAACCACCAGAATAGCTATAGATTGCCTTAACTACCATGTGGTCAGCCGTCCGGCCAGCCTTAACCACCACGTGGCCAGCCCTGCAGCTATCCTTAACCACCATGCTACCGATTGATCGATGCAATCGATGCTCCATCCCCTCCACCCAGTGGCCAGGCGTAGCCAGTCACGTGACCCTTATGCCACGCCCCTTTTAACCTTATCCCTATCTCAACCAACGATTTTTAACATGTCATCCCTACTTTAACCACTTCTAACCATTTCTAACATTATTTTTTTTTTGGCACTCATCTTAGTTTTCTACATATAATATAGAATTTGCCTTATCACCACATCAAGGTGTGTGTACATCGAGAAAGATTGTTGATATAATATCGTTGTTAATATTTTCCAATATTTTTATGTAAACATTTGGTTTACGAGCACGCTAGTACCACGCCAGGGACCTATTCATATCACACTTTCCTCCATTAACAACAATAGTATATTAACTAAAAGAATAATAGATATCTATTATCTTGTATCTGGAAATTGTAAATTTCTTTAAACCTTTCTTCATTTTGATAATTCTTTCATAGTGTAGATTTCAATTGGGAAAATAATTAAAATTCACCGTTTTTCAATTAAAATATTGAAATATTCTATATACATATTAATGAAAATTAAACTACTAAAACCTTTCTCCATTTTGATAATTCTTTCATAGTGTTGATTTCAATTGGGAAATTAATTAAAAGTAATCGTTTTTCAACTAAAATATAGAAATATTCTATATACATATTAATGAAAATAAAACTACTAACTTTTTTTTAAATATATTTTTTTCATTATTATTATCAGATATCTATTATCTTTTAAAAATTAAATCTGGAAGTGATAAACAATTAAAACCTGTCTTTGAACCTTCCTTGACTTAGAAATTTTTTCATAGTGTGTATATTAAATTAAAAAAAAAAGTTGTAACGGGGAAAAATAATAATAATAATAAAATAAATAAATTATTTCTTTAAAGAATTTTAATTTCTATTGAAAATTAATCGATTACATAATACATTAAATTACATACATAATTACATAATAGGAAAAATTAACTAAAACACAAAATAATACTTCACTTGATGAAATAAAGGACAAAAAAAAAATAAAGTTTAGACATAATTATGACTTTTATTTATTATATTTAAAGCATCAGACGTCTATAAAGATCTAAATCGGTTGACTTTCAAGAGAAGCCCATCTCGATTTTTTAATGACCAGCCGCTTCCCTTCATTGCCATCTCTTCCATCTCACTCACCATCTTCACATACATCTCACTAAGAGAATCCAAAATTGAAGAGACCTCGTACACCGTAATGTTTTTGGTTTTGAAGGCCCGATCACACGTTTCTCCTTTAAAATTTTTGTATGTGGTCTCCAAAATCATATTGAATTTGAGAGGAGCCTC
The DNA here is from genome assembly GCA_928085145.1 of Nezara viridula. Taxonomy (NCBI): domain Eukaryota; kingdom Metazoa; phylum Arthropoda; class Insecta; order Hemiptera; family Pentatomidae; genus Nezara; species Nezara viridula. Next base: position 104,889,016 of record OV725078.1, on the reverse strand, counting down.
CGATTCCGACAAAACTTCTGATATCAGTCTACGTAGAGTGTCTAGCTTATTGCTAAGAAATTCCGCTGCCGCCTCCAACCACCTTCGCTTCGTCATAACGAGTGGTGTTTTTCTTTGGCAACAACGTACATGTTTCATACACTGTTTTTGAGTTGAAAAATCTCAACGCAGTAAACGCATTTGCGCCTTGGTAGCGTAGTCTGGCATGACTTTTCATGACGATGTTTAGCCATCTGCCTACTAAATTGTTTATCGCAATACTGACATGTGTCCATTGCTGATATTATAAAATAAGTATTTAATAAAACACACAACCACTTTGCTTTTAGGAACACTGAATGAGGAAAAGCTCCGAAAAAAAAAACGCTCCTATTTATGGACTGGCTTGTTTGTATTTTAAGGATTTAAAGGACAAGGTCCATGTTTACGTGTTAAGGAGAACAATAAGAGATTACAGCTCCACAGTCCATTGTTTATACTCGGATAGAGATTAAGAAGACCTAAGAGGTTTTCTATATTTTAAGGATTTACAGGGTCAAGGTCCATGTCTATTTACGAAGGAGAACAATTAGAGATAAGGGATGAAAGATCCAAAGTCCATATTCACATACCGATAAAGACTCTGTGAGATTTACATAATTTCAAAGTTCACATTTACACATTGACGAAAATTCTATGTGAGATTATTAAAAGTTCAAAATCCATATTTTCACATCAATAAGGATTCTATTAGAACTTTGATCAGCGAGACCATCGGGCATAGCCAGAAGGAACTTTAAGTTTTGTGAAATGTAAATATTCGGAGGAACTAGCTGGGAGGAACTTTAAGTTGTGCAATACATAAACATTAGATATGTCAAAGAAAATTTTTGGATTCGGGAGGTGGGCAAGTTTAGTCTTTATAACGTAGATATGTTAGCCTTCAACGGTTTGGAGGAGCTATAAGTCGGAAGACTCTTGTAAGGCCCACTCAGTCAGTATAAAGTTAACAACTGAAATAGGTAGCTGATCAATCAAAGGATTGGACGATACACGTAATGGTTAAGTAAACAAGATGGCTGCTATGAAAATGTTTATTAGGCTTTCGGAAATACTCAGCATCTGAAAGGTGGGTAACTGACCATTCAATGGATTGGAAGACAGATTCCATTAATAGAAAATATTACAGCTCAGAAAACATGTGGAGTCGGGAGACTATAGTTTCAATACCTGGCCCTCCAAAACATTAAGAATATTATATAAAATATAATTTATATTCTCAAATGGATTTATATTACTAATATATATTACCGTACTCTAGCAACACTTACAAATATATAATAAGTGCTGCATCCTTTCAAATATAAAATGCAAATATTATGAGAATTAAATATAATATAGATAGATAGATAGATAGAAAAATAATTTTATTCTGGAACAAAGTCTCTTGAGAATAACAAAATAGAACAAAATTAAAAGATCACATCTGGCCAAAATAAAATCAATCGAAAAAAAGAAATAATGTAAAAAAAATATAAGGTAAACATTCTATATACAAAAAACGAAACTATATACAAAACAATTAATACTATGACAAGGCACTTAAAGCTATTTGCACTGATAGACTCGTATACACTTTTGAGAAAATAATAAAGAATTAAAATTAAAAATGTATCAATGAATCAATCAATGAATTTGTATGTATCAAATTCTCTATTAAAATCAGCTCGAATGGTTAGCAACTATCTGACTGTTCTTGGGATAGGAATTGGAATAGGAGGGTTTTGAATTTGGATATGGATGGGGAATGTCGAATTTTGATAGGGAGGGAATTCCAGAAATTGACAGAGCGAACAACAATGGAATTTTGGAATGAGACAGATCTGTGAGAAGGCATGTAAAGGTTAGAAGGTCAAGATCTTGTGGACAGGGAATGGACTGAGGATTTGAACTGGAGAAGGTTGTAGGCGTAAGAAGGACGATGGCTGTTGATGATTTGGTAGAGGAACGTACCTAGGAAATATTGTCTTCGGAAGGAGGGGAAAAGCCACTTTAACTCAGCGTAGTGGTGAGAAACATGGGAGTATCTTGGGGCCCCGATCACAAATCTTACGCAGCTGTTTATTAGTCTTTTCAGTCTATCACGGAGCTCCAAAGAGAGGCCATCATACACCACACAGCTATAGTCAAAGTGGGGGAAAATGAGAGAGGAAACTAGGAGTCTACGCGTATGTTGAGGTAGGTGATGGCGGAAGCGATGGAATAGTTTGAGGGTGGAAATTGTCTGTCGAGAGATATGAGAAATATGGTGATTCCAAAGGAGGTTTTGATCAATGAAAAATACTAAATTTTTAACAGAGGAGTAGAAGGAGATTGGCTGGTCATTAAGGTGAAGAATGGGAAAGTCTGGATGGGATCTAAGAAGGGGCTTGGAAGCAATGACAATGGCCTGAGTTTTGGCGGCATTTAACCTTAATCCATTTACATTTGCCCAGGCACTGATTCGATCAAGGTCTTCTTGGATCTTGGCAAATGCATCCAGTAACTCAGGAGGGGAAAATGATAGGTAGATCTGTGAATCGTCTGCATAAAGGTGATGGGAACAATGGAGAATTGATTTAGGTAGGTCGTTAATGTAGGAACTGAAAAGGAGAGGAGATATGCTTGAACCCTGGGCAACTCCAGAGGATAAAGAAAGGAAGGCAGATAGTGGTTGGTTGGGTATGGAGACTGCTTGGGTACGTTGTGAGAGGAAAGATTGAAACCAAGAGATGGAACTATTGGAGAAGGATAATAATTTCAGTTTGTTGAAAAGGATGGAATGGTTAATGGGATCGAAGGCTTTGGAGAAGTCGAGAAGGATAAGGATGGTTAACTTTTTATCATCTATTGCAGTTTGAATGTCGCTGGTGATTTTAATTAAGGCGGATTGTGTGGAGTAGCTGGGACGGAAACCAGATTAGAGAGGATCAAGTTGGTTGGACTTTTCAAAGAAGTTGGAGACTTGGGATTGCACCAATCTTTCTAGGGGTTTCGAGAGGTTGGAAAGAATTGAGATTGCGCGGAAATCTTCGGGTGAGGTCGGATTAGAATTTTTATTCAAATGAAGGACAATGGCTTGTTTCCAAGATGTAGGGAATACTGAATTCTGAAGAGAGAAATTGTAGATGAAAAGAAGGACTGGGAGGATTTCAGGAAGAAATAATTTTATTAGTTTGACAGGGATGCCGTCAGGTCCTACGGAATTGGTGTGGGATTTCATTACAGCAGTTAAAAGGTCTGTAGGGGAAATGTCGGAAAAATACAAGTTATTGTCGTTAAATGGTATCTCTATAGGGAAGTCGGAACAGGAGGATAAAGGAGAGGTTAGCAACAGATATAAAATGCGAGTTTAGATCATCAGGGGATATTGGAAAGGCTGGGGTAGGGGATCGGGAAGGATCACAAAGGGAGAGTTTACGAAGCAGTCGCCTTTTTGATTTTATGTCAGGAGTTGAGGAAAGGGCTTCGTGGAAGTAGAGGGACTTCGCACGCCGGATCCTTGTTTGTGTCAAGTTGCGAAGTACCCTGAACGCTTGGTAGTCATCTGCAAGCCTAGTACGTCTGAAGCGTCTACGAGCAGCGTCGCGCCTCTTCTGCAGGTCTTTAATTTCCTGACACATCCAAGGAGCAGGCCGATGACGAAATGTAGAGGTTTTGAGAGGGGCATGGATATTGAGGATGTTGAGGAGATTGGTAGTAAGAATATCGACCATAGAGTCGATAGAAGTGCAAGAATATATTTTATTCCAATCTAGGATTTCCAGGTCAGGTAATATTTGTTCTCGTGTAAGGGAATCTAGATAGCGGAAGGTGATAGTTCGAGGCTGAATAGGAGGAGTTTGGATATTATATGTTATTTGTATCAGATCGTGAGATGACAAAAAGGATACTGGCAGTTGTGAAGAGGAGAGGAGGTTTTGTGCAGAGTCTATAATATAGAAATCTAGCCAAATGTCGGACCTGCTAGTATGGTGAGTGGGAGAAAAAGGAACGATAAAGAGGTGAAGGGAGAAGTATAGGTCTTCTAGATAGGATTTGTCATTGGAGTTAAATAGGAAATTGGTATTGAGGTCACCTGAGATGATTATTCTGGGATAGAGGGGAACGAAATTCAATAAGGTAGATTCAAAGGAAGTGTGAAATGGAACAAGAGGAGGACGGTATACCACAGCGTAGAGGAGAGGAGAAGTATTACAAAGGATTTCAACTAATAGGTATTCAATTTGTGGGTGGTTGGAAGATGGGGATAAATCGAGGATTCGGGTCTTCAGGCTATTGTGGACAAATATGGCTACTCCACCGCCAGTCCGGCTTACCCGGTCATGACGGAAGAGGTTGTAATTAGGCAGGGAGACAGAAGAGGATGGGATATAAGGTTTGAGCAAAGTTTCGGAGATAGCTATAATATGGTAAAAATTTTGAGTGAAATATTGCAGAAATTCGTCATAGTGGGCGGGGAGGGATTGAGAGTTAACATGGCAGGTGGTTAGGGTACTAGACATGAGAAGTATTTGGAAGGAGACAGTCAGAGTTCGGTAGAGAAACACTAAAACAAATAAAAAATAAAGAAAAGCTATTACAATTAATGAAAATGAGAAAAAAGAAAGTGTTTAAAGAAACAAAAAATAGAAAGCATATAGTAAATAATACATAGGCTAATATGTGGAAGTGAAGAAATACAACTAAAAGCGAAAATCTTTCTTCGAAGGAAATTTCGTCAGTAGTTATTTTGATAAGGATGGAGGGTAGACGAATTCTGTGTAGTCAGGTAAATATATCGAGGTCCGAAGCCTGTTCGATCATGATAACCTTATGCCCGTCCTCTTTTCGACATCGCACCTTTCCAGCGGCAAACCAGAAATATTTGATTTTACCCGCTGCTTTCTTCTGTCGGGCAAGCCAGTATAAGTGCCTGTTCGTGTGAGTCATCTCCTCCCCCAGATATATCCGATGGCAGTCATTCTCCTGCCGACCGATATCCCGCGTAGAGAAATCCCTCTTAACTTTTCTTTTCGATATTAAATCGTCTCTGACTGATTGCCTGATAAATCGCACGATGACAGACGGCGGTCGCGGGTCATCTTTCCTGCTTCTGCGGCGATGCACCACATCCAGGTCTTCTGCACTAAGCTTGACTCCCAGGCTGGCTCCTACACTGGTCACCAGACCGGCGGGCGTTTCACCAGCTCGCTCCGGTATCCCTCGGATCTCCAGTGATCTGGATAACAGGCCCTGCTCTGCATTATTCAGGTGAACTTCTAGTTCGCCCACTCGGGATTTAAGGGTTTTATTTACCAGAATAATTTCTTCGAATTTACTGGCTTCACTTTCGAGGTGTTTTTCAATTTTCGCTAATCTTTCATTTACCTCAAAACTGAGCTCCCCATATTTATCGAGGGCTGTTTTAATGTTTTTTACGTCTTCGTTCACGCTTGAATCTAGACGATTTACTGCCGCCAGTATTTCTGAGGCAGACGGCGCAGTGTTGTTTTTTTTGGCCTGGTCGCAATTAGGGCATACCCATGTAAGCGATTACAGTCCCGTACTTCTAGGAAATCAGTTAGAGTTATGCACTTTTTTACGTAAATATACGTCACGAATCAGTGAACACTAATAAAGTTCTAGAATAAAAGAGAAAAAAACAAAACAAAAAAATCTGAACTCAACATAAACTGTAGTGTAGACTAAAATAATGAAAAACTGTGTAGATATTTAGAGAGAGAATTATAGCGATGTTCAGTGGTAGCTGTCTCTGGCCAGACTGGCCAATATAAATATTGAGAAGGTTATGCAGACATTAGATTGGTTAAGTATACATCCGGAAGTTTACAAAAATGTAAACAAGACATTGAAATCTCCAAACCGGAACAAAACCTCGGAGCTGGTGCTGTATCTGCTAGGTAGAAATATGAGGGAGTGTGACCTAATGCTCATGTGGCTACAACGGGGATGTGATTGGGTGTTCATGGTTAGGTTGAAGTACAAAAACGGGAGTGCGCTATGAATATTTTAATTCCAATGCAAATGTGGCGCACTTATCACGTGATCGAATTCTGGCTCGTAATAGTTTCATAAAATCGTGAAACGAGTGTCGCATCCTACCGGACTCCTTATGAATTACTGTAAGTGCTACTTCCAGACGGAAAATGAAAAAAATAACTAAAAAATAGAGAACTAAATGTTAAAAGTCCATTGTTTACAGTTCGATAATTATTAAAGGAATGGACTAAAAACGTCCAATCTTTTAAGGATTAAAAGGGCAAAGTATATGTTTAAGTGTAAAGGATAATAATAAGACATAAGGGAATAAATGTCCAAGTCCATTGTTTATACTTAAATAGGGATTAAGAAGACCTAAGAGGTTGTTTATATCTTAAATATTAAAGGGGACAAAGTCCATCCGCTATCTGCGCAATTGAATTATGTGTAGTGTTTACGTACCTAAAATTACTTTAAAATATTCAAATACGAAATCTCCTGACGCCGTTTACATTATTACTAAAGAGAAATATATATTTTTTCCAAATAACAATAAAATATAAAATGTCAAATATCTCGAAAACGTTTGGTTTTAGCGAAAATAGGACTTCGGTCATACCCCCGAAGGCGTCTAGGGCGATTCGTAGACTTCCTGTAAAAAATGAATATTATAATAAAAAGCAGGGACGTTACAGCAGGATTATAATGGTTGCGATGGAGGAAGGAGCGCTAGATTTCCCATAAATATAATACTTAGATAAGGATTAAGAAGACCTCAGAGGTTGTTTATATTTTAATGATTAAAGTCTATATTTAAGTAAAAAAGGAGAACACTAAGAGATAAGGGAATAAATGCTCAAGTCATTTGTTTATACTTAGATACGGATTAAGAAGTTGTTTACATTTTGAGGATTAAAAAGGGCACAGTACATGATTACGCGTGAATGAGAACAATAAGAGATAAGAGATTACAGGTCCAAGTCGTTTGTTTATACTTAGATAAGGATTAAGAGGTTTTTTATATTTTAAGGATTAAAGGGGTCGAAGCCCATCCGCTATCTTGCCAATATAATTATGTATAATGTTTACATACCTAAAATTATTTAAAAATATTCAAATACGAAATCACCAGAGGCCTTTTACAGTATTACTAAAATAAATATATTTTTTCCAAATAATAATAAAAAATTAAACATAGAATTTCGAGTATCACGAAAACGGTTGGTTTTAGAGCAAAAATAACCTCGGTCCTAATCCTCAAAGGGCTCTAGGAGGTCCGCAGAACCCCATATAGAACCCAATACCGTAATAAAAAAAAGTAGGGAGGTTACTGTAAGGTTATAATAGTTGGGAGGAGAGAGGAACGCGAGATTTGTCCTAAATATATATGATCCAGTTTACATAGAATAAGAAATAATGAAGAAAAAAGAAATATATTATTTTAAAAACTAATAAAAACATAAAATGTCGAATATCTCAAAAAAGGTTAGTTTTAGAGCAAAAAGGACCTTGGGCCTAGCCCCCAAATAAACTGGTGAGATCTGTGGTATTTCATGGAGGAGGAGTGTGAGGAATTTGGTGTTGATAAAACTGTTGATGATTAGGTGAAGTTTGATTAGGATGTTGAGGGTGGGGTTGAGAATTTTGAGGTATATGTTGTTGTTGCGGCAGGGTCTCACAATAAGTAACATCACTCTTACCTCCTAATAGGTGTAGAAAAGACACCGTTTGGTCAATTATTTTTGAAGGTCCTCTTCTTGATGCGCTTGTTTCTCTTCTTCATACCTCTGCTTCTTCTTGGGTACGGAATTTTTGATATCTTGATTTGATATTCTTGTACTTCCCATCACCTACTCCGGTTACCCTTGCATCATCTCATTACCCTCCTAACCGAGGTAATTTCAATTTCTTGTACATTAGCAGAAATTGTAATTTCTTGCTGCAATAGTTACTACTTCTTGAATTGGGTCAATATTACTATTTATTTCCTTCTTTAATTCAGTTAATTTGGCGTCCGAAAGAAACTTTCGTTCAAAGATTTGCTTGACTTGATCTGCCAGTCTTTGTCCGGTAACGGAAATCTGAGGAAATATCTCATTCCAAGATCCAACAATCTTGCTCCGATTTCCTGTTTCTATATTTGTAGCCAAATAATAAACACGGATGGCTGCTCTATTCATTTCTCTTGTCCACCTCAAACGTCGATGCTCAACTCTTTGGCGATTAGGACCTCTAATTCGTGCTGGAGGCAAAACAGCCAAGCTCGAACCAGAGTTAGTTGTTAGTCCTTGACGATCCGGTCTTACGGTTCCATACGACATCGCCTTGCAACGCCTGCCGATGAAGTGGTCTGCTGATCCAAACCCTCTACAGTAGCCCTTCCTCTAGATTCATCCGAGGCGATTTTGCGACTTATTAGCTCCATTTTTAGAGTAGGTTGCATTTTTAACCTTCCGCCATTTCTTCTTAGGGATGGTAGCCCTATGGTATGTACTGTATGTGTGCTTGTGTCAGTGTATGTGTGCAGTGTTCTGTTATGCTGATGTGCAAGAGCGGTGTAATGAACATCGGGACCCGGGGGTTCGTTAAGCCCCAGCAGTGATGCTCTTCACTGCCCCTTGTAGGTTTGAAATGTGAAAGCTCTACGGCAGTCGCTACGAGAAAATGCATTTGAGGAATGGGCCAACTGCAGGTGGCAGGGTATTGGTGTTCACCATTTTAAAGAGACCCCGAAAGCGAATTGATACATCTACGAAAAGCAAGTACTTTCTGAGTCTGAATGGTCGAATGCCCTAAAACTAAACATTAATTATGCACCACTGCGTGGAGTCCCAGGAGTCAGCGGACAGGTCGGAGAAGTTGGGTCCCTCTGCCGTAAATGCGGCAGAGAGTCTGAAACACCATCCCATGTGCTGGGAAAATACCCCAACAACTCCCACCTCATAACACGTCGTCACCGCGGGTCAAGTTCTAGTTGATGAGGCTCCTTAGGGAAAGGAAATTCACCTGCTTTGACGACGTATATTGCATCGATAGTGAAGGAACTACGAGATACGCGGATATCGGCGCATTTCCCAAGACAGGAAGGACAGCGCTGATCTTGGATCCAACTGTCCGCTTTGAGAGCAATGACCTCGATCAGGTGGGTGAAGTGGAAATGGAAAAGAAGAACACGTACGATAAATGTATCCCTTTCCTAAAAGATAAATTCCGTGAGACCTTCGGAGAGAGAGAGTTCACCGTAAGAGGCCTCTGGTTTGGATCTCGCGGAACTATCCCAAAAAGAACAAGGAGCTTCCTCGAGGAACTAGGTGTAGACATTAAGGACGTAGCGAGGTTGGTTGAAAATATAGTCCTCGACTCCCTGGGAATCATTCTCCACCACGTGCATGGTTAGCCCAAGAGTTTTAACTTATGTATTTATTTAATGAATAATTAAAAACAAAAGAGATAAAGTCCTTTCAAGTCCGCTGCGGCACTGAATTCTCCAACTATTATCCAATTGAGGCTGGTGTTCCACAAGGGAGCGTCTTGGGCCCAGTCCTCTTCATCCTCTTCACCGCTGACATTCCAACCAATCCCGATACGCTTCTAGCAACTTTCGCTGACGATACCGCCATCCTGTCATCCCACTCAGATACTGAAACAGCATCCTTAAACCTACAAAGACACATCTGCCTAATTGAGCAATGGTGCAACAATTGTCATATTAAGATCAATGAATCCAAATGCAAGCATGTCACCTTTATCCTCTGACGCAGATCCTATCCACATATCCTTTTCAACTCTGTACCTCTCCCCGTCTCAGACACAATTCGGTATCTTGGATTCCTTTTAGACAAAAGACTAACTTGGAACCCACATACCAGACTTAAAAGACAAGAACTTAACCGACGATTTGGCCAGCTAAACAGACTACTTAACAGAAAATCCAATCTCTCAATAGAAAACAAACTATTAATATACAAGACCATACTCAAACCCATCTGGACCTACGGACTTGAACTGTGGGGGACAACTAAATTTTCGAACATCAAACGCATCCAATCCTTTCAGTCTAAAGTCATCCGTATAATAGCCAATGCTCCTTATTATGTTACAAACAAAACCCTACATCATGACCTTTACATCCATTATGTTCTTGACGTTATTCCATCTCGATTCTCAAATTTTCATCTGAACCTAATCCACCATCCTAACTCCTTAGCACAATCCTTATCCAGCTCCAGCCACCCCTACAACCCTCCTCGAAGGTTGAAACGGCAGTGGCCTCGAGGCCTTTTGTAAAGACTGTCACTGGAGTTTTGGCAATGGCCAGCCTCTCCACTCACGTCATGAGCGTCTGTTCCTTTGGTGCCCTCTCTCAGTTTCCGCTGGACTCCTGCCGGTGACGCGGCTGAGAGAGAAGCGCAGGGATCTCTTAGGGTCTCGCTTTGTCCTTCACACGTGGAGGAAAGGGCTGGACTCGGAGCTCCCTTGGCTGATTGTAAATATTGTAAATTAAGTATGAATGTTTTTCTTTTTTATTTATTAAGTATGAATGTTTTCCTTTTTTATATATTTCTTTGTTTTACTTATGACTTATTTAATTTCCTACCTATTTCTGTATTTTTTTTTTTAAAATTTGATTTCAAGTTACATTTCTTTGGTTTTATAGTTTTTACGTTTGTTATATAGATATATATTTTTATTTTTTATTTATTTATTTTTTTATTGCATTGTTTGTATAGTATGAATGGGCCTCACTCAGCTTTAGTACTCAGTGCCCTTAAATGTGGCAAAAGGTATTATTTCTCAATAAAAATATTTAAAAAAAAACACTATAATTTTTGAATATATCTTAGTTTCAAATCTGAAATTGCATTTTTTTAATTAGAGTCTGCCAGCAGATTGCCGCTGGCTATCATTTCAAGACTATGTTTTTATTCTACTCTTAATATATATGTTAACGCCGCATACTTGCAGATCTATATTTTTTTCTCTCATCATACTTCCCTTTTAAATGTTAATGAAGAAAATGTTTATTTATTTTTTTTGTAAAAATTGAGGGACAATTGTCTCAGAAATATATTTGTATTTGTATATCTGCCTTCGTTTGCGATGTATTATCGCTCATTTGTATACACACCAGCCCGGCAGTAATACTCAGTCTTAGGGATTAAGACACAAATAATGCCATAATACTGTTGGGATGCAGTCTTAAGGCACTCTGGAGATAGCGCTTGTCGACACTAGACCCATGTAGTGGAAGTCTACCCCCACAATATTCACCAAGCTCCAGGTCTCGTCTAGTTCACATCACCATCGCCATTTTCGAAGATCAGCTGTTGGGCGCAGCTGAGTAATCGATACATATCGATGCCACCCCACCATCGATTACTCAACAGCTGGGGATATCGGAAGGTAACAGGTTGGAAGCAGAACCTCCAACTTGGCTTGTGTTTTCTATTCTCACCAAGACATCTAAATATTAATTAACTGTTCTCTTCGCTAGACTAGTTTATTCTTTTGGACCATCATTTTTCTCTCTCGTTTTATTTTTAATTCAGAAATTGATTTCTTTTTTTCTTTATTAATAATTGTAATTTTGGGTTTATGTTCACTGATTTATATTTTGTGTTTTTTTCATTTCAGTGAAATTCATTCTACTCTTTATTGATTTTTTTTAAACTATTGTATATAAATTTTATCTCTTTTTCTTTCTCAATAAATTGTAAACATTCAAAAGGGGATTTTCATTTTTCCATTATTTGATTTATTGAATATTTCTATTTTTTAATATTCTCTTGTGCATGCATTTGTTTTTTTCTCTAATGTTTTACAGGTCTCATTATTCACTAATTTTTTTTTTTTCCTTCTTTCCCAACATTTTTAATTTCACTCGAATTTTCCCCACCATTGAGGAAACGCACCGGGGAAAGATCTGTACTTCAATTTTGAAGTACCCCTGACCCCAACAATATAAGTATCATGCATCTTAGTTTCAAATCTCAACACTTAAATAAATTTTTATACCTAAAATTGCATTTCTTTAATTAGAGTCTTCCAGTAGATTGCCGCTGGCTATCATTTCAAGACTACGTTTTTATTCTACTGTTAATATATAAGAATCATGCATCTTAGTTTCAAATCTCCACACATTAATAAATTTTTACACCTAAAATTGCAATTTTTTATTTAGAGTCTGCCAGTAGATTGCCGCTGGCTATCATTGCAAGACTATGTTTTTATTCTACTCTTAATATGTAAGTATCATATAGCATAGTTTCAAATCTCCACACTTAAATAAATTTTTACACCTAAAATTGCAATTTTTTATTTAGAGTCTACTAGTAGATTGCTGCGGCCTAAAGAAGGCAGACAAAGTTCTATCTTCCTTTATCACACAAATTCATTGTAGTTATAATTTCAAGGTTCCTAAGATTGGTAAATTTATTACCCTAAAGTTGCAATTTTTTAAATTAAGTCTGCTGATGAAAAGTAGCGGCACAGAAACGGTAAACTTCTCAAAAATTGCGCTTCATTGTCGAAATATTCATCTATTAAAGTTTCATCTGGTCTGGGATGAGGTCCATTTTCGGCACATTTGGGATGGCAGACAAAGCTCATTTTAATTAAAATGTTATACACCTTCATAATTTACATTCAAACCTTCGCCTGCGATGAAGTCCGTTTTTTTGGCCCTGGCTCCAAGGCTGAGAATGTTAATACTCCAATTCTATCAGTTTTTATTATCAATTCTAGTAATATTTCCAGTGGAAAAATTTATACTTTTATTCACAGTTCTGTTAACTGAAAGGCACATATATTTTCTTGTATTACATTTTATCATTATATAACATTATTTTAAGCCCTTAGTTTGTATTGATTGGCATTAGTATGTATATACTTGTTTAAAAATGCAATATTGCTCTTGACTAGGAAATCAGGGCATTTAATAGAAAAAAAAATTACAACAGCAAAAAAGATTTATTGAAACATTTTTTGAAAGTAAATATAGAAAAAGTTTTATAATCTGATCACATTTTCAAATATAATCTAAAATATGGACATTTTCATTTATTTCAATTTAGTTTATAACTTTCATTTTTTGAATAAATAAAATATTAGTTTATTATATTTTAACATAGCTTAATGAAAATAATTGAATACAAATATAAACTAGTTTACTATATAGTAATTTTAGAAAATAAATCATTAATAAAAAAATATATTGAACTTCTGCCGTTGTATTTTTATATGTTTTTTGTCGGGTCGGGTCACAGTCACTCACTGTCCCTTGCTGCTCTTCAATCCATCAAACCTGAAAAATCTTCAAGATAATTCCTATGCATTTTAAAAAAAGAACATAAAACACATTTTAATTCTTCTAGGTAAATGGAAAGAATCAAAATTAAATAAAAATATATAATAAAATCAGCTTTGTGGCATCATATTTCTGATTTTTACTTTTTTCAATATTTTTTTCTCTTGTTCTAAAAATTCTTTAAAACATATTCTTTATGGTAATTAATCCTTATTTACAATATAACAAAAAAGTGCTATAAGACACGATCATTTCCATTATTGAACATATTTCATTAAAAATACATAAAGATTCAAAAAATGTGAAAATGTAAATTTAGTTATATATTCGTATAATTTTATTTCCTTTAATTTTTTTAATGAAAATATTCACCATCATGGTAGTATGAGAAATATTGAAGCATATGTAATAAAATATCTTTTAATAATGGAAATATTTGTTAAAATATGTTTGTTATCCAAAATCGCTGACTTTTTGATACGCTTATTTCACAGCTATTGCAAAACAATCATGATTTCATTTCGACGGTTTTAGTAGTTGAATTTTGGAATTCACACTTAATTAATATTTTGAATTAAAAAAATAGGTTGGCTCGAAATAGTTATGTTATAAAAATATGAAATTCTAGAATCTGTTGAATTATAACTTCTTACCTAATGAAATTTCATAATATATTAAGAAAAAAACTATTTCCGAACTTTTACAACTCTTTGCAACACTTTGTTTTCTTTAATGATTTATTTATTGAATAAAATTACATTTTGTCACAGCCAAGGGTATTAGTAATAGCTAGATAGGAATTCATTCACACCATAAGTACCATCAATTCAAATAAATTAATTGTATCAACAGAAAAATAATATAACATCAAAAATAAAATAAAACAAAAAAAAATCTTTTCCGAACTAATTAAAACATATAAAACTTAATTTCTGTTTGTTACATAAATAGTAAAATTATAGTCGTGAAAATGGGATTGTTATTTATACATTAGTGAAAACATAGAAACCCATATTTTTATCCTTACTAATTTTTTTTTTCTCAAAATAATCGAGATTTCACGATCGCAAAACTTTCCTAATTTTAATTTTATATATAGATAAACGTAAATAATAAAAATTAATAGAGAGAATTTTCATAGTAGTAATATTATTCTTACCAACTCTTCTCATATCTTCAATGAATTGATCAGTAAACTCTGATACTGTGATGAGCAGAAGTTGCTAAAAATATTTACAAATATATATAAATAATTTGTAATAATAATATATAATAATAATAATATATTTATATAAATATATATAAATAATTGTCTATGATTGATTTGTATTAATTTAAATCACAAAAGGCACATACATCAAGAATGTTCTGCAAGGTATTTACTGCTTTATATACGTTGACATAAGTCGAGTGAAAAGCACTGTTGGTCCCATAACGGTTATTTGAATATTCAACCAGATTAAATGCCAAGACTTGAAGTTCAGCCTGAATTCCAATCTAAAAATACAAAAATTATGGCGTACTACAAATAGTTTTTCAATGAAATTACAATATAGAAATACATTTTAGTAAAAAAAAAAATGTGGTAAGTTCACACTTTTTTTATGACTAGATAATGAGAGATCATTGTTGTAAATTATCCTTGTGAATCGATATTTGTAGATGTCTAGATAATGAGCTAATTAGCTCGAAAAGACGTTGAAAGTAGAATAATAAATTTGAAAGTATAAGCGCTTATATATTCCTTGAAGACATCATATATAAGAACATTGAGTGCTCTTGAAAAGTACTACTGTAGTGGCTAAATATACGGATAATATTGTGGACAAGGATGAGGGCCATAGGACGGAATATGGGGGAATTTTTAAGGAGTTGTCTACAATTATAGATAGAGTGGCAGACAAAATTGCTGTAAGAGAATTAACCAAAATTTTAATTAGTAAAGGTAAAATTGATTTGCAACTATTTTGTCCAGTCAAATGCAAAAAAGAAACATTACATTCCTAAGCACATTTTTAATATTTGTAAGAACGTGGATGCTTTATTTGTGAATGAATTTTTAATCAACAACAATAAGATACAATTTTGTGATTCAATATCTAAAATGATAATTAATATAATAATTGGACAGAAATACTGGGTAAAAAGTAAATTAAATGAAACGTTTGATTCAATTGTAAACAGGATTAAAAATAAATGATATAACATGGATGGAAAAAGTTTTGAGATTATTTCAAGGGAGAGAATTAATGAAATTTTGTAATATAATTCTAGAATACTACAAAATAAAATTATAAAAAAAAAATCAATTGGGCAATACACACCAAAATAGAAAATATTAAAATGAATTAAAATATAAAAAAGTAAACATTAAATATGTCTTCTGTTTATTTTTCCTAATTTTGGTGTCTTGAAGTTTTTTATTTTTTACAATAAATTAGGCCTATTTTCAGTAATGATGTGGGCGAAGCCCCTATATAACACGACAAGTTAATGTTCACTGAACATATTAATTACAACATTAATGATGAACATATAACGGAGGACTCATCAAGATTTGAAAATGACCCTTAGTATGGTCGAAACGTCAAATTAATGCGTATCAATAAAATGTTGGTGAAAATTGGCCTAATTTATTGTAAAAAATAAAACACTAAATATGATTTGATGTCCTCATTGAGCGGTCAAAATATAAAAGAAGTAGGGAATTTATAAAACATAAATAAGCAGGAAACTAATGATTTATTAATTTTAGAGAAATATAACAACTACTGTATACAGGATAGAAAATTTGACTAAATATGGGATTCCAAATAATATTCTAAACCTATTAACATTGGGAGAGAAATTTAGTTTTGATGATAAAATTATTGATAATTATACTATTCAGTTAATAGTAGATTTAGAAAAAAATTACGACAGTATGGATACCCCATAATGCCATATTAACGGTACCAGAAATCACATATGTATTTTTATTAATGTATATATATCAAAATTTTAAAAAAAAATCCAAAAACTTCGATTTTGATTAACCAAATAAATAATTATTTAAAGTTTTTTTAAGGATTTTCTAAAGAACAATAAAGAAATAATTGTGATAAAATCGGACAAGACCAAAAAATTGGCGATTATGAATATAAATGATTATACATTGAAAATGGAAACATTATTAGATAATAAAACGGTATTCAAAAAGATGAGAACCAATCCGTGTGTAGAATTAGCAGAAAAAATCAATATTTATGTAAATAAATTACAAAAATATGGATATATAGATAAATATACTAAAAACAAATTGGCTAGTGATAATTATATTGAACCGAAAATACACGGACTCATCACATAAACGGACAAAATTACATAAGCAAAATAAAGACATAAAACTGATTGTCAGTAACATTAATGGGCCTAATGACAATTTATCTAATGTTTTTAATCATGCAAGATAAACCAATTATGGTACTGAAATATATTGATGATTTACACATTATCACAAAGAATAGCCGTTTCGAGAAACTTGTTGAATTATTAAATAATGCCAATAAAAGCTCAAATTTACGATGGAAAAACCTACAAATAATACTATAAAATATTTAAATATTAATATCGTAATGAATAAAAAGCAAATAGAAACATATTGGATCAGGGAGGAAAAATAAAAATGCTGTGATCTCATACCACTCGAACCACCCTAAACATGAGATTATAATTACTGCCCTTAATCTGATTAATAAAGTGATAAAACTTATGAACACCAAATATATGAAAAAATATTTAAAAACAATATATCCAATATTTTGATAAGTAATTTATATCCATATAAATTTGTCAATAAACTGTGGCATAAATATATAAATAATAACAATGATGATAATACGAAATATAGTAGCGAGCATAAAATACATTAAAATAATTTTAACATAAAAAATTGTGATATGAATAACACAAATACAAATCTTATAACGGCTTATTTTAAAAGGAAAAATCAAAGGATGGCAATCAAAATGATACAGAAAAACAAAAAAGAGAATATTATAAATACCAAAAATAAAAATACATTCCGAAATTGACAAAAAAATAAATAAATAAAAAATGGTTTAAAAGATATGATCATTACGAACTCAAGTTCGGACTATACAACGATAACAAACTGGAAAGACACATGTCCAGTACGAAAGACAGAATCAATTCAATACATAAAATAGACGTGATATTTAAAATTCCTTGTATACAATGTCCCAAACATTATATTGGTGAAACAGAAAAACCCTAGAATCAATTTATATTACTTTTTTATTTATTTTTTCAGAAATATTACATCCCTAAAGAACTCAAATGTGCAGCTAATGTTAAACAATGGAGGGAGGAGGTAGTACCGTTCGGGGTGAGCATGCATTTTAAATAAAACAAAATAGAAGTCAATAATAGAAATCATATAAGTTACACAGATTTTTATTGTAGAATGACGGGCTTCAATAAGTTCACAAACAAGAAGACGAGGAATATGGTTATTTTTAGTAAATTGTATTTGGAAACGTCGTTGGAAGTAGAATAAAATTTTTGAAAGTATAAGGGCTTATATATTCCTTGAAGACACGATATATATAAAAATTAAGAAAAAAAACAATAATAGTGTTATATTCATACTTTTAACAATTATTTTCCATTTAAAGAATCAATAATCAGTACATTGCAAAGACCAGGTATTATAATTTCTCAAAAATAATAATAAGGGTTATAAAAATTTTTTTTCATCATTAAGATTAAATTGTTTCAAAGACTAAGATTTTTTGTGAAAATTTACAGTTCTGCTAAAATAAAATGAGATTTAAATTAAGAAGGAATACAAAAATAGAGAACGAAGTAATGCATGAAATAATTAATTTTTCATATATAAAATCTTTTAGATGTTCTTTTATTAAATTTAGTATAGTATATTATTATTTAGGAATTACATTAAAAATATTTTATTGTTACTTTTAACACACGATTTTTTTTTCGTTCTTAATTCTTGAACGAAATTCTTCAAAGCAGGCTTTACCAATTACTAAGGTGGGGAATATCACAGCACTGAAAAGGTGGGATACAAACCAAATAGATTCATAATCTATAACATATTAATGAGACAGATCACGGCTGTTTAAATTCAAAAGGGTCAAATTGGAGGTCAAATCCCAGTACCCGGTACAAAAACTGATACTGTCACTGTTATCCCAGCATATGCTTTATGGAGGAATACCACATGATGTTAGACCCATCCTATCAAGGATTCCTTACAACTTTAGATCCCGGATGACTGTGAAAAATGTTAATGAAGCTTTAAGTAAACTTATTATTGACTACCCTAAAATGGACATTGAAGCTGTTTGTCATTAAGCTTATGTTGCAGCTAGAGTTGTTATTATCGAACTAGGTTTAGGAGAAGATAAACCAAAGAAAGATAATGGCAATATGAAACTCCCACGTTGGCAGAGAAGATTAGAGAATTAAATTAGTTCGCTAAGGTCAAGCATAGAGTAATTACAAGCTATATTAGAAATCCGGCTGGAGCAAGTAAAAAACTAATAAGAAGGATTGATGAAATAGTTGTACCACAATTAGGAATGGTGTTAGAATCTGAGCTCACCGAAAAATTTGCTTTACATGCTGATCTACTAAAGCAAAAACTTGCATTTTACGCAAACAGAATACGGCGCTATAAAATCTCGATGCTCCGTAAACAGCAGAACAAAACATTCACAAACAGTGAGAAGCATTTCTATCGGAACTTGGATGAAAATAAAAAAGGGAGTTGTAAATCGCTTGTTAACCGATAATATAATCGACTATAGGAAGATGCTTTGGGAGGACAATGTTGATCACAATGACGAAATAGACTAGCTAAAATCAGTGAACAGGGAACTTCAGGAGGCACCTCAAATGCTTGATTTTGATATTTCAATAGAAGAAGTAGTCATCGCAACAAAGAAAATGAAAAATTGGAAAGCTCCGGGCAGTGATAAAATTAAAATTATTGGTTGAAAAACCTAATCTGTTTGCACGAAATACTTGCGATTAACTACAAAAAAATGATGAGAGGACAAATAGACATTCCTAACACGTTCTGTCAGGGTGTTACCGT
This sequence comes from Nezara viridula, assembly GCA_928085145.1. Lineage (NCBI taxonomy): Eukaryota > Metazoa > Arthropoda > Insecta > Hemiptera > Pentatomidae > Nezara > Nezara viridula. The sequence goes on along the minus strand of OV725078.1, from coordinate 104,869,586 downwards.
TCTAATTCCTAAAAAAACAGAGAGACCTATTGAAACTACAACACTTCAGGCCAATTACTTGTCTCAAGAGAGTTTATAAGATTGGGAGGGAATTTCTAGAAGAAGTTGGGCTCAACAGCTACGATAAATAAAGCCCAGAAAGCTGTGCTGCTGAACACAGCGAGAATAGTAAGGAACTTCCTAAATATCCAATAAAACTACAAAAATTAATATGAAATGGTTGAAGTTAATTTTTCCCCACTCCAGGAAAATATTTTTTTTTTAAAGTGATAAAAAATAAAGAATAATAATAAAGATTCAAATTAAAAATTATTATTCTGATCTTAATGAAACATTTTAAATATGGTCTGGCCACTTTATTGGATCCACTATTTCCAATTTTTAAAATGTTATTAGATAATAATTCAACCAATACACTGGAATAATACAAATTCAATTAAAATTCCAATTAAATCTTTCCGATAGAAGAATTTCAAAATGTTGTTTTGCATTAAAAATAAAATTAAATAGCTTTGTCATACCTATTTTTTCAGACTGAATAAATTTAAAGAAATTAAAACTTCCTTATAATAAAATGGACAGATCATTTCACATTTTGAATACATGATTTGAAGTGAAATTTTGTATCATTGGGGTGTTGTTTTTTGTTTTATCAAATTCTTTTTGTTTAGTTCCCGTTTTTTATATCTCAATTTAAGAAAAAATAAAATAATAATGAATATTTTTAATTCCTACAAGTAAAATTCTTACACCACTGATTATTAATTAAAATGGAACATAGTACATCAAAGATTCATTTATTTTTTAGTTAGTGTTTTAATACTTACCAATCGGCTTATATCGATGGCTTTCGACAGTATAGACAAGCTTTCATGAAAATTAGATCTTCCTGGATTGTTGGAACTCATTTTAGTTGATCCTAAAATTTAATAATATTATAATAAATAAAACTTAGGTAATAAATGTTTTTTAAAAAATAAATACTTATGTATCTGTTATTTTAAACAACTCATCCTAATTGCAGTTTCCCATATTTGACTGACAATCCATAATTAAATTTCAAGTCGATTCTTAAGTTGAGATATCGTTTAAATAGTACACCATGTGAGAAATAATCGTTGTAAGAATAATAATACTTTTTGTTTAATTAGTTATGAAGAATAACATGTAAAATTCGTTTTTTGCAAAAATAAAGATATTATATATAATGAACTGTTCTTGGCACAAAGACTCCTTCTGTGATAGACATGAGTCAGAAAGAGAAATATTTGCTAAACAATGTCTATTCAGAAAAACTAATAAATGAATGCTGTTACCCATTTTGTGTTTACCTATAACAGGGTCTCACATTTAGCTATAATGCCTTGCCTTATTAATTTTTTTCCAATTACGCTAAACAATAAATATAAAAAATCTATTGCGTCATCACTATGGCATTCCTAAGTTATGGTAATATTAATCGAATTCAGGAATATTATATTACACAGTTAATTCAGAAATATGAAACGATTACTTTTTTTCATTTAATAATTATTACACAATATTCCATAACGATTTTCATGCTATAAATTAACACTTAATTAAAAATGTTATAAGATTATAAAAATTGTAATTATTTGTAACGATTGTTGCATTTAAAAAAACAACATGAAATGACTCTCAACATATGAATCGAATACATTAATGTTAATTTTGAATAAATTTATTGATCTATCATACATACTTTTACTTCATCTTAATGTAATATCGAATCCTAGGTTTATTATAAAAATGTTTAAGGAAAAGTAAAATATAATACTGTAGAAGAATTTAGCCTTAAATTTATCGAAGATCTTCATTAAGACTACTGAAATTGATGAAATAATTGATTTTAGATATTAAAATTTGAAATAGTCAAATAGGAAATATGCAGAAAATAAAATGCAGAATTAAATAGAACATATTAACAAATTTAAAAAAAAAAATGTAATTTTATATGTATTAACAATTTTGTTTTAAAGACATTGTTACATATAAGTAGTTGTTACTTATTTCCTTAGCTACAAAGTAAACGATTCCATCAGGAATAAAGGTAAGGTGTTTTATAGTTATCTAACGAAGATTCCATAACGGATATTGTCAAATTGTTGCTATGTTTGTGAAATGTATTAGTAAGAAAAATTGAAAAATTAGTAAAAAAGCATGGGTAAATTGAATTATGGCAGGTCTACAGGAATAACACAACTATTTGGTAAGTAAAAGCAACATGTAAAAACCACCGCCCAATTCTTCAACATTACAAGAATAAAATATATTAACAGAATCCATCGCCCCCTTAAAAAAACACTGTTTACCTAACTTTATGGCAGAATAAAAGCAAAAAGTAAGAAACTTACAAGTGGCTAATTCTTTAACACTTCAAGAGTACAAGTTGTTACCAGAATCTACCGTCCTCAGCGACTGACTGGTAGGGATAGCCTTATCATCCCCACTATCCTCAATGTCTTCAAGAGCGTTGGCCATTTTGTTTTCTTTGATGAACTCTAGATCTTTATTTTACTAAAAGTTAAAACTTTTATTTATTATGTCTGGTTATAGTGCCTCTGCTCAGCCTCCGCTAGTCCTTAATACCAGTGATGCGGCTGAGTGAGAGGCGCTGGGATCTCCTAGAATCCTGCCTTTCGTTCCACGAGGGGGGAAAGGCTTGACTCGAAGATCTTGAGTGAAATAATTTTTTTAATATTTTATAAAAGCATGTTTGTATTTTTTACTTCAGATTTTACTCATTGCTAGGTTAATTTGGACAAGTCAAATAAAAATACTTAGTGAATTATAACTCTCTGTCTGTGAAAAATAAATTGCTAAAGAATTTATAACCGATGATTGACGAAATTGTGTATAAGGTTGATTAAACTTGTAAAATAAGTGTATACAGAATTTTGTAAATTGTACAAGTATAAAATATGGATAAATTGGTACTAAATCATAGACCAATTTAATTGTTGCCTAGTCTACATGAATAACACATCACTTGAGCACTTAAAATAAAATAAAAATCCTCATTTATTTGGAATAAAAAAAAAATGTAAGAAACACTGCCCAATTCTCAAACTCTACAAGAATATATAGCCCAATTCTTTAACTCTACGAGAATACAATGTCACCATAACCTAATGTTCCCCAAACAACATACTGTTTACACAACTATATGGCAAGTAAAAAACAAACAAAAAAAAAATAACAGAAACTTACCACTGAACAATTCTTCAACAATAATTGAACACTAGCTGTTACCAGAATCTATCGTCCACAGCAACTGAGTGGTAGGGATAGCTTCTTCATCCCCACCTCTTCCATGTCTTTAGGCGTTGGCCATTTTCTTTCCTTATATGGCTTAGGAATTGTTTTTATACTTGAAGTTACTTTTATTTGCAGTATATGTTATTTTTCTATCTTTAATTAATTATGTTTTGGGCCAAAGGGGTTGGAAACAGTTAAAAAAACTAGAAAAATGATGGTAACTTATTAATATGATGATTTATTTTTTCTTTTGATTTTTTTCATTTTTTTACTACAGATTTAATTCACTAATTGGATATTTTTAACTAAATAAAATATTTTTATATTATTTTAAATAGAAAAATGATGATGGCGCATTAATATTATGATTCCTTTTTATTTTCATTTTTTATTTTATATTCAATTTACCAATTGGATATTTTTAACTAAATGAAAATAATAATTTTTATATTATTTGGAATATACGATTTTATTTTACATACTTATACCTACCTATCTACATATGGAATGTACGATAAGGGAAATTATTGCTATCGTGACAATTGCGAATATACATATTAAACGGAAATCCATGTATCAAGTTAACCTGAGATCAAATAATTAGTACAGAAAAGTGGTCTGTGTGTTTGTGGTGTTCAGATAGAAAAAATATAAGACACGAAATTTTATTTATAAGGATGGTATATGTTTTGGAAGACACAACCTTTTTTCCTAAAATTGACTCACCATAGATGCCTCTGTAGGTATTTCATTTTACAATTTTCTCGGAAATAGCTCTAAGGTTTTTGTCTAAACTCGTAAAATTATATATCGAAGAAACATAAGTAGTCTTTTGTGATATATCAATAATACCAATAAGTGATAGTTGTAAAAACATAACAGTGTTATCTTTTATGATGAATAACAGAGTTGAGATTATTAATATTGTAGTTTTGTGTTTTAATATTCAAATACCGATCATTTGGCGAGGAGGATAAAAGTAATGAAGAAAGGTATTTCGTGGGTGTATGAATTAAAGAAACTAGACTTGATTTTTAAAACTAGAAGAGTTAGATATGGTTTTTGATGAGGCTGATTCTGTAGATAGGTTAAGGCAAATTTCAGTGCAGGAATTGCTAAGTGAAAATGAAGAAGAAAACAAGGAAATTGGTGAAAAGGTAAACCAAGTGAAAATAAATAATAAAGGAGCAAGCTATATGATGGAGACCTGTAAAATTGAATTTCGTTTACATGAGGACGAATGGGCCACTTTTATTGAAAGGTTAGAACTTTATTTCATTGCACATGATATTTAAGAAAGTAAGTATGTACCAGAACTGCTTATAAAGCTGAGTGCAGAAACCTACATTCTTATTAGAAATTTAGCAATACCAAAAAAACCCAAAGGACTTCCCATTTAAAGAAATTGTTTCTTTAATGTCTAAGCACTTAACCCCCAAATCTTTGGAACTATTAGAAAGACATAAATTCAACAATACATATCAGTTAGCGTCAGAAACAATAAATGATTTTGTAGCCCTTTTAAAAAGAGCATCTATGCATTGTAATTTTTCTGATGTTGAGATGTCACTAAGAGACCAGCTTGTTTGTGGCATAAAGAATCATGAGACACGAGTTGAGTTATTTAGAAAAGAGAAGGTTTCATTTTCAGATGCTTTGAAAATCGCAGAGACCATAGAACTGGCAATGGAAAGTGCTTTAACACCACAGGCTCTAGCAACTCATCGGATAACTTGTACTCGCAGGTAAACTATATGATCAGAGGAAATATAGACAACAACAAAACATCTCAATGTAGAAGCCTAGAACTAACTCAAGAGCGGTCAAGTTATGGGAAGATGCAGTGTAAAGAATCGATCATTATTTAATAGCAATAAAAAAAATAGTAGTTTTTGCTGCGGTGAGATTAACAGTCACTATGCCCGAGAATGTAGATTTTTTTTTCATTTAGAACAAATTCTTTTAGGGGATACTGAATTATCGAATGCGGGTTCGATGAATGTGCAGTCCAAGGCGGAACCTTTGGTCATTGGTTTGTTAATGAACGAACTTAAAATTACAATGCAAGTAGACACCGTATCATATGTAACAGTGATATCAAAAGAGTCGAAAGATCGATATTTTTCACATACAGCAATGGTCGAACCTGACTTAACCTTATTGTTGCCCAAATGCGAGACAGAGACGAGTCTTGGTCTTGCAAACTCAGTCTTGGTCGTGGTCTTGGTCTTACGCAAGAGTATCACAACAGTCTTGCAGTTAATTATTAGCTTGTTGCTTTAGAGATATCACTGTAATTTTTTAGATAGGAGAAACCTAACTAAGTCCGAATGAAAAATTAGAGGATTTAAATACAAAAGTATATTGGTAATACCAATCATTAACATATAGTAACTAAGATTGTCAAGTATTAGTAACTTTTTTGCCTTAATTTTTATTTAAAAAATCGATTTATTTTACCAGTCCTGGTCTTGGTCTTGCAACAGTTAGGCGACCTGGGTCTTGGTCCAGTGGAAGACCAAGACCGATTTTGTGCAACACTACTTAACCTAAACGACATATGGTAAAAACGATTTGAAGCCTATATTGATGCTAACAAATTTGGAAGTGTCATTTAATGGTGAAGTAGTAAATGATGTAAAATGCTATGTTTTACCAGAGAGAGGTTCCACTTTGTTGGGAAGAAGCTGGCTTAACAAACTTGGTCTGAGGCCGTTCAAATTAGAATTAAATTATTGTAAGTAATGGCTAAGGTTAATTCATTATTCGCGAAATTATTTAGTCCAGGGTACGGAGTTTATACAGGAGCACGGAGTTTATTAATTTTTAAAAAATACACAGTGCCTGTACAATTGAAACCACATAGGGTGCCTTTTGCACTTAAATACAAGGTTAAAATAGAAATAAAAATATTAATTTCCAGACGTAATCTAGAGCCTGAGATGGTTAGTAGCTGGGCGACATCTACGCTATCTATTCTAAAATCTAATGGGGAAGTTAGAGTGTGTGGTAACTTTAAGTTAACCATCAATCCACATTTAATTATCAAACTTTTACCTGTGCCAAGCAAAGAAGAGGTTTTTAGTAAATTACAAGTAGGTAGTAAATGTAGGTAGTCCCAGATTGATTTAGCACATGCATTCATTTAATTTAGAGTTGATGAAGATTCCAAAGAAGCACTAAGGATTATAACAGATGAAGGTTTATTTCAATATAACAAACTACCGGAGGTTGTGGTGTCCAGCCCCGGAGAACGTCAGAAAATTTCAATGGAAATACTTAAGGGAATTCATTTCACTTAAATTTACATTGATAATATATTTTGTACAGCTAGAACAGACGAAGAGCACTTTTTTATCATAACCAAAATATTTAGGCGCTTAAATACACTGACAGGCAGAAAATTCCACCCACTTGATTATTCCATGTTTTCATATAAAAATATTTCTGTTGTATTTGTATATAATACATGGTATTTGTAGATAATACTTAGTATTTATGGAATTTTATAATCTTTTTTTACCTTTAATAATCAAAATGTGATTGGGTAAGAAAGATTAGAGAAAATAAAATTGAAAAACGAACCATTATTATTCTAAAAGAAATTAATTACATCATCGTTTAGTAGCGCGTGTTTCCTCCTCTTGCCTTCACTACTTCTTGAAGACGCCTCGGCATACTTTCCACCAGTCGGGAAATGTCCCTTTGCTGGAGGATAGCCCATTCCTCCCGAAGAGCCCTTTCAAGGTCCTGCAGTGTATCAGGAAGTGTTGCACGCGCTCTTATTCGTCTTCCGAGGTTATCCCATAAATGTTCAATGGGGTTCAAATCTGGAGAACGTGCTGGCCAGGCTAAAACCTCAATATTGTTCTGTTGAAGGAACGTCTGCACTATGCGGGCGACATGTGGGCGTGCATTAGAATAGAACGATCGCCGATTTCGTTGAGGATAGGCAACACATGAGGTTCCAAAATCTCATCTACATAGCGAATGGCCGTCGAAGACCCTCCACGAACAACAACCAATTCTGTGCGGCGCTCCATTGAAATCCCAGCCCACACCATTAAGGAACCACGTTGGAAAGGTTGGCTCTGGGAAAAATTACAGGCCGCATATCTTTCGTTTGTTCTTCTCCACACCCTTTCACGCCTGTCTGGAGATCGAAGAGCGAATCTTGACTCATCTGTAAAAAGTACAGCACTCCATTCGTCCATAGTCCAATGGCTGTGTTCTCGAAAAAAAAAACCAGCCGTGTTACTCTGTGAGTTCTGGTCAACTCTGGTCCTCTTACTGGACGAAAAGCCATTAATCCATACTCATTTAATCTTCTCCGAGCGGTACGTTCCGAAATTCACGCACCTCGAACTTCTTCGAGCTGATGAATCGCTTGAACAACGGTAAGGTGCCGGTTTCGTAAAATTCTCAAAGTCCAAAACCGGTCATCCCGTGGTTCTGTTACCCTAGGCCGTCCAGAACCGGGCCTTCTATTGTAAGAACCAGTTTTCCGAAAACGCCTGACGGCGTCTCGTAAAGTTTCATATGGAACTCCGATGGCATTAGCTGCATATCTAATGGAACGTCCATCATCAATAAGTGCCACACCACGCGCTACATCCTCAGCACTAAGAGGCATTTTTAAACTTAATATTGAAAAAATTAAAAGCCAGAGACTAATAAATGTGCTGCAAGAAACGGCACTGAACTAATGATACTGAATAAACATTTTGATTCCATAGAAAGTAAAGATTAGAATCTTGAATGATTTCATTGAATTAAGGATTAAAGGCTTAAAAAGTAAATGAAAAAAGTTGTGTTTTTTTAAAAAGTATGTTGGAGATTTTAGGATTTGTTTTGGATAAACAAGGTAATATTAATAATAGTATAAATACCAGAAATACCTCGACTCATCTTAATGAAGCGTTTACACATATCACATCTTGGTTTGACCAAGATGAAGCAAATCTTATTTTTAGTGGCCGAACTTGGATTTAGATATTGGAAATTATGTTGGAAGTTGCTTCACCAGTGTAGCAAATAAAAAGAATCCAACCAAAATTGCGAATTCGCTGTAGCTTTATCCAAGCAAAGCTTGGCCTCGACTACAGGCTGACTTCTTAATAGGATGTTTTTAGTTGTCATAGATGCACACAGCGAATGGTCAGAAGTTTTTGACATGAGAGATAATACGAAAGCCTGGAAGGTTATTCAAATCTTCGAAACGTTATTTGTCAGATGTGGATTGTTTGATCATTTGGTTACTGATGTAGGACCACAATTCACAAATAGTTTATTCAGAAACTTTCGGAAAAGGAGTAGTATAAGGCATACAGTAATACCTCCATATCCATCAACAAATGGAGCTGCAAACAATTTTTTTGGTACGTTCAAAGATAAAATGTGCAAGATTTTAAAATCTGGGCTATCTGTTGAGTATGCCATGGACAATTTTCTTATAGAGTACAGGCGAAGAGAGCATTCTACTACTGAAAGATCACCCGCTTATCTTATGTATAAAAGATAAATTAAAACGAAATTTGACCTGAAACCAAATGTGAATAATGATGTGGAACCTAAGCAGTGTCAATCCCTCTTAAGAAATGAACCATCCCGTTGTATCAACTTTCAGATAAATGAAGTAATGGTAAATGATTTTAGCGTAAATGCCACAAATAAGAGGACTCGAGGAAGAATAAAAAAGTAACTGCCACTTGTCACATTTTTAGTTGAAAAAGACCATAGTATTACGTGCAAACGCCGTGTGAACCAAATTGTCAGATTTCTCCATGAGAAAAAAAAAATAAGAGAAGAAGCTATTTCTGTAAATCAACAAGAGAGCAACCAAAGAATCGGTGATGGAAGTGGGAACCTTCCTTGAGTGCTGCAAAAGACTCAGTTGTTTGTTTTAGTTTAATGTTAGTTAATTTGTTTTCTTAGTTTAATTAGTATTAAGTATACATATTGAGAACATTGTTATTTTAATGAAGAAAAGAACTAACGGATTCATGAAAGTTCTGTATTTGATGTAATCAGACTAAAAGTATGTTGATCTTAAATATTTCAATGGATAAGTACAACTGATGCTGTAGTGTATTATAAAATAGTAATTAATTAAATTCGATTTTGTAAATTAACAGTAGCTTGAGAAGCATATGTTCATTTACAAATTTTGAATCTAAAGATGATAAATATTCCTTACAGATCCTTAAAGACCTTTAGTTTTATACAAAAACTATATGTACGTTTGGTAATTTTTTTTTTCATGTTTTAATATGTTGCTATGATACACTTTCTTTAGAAAGGGGAAAATTGTGATATATCGATAATACCAATAAGTGACTTAGTTGTAATAACCTAACAGTGTTATCTTTTATGATGAATAAAAGAGTTAAGATTACTAATATTGTAGTTTTGTGTTATAATATTCAAATATCTAACATCTTTAATATTAGTTAGGTTATATTCTGGAGAAGGAATCTACCTAGTTTATGGATTGGCATCTTGTTTTAAAAGAGTGGGCAGGGGAATCACAACAAAAATTATTAAACAAAAAATTGATTCTATCAGCAGTAACGGCGTGGAGATACCAATACCATTGTATAATGTCTATTGTGAATGTCATCAGATGTTTTTCTAATTTAAAACATAATAATATATACAATTAATTACATAAAATTTAAATAATAAAAATAAACTACTATTTACCTAACTATGTGGTAGATAAGAAACTTGCCACCGCCCAGTTCTTTTACTATAAAAGAATAAAAGGTGTTACCGGAATCTATCGTCCTCAGCAACTGAGTGGTAGGGATAAGCTTAAGGATCCCCACCACGCTCAACGTCTTCAAGCGCTGGCCATTTTGTTTTCGGTGATGGACTCCAAATGTTTATTTTACACTATTTGACCCTAAGCTAAAACATTTATTAATTAATTTTTAAATTTTATGTTTATAATTTATTTTTTTATCTTTTCTCTAACTACTACACCATTCCACTTGAATATTGTAAATATAAAATAATATATTTCAATTAAAAACTAAACTTATTAGGTATGATGATAGTGACAACTTTGTATTTGACTCATCGCCGGATTTCATTGGACATATTAAAAATGATAAGAAAGTGTGTTAATTGATACCCTATGTATATAATAAATTATTACAGAAATTTTTAATGTATGAATAACAAAAAATGTTTAAAGATCCATTAAAAACATGAAAAAGGTTGCGCGAAATAATGAATAAATTTAGTTAATATAAGAACTTTTTTATATATTTTGAATTTGTAACCATGTAAATTAATTTATCATGAAACTACGAAATGTTTAACATTAATTATATATGTGCTTCTTTATTGTAGAAAATAAATAAATTCAGATCTTATGATTTTTTTTCGTTGTTAATTGTTGATTATAGAACAATAGAAGTAAAAATAAAACAAACGTTAACAAAATATATATGTTATTGAGGAATGATACGCGGAATCGGTTTCTTTATATTTCATCTATTAGCAATAAACAATTCTTTAAATAAGGCGTTTTAGATTGCTAGGTCCAAATACCTACCTGCACAACCTTTGGCCTGGAAACAGTCGTTATAAAGGAATTATTGAAACAAAAACCCTCCATAGGTTGTTGAGGAACAAGTTTTTTGTTTTAAATGACGATGCCAAAGTATTGAGAGATAGGGTACATACAGAATTAGAATATTTCTCATAAATAACCAAATAATCTGTCGGTATAATTGTAAACAGAAAAATATGTTTCAGATCTCCTAGAAAAATGCTAAAAATCACATTGTTTAACATGGATAAAAAAGCATTTTAATCCCTGAATATTATTCTATATACCAAACAATGAGATAGAGAGGAAAAGTAAAAAAACTTACTCTGATATATTCCAAGGTGTTATCATATTTAAAGATTTATAGCAACTGAGTGGAAGGGATATACTTCATAACTCCCACCATTCTCAGTCTTCAGGAGTTGGGCTGGTGGCAATTTTGTAGAATAGAAAAGACGTGTAGCGATATTAAAATATCCCCAAGCACAGATGATGCTTATCGACAAATAGTTAAATATCTGTCCGATACAAAGGCAGATTTTCTCACATACCAGCTCAGACAAGAGTGCTCTCTGAGAGTAGTGATCCGTAACTTACACCCCTCTACACCCGTTAAAGCGATACAAGACGAACTTACGGCCATGGGATTTAAAGTAAGATAGGTCACTAATGTAATGAAGGACAACAGAGATGACCCAGGGGAAAATACAAAGATTCCATTACCTCTATTTTTTGTTGACTTAGAACGCTCAGCAGGAGTGGATAAAATATACGAAATTAAAAGATTGTATTACACAAGTGTTAAAGTTGAAAAATCTTACACTAAGAGAGAAATTGTCCAGTGCCACAACTGTCAGGCATATGGCCACACTAAGGCTTACTGCCATCATATACCAAGATGGGTGAAATGCGGACAGACACACAAGTCCGGCGAATGCAAAAAATCGAAATCAGCACCCGCAGTATGTGCTCTATGTATGGAAGGACATCCTGCCAACTACAAGGGCTGTGAGATCTATAAAAATATCAAAAATCAATTCTACAAATCTCAAAAAAAAGAAGAAACTTCCCAACCCGGAGTAGAACCTGCTAAAAAAGTGGACCCTAAAGTTTCCTTCTCTTAGTTATTTGGGGGCAGAGACCAAACTGATAAATGTGAGGCCCTGCCGCAACTGCGACCCCAATCCCAACTACAACATCCTGTCCCTCCTAATGAACAAAACCCTCATCAATCTCATCAACATCAAATTCCTCATATTCCTCCTCCATAACATGCCACAGATCTCACCAGTCTGTTGACATATTTCATTACTGAATTCAAATCCTTTGTTACCCCACTGATATCACTCCTCACAAATCTAGTATCTCATCTCATTCCCCCTTTAAAAAATCCTTAATTGAATCAAATCAAATCCTTAACCATTCTCCTTTGGAATGCGAATGGTGTTAGAAACCACACTGACGAACTAACAACTCTACTATTAGACAAGAACGTTGGAGTAGCCCTCATTACTGAAACTCGACTGACCAACAAATTTTAAAAATCACACAGTACTTAACATATCGTACTGACCATCCTGACGGTAGGGCACATGCTGGTACTGCTGTCCTTGTACACCGATCTCTCTCTCATCACATACTCCTAACACCAACCCACGATTTCATAAAATCCACTGCTATCATAATCAAAACCTTCTCCTTTCCTATTGCCGTTGCATCAGCGTTTTGGCCTCCTAATCAATCCATCTCCAATGCCCAATTTAGTTCCCTCCTCAATTCCTTAGGACATCATTTCATCCTGGGTGCAGACTTTTTTTTTTTTTTGAATAAAAATACAATCAGCCACTGTTGGAGGGCTATAAGTATTAAGGCTAGAAGTTCTCATTCATACAGTATATAGAAGTAATACAGAAGTAACTATAAATATAAAAAGTAAATAAATAATACTTATAAAAAAAAAATGTAAATCAATAGGAAAAAAATAAAAAATAAATAAACAAACAAAATAAAATAAAAACTTCTAAACACATTCATACCTATATACAATATATACATTCGCCCAGGAATCTCCGAGCCAGGCTTTTCTCCCCACATGTGGAAAGCAAAGCAGGACTCCAGAGATCCCTGTGCCACTTTTCCAGCCGCATCACTAGTATTAAAAGCCAGTGGAGGCTGAAGGAAGGTACTAGAGCCACAGATGCTCAGGACTTGAGTGGAGAAGCTGGCCATTGCCAGGACTCCAGAAGCATATTTACAATAGATCTCGCGGCCACTGCCGTTTTAACCTTCGAGGGGGATTGTAGGGATGGTGGGAGCTGGATAGGGATTGAGCTAGAGGATTTGGATGATGGATAAGGTTCTGGTGAAAGTTTAAGAATCTGGATGGGATGATGTCGAGGACTAATGGGATGTTAAGGTCATGGTGTAGGGTCTTATTTGTGACATAATATGGGGCATTGGCTATTGTTCTAAGTACTTTTGACCGGATGGATTGGATCCGTTTGATATTCGAATGTTTAGCAGTTCCCCACAGTTCAAGTCCGTAGGTCCAGATAGGTTTCAGTATTGTCTTGTAGATTAAAAGTTTATTTTCATTTCAAGGTTAAGTTCTTGTCTTTTAAGTCTCGTATGTGGGTTCCAAGTTAGTCTTTTGTCTAGAAGGAAGCCAAGGTAACGGACTGTATCTGAGTAGGGAAGTGGTATTGAATTGAAAAGGATTGTGGGACAGGATCTGCGTCGCAGGGTGAAAGTAATATGTTTGCATTTTGCTTCATTGATTTTGATGCGCCAGTTGTTGCACCACTGCTCAATCAAGGAGAGATGAGATTTTAGGTTTTGAGATGCTATTTGAGGATCTGAGTGGGAGGATAGAATGGCAGTATCATCAGCAAATGTAGCTAGGAAGGTATCGGGATTTGAAGGGATATCGGCAGTGAAAAGGATGTAGAGGACTGGGCCCAAGACACTGCCTTGTGGAACACCAGCCTCAATTGGATAATAGTTGGAGAATTCAGTGCCGCAGCGGACTTGAAAGGAACGATTTGAGAGGTAGGATTTGAGGACTAGGTATAATGATTGGGGTAGGTGAGTTTTGAGCTTGAAAAGCAAGCCATCGTGCCACACCCGGTCGAAAGCTTGCGCTACGTCCAGAAAGGTACCAGTGCAATATTGCTTGTTTTCAAGTCAGAGGATATATGGTCCAAAACACGAAGGCCTTGTTGGATAGTGGAATGTCTTGAGCGGAATCCAAATTGATGAGAAGGTATGTTGTGGGATTCGAGTATGGGTAGGGTGCGTTTGAGGAGGATTTTCTCAAAGATGTTTGAGAGGATAGGGAGTAAACTTATCGGTCTGTAGGATGGTGTGTTATTAACGGGTTTGCCTGGCTTTGGAAACAGCACGATTATGGAGTGTTTCCACATCAAGTGAAAGTTGGTAGTACGAAGGATGCAATTATATAGATAGGTCAGGAATATAATTGATTTTTTGGAAAGTTGTCTAAGGATTTGTGAAGTGAGGAGATCATATCCAGGGGATTTTCGGGGTTTCATTTGTTTATGAGGAATTTGACCTCAGAGGAGTTAACAGGTTTTGGAGGTAGAGAGAGAGGAATTGGTGAAGAGAGGAATTCTTTAACTTCAGCAGTGTGGGTGGGATGGAGTTCGGGATGGGGAGGGAATGTGTACGATAGATGTTTAGCAAACTCTTCAGCTCTATTCGCATCTGACGAAGCCCAGGAACCATCATCACGGCGGAGGGGGTGGGAAATGGATTGGAATTTAATGATAAATGAAGGAGGGGATGATTTAGGAATGGGTGATGTGGAAACGGTTAGGACTATAGGACTGTGGTCTGAGGAAAGATCATCAAGCCTTAAAATGGAACAGTGTAATGATCCTAGACCTTTGTGTAGGAAAAAGTCTAGAAGGTCGGGATTGCGGTTGGGATCTGTTGGCCAGCATGTGGGAGTATTAGGTGAAAGGATGTTGCTGCGATGGGCATTAAGTGCAGATAGCAGTGTTCGCCCTCAGAAATTTGTGGATCTGGCTCCCCATTGTTGGTGTTTTGCATTTAAATCTGCACCTAGAATGAAATGGTGTCCTAAGGAATTCAGGAAGGAAATTATTTGGGTTTCGGAAATCTGTATTTTAGGCGGGGAATATGCCGCAACTAATGTTATTGGGTAAAGGGAAGTTTGGATTATTACGGCAGTGGATTGTAGGAAATTATGGGTTGCTAAGGGAAATAAATGATGGGAGAGAGATCGGTGGATAATTATAGCAGTGCCAGCATGTGCTGTTCCATCAGGATGATCGGTTCTATAAATATTGTAGCCAGGAACGTAGATTTGTCGTTTGTTGGTTAGTCGGGTTTCAGTTATTAGTGCTATGTCGATGTTTTTGTCATGTAATAAGATTGTCAGTTCGTTGATGTGATTTCGAATACCATTCGCATTCCATAGGAGAATGGAGAGGGATTTGGTTGAGGACAGTTATGGATTTCTCGGCGGTGGAATGAGGTTGGATATAATACTGGTAAGTAATGAAATAAGAGGGGTGATGAGGGATCTAAATTCAGAGAGGAAAGAAGTTAATAGGCTTGTGAGGTCAGTGGAATTGGAAGGAGGAGGAATTTATGTCTGGGTATTGAACCTAGGTTCAGGGATGGAGGGATATTGGTCTTGAGGTTGATGTGTGAATTCTCGAGGTTGAGGTTCTTGTGGTAGGGCCTGAGATTGAGTGTTTATTGTGTCTCCTTTGAACATCTGAGCATAGGTCACTCTTCCGTTCACTGTTCTAGAGGGTTGTCTTGGTGGCCTGGATGTCCCTTCTTCTCTAGGAGTTGCGTACATTCTTGTTTTTAATTCTTTATATGTTTGACAACCCTTGTAGTTGGCAGGGTGCCCTTGGTGGCATAAAGCGCATACTGCAGGTGAAGTTCTAGACTTCCTACATTCTTCTGTTTTGTGTTGCTCACCACACCTCACACATTTAGGAATGGGATGACAATATCTTTTCGTATGGCCATAAGCCTGACAGTTATGGCATTGAACGATGTCGCGCTTGGTGTAAGGCTTTTCTACAACAACGCTGGTGTAATAAAGGCGTGTGACCTTGTAGATGTCTTCGACCAGGGGCGTTCGGTCAAGGTCAACGAAGAATAGTGGGAGCGGTATTTTACTTTTTATTCCAGGCTGTTCTCTATCCTCCTTGAATATGTTCACTATCTGGCGAACATGGAATCCCATACCCACGAGCTCTTCTTTAGTAGCATCTGTTGGCGTAGATGGGTGCAGTCTTCTGATAAAGACCCTGAGCGCCCTCTCTTGACGCAGTTGATACGTGTGGTAATCAGCCTTGGTGTCAGATAAATATTTTATAATTTTTCTATATGTTTCTGGAGTGTCGGGCATTAACTGAGTGTCATTGGTGCGGCTTTGGCATAAATATTTTCCAGAGCCCACTAGGTTATTCAATTGGTGACACATTAACAGAAAGTTTTTAACATTCCTAAGGAATATTGGTGGGGGTTTGGGTTCCCTGGGAGTGGGTGCTGCTTCCATTTCTTCGTTTTGTGTATTTGATAGCACTTGAAATGGGTTCTGAGTAAAAAACGGCGATTCTTCACCAGTCTGAGTTGTCTCATGATTGTTTTGTTGTTGTGAGGTACCAGGTTGGGAATCCACTTCTTCAACAGAGCTCCCTGGTGTGGCTGGTGGAGTATTTCTTTTCGAACGCCTTGTTTTTTTTTTTTAATAGGAGAACTCATTTTAGTATCGAGGCTCATGGACCTAGTATTTTTACCCTTGCTCGACATTAGCATATGATAATATCGCATTTCATATTATAAATGATAGGAAAAATTGTTAAATGAGAAGCGATAACAATTTTTTTTTTTTAACACGGAAATATATACGTGTGCTTAGAGAGGACTGGTCGGCACAGAATCTCCTCGGACGTAGAGCCAAAACCCACTGGTGGGATTAGCGATGTTATGGCCGGCCGTTATCAATAACTAACCTGAGGTCTATTTACACTGTTCACTATTGAGCTGTAAATAAGTGATTACTCACATTATTCTTTTGTTCAGTAGTGCGCAGAACTAGCCGGGTGCAGAATTAAACTCAAAGCATCAACGGTGGGGTTCAAGAACCACGAACTCTCGGGGTAGAACATTGCTGTCTGCACTAAATTCACAACGTTTCTGCCTCCTTCCTCCTATCTCACCTACCTACTGGCCCACTGATCCTAACTGCAATCCTGATATAATTGATCTCTTCATCCACTGTGGTTTAGGTCAAATCAATCATTCTCTTACCCGTCTTGATGACCTTTCCTCAGACCACAGTCCATTAATACTCCAAGTATCACTAGCTCCTATTCCTAAACCCTCCTCACCATCCTTCATCAGAGGTCCAGTCAACTGCAAACTCTTTCAGCAAATCCTTTCCGATCAAATTGACCTCAGAATAATCCTGAAAACCCCAGAAGACCATGACAATGCCGTACATTCCTTTACCACCATGATTTAACAAGCAGTCTATACTGCTTCCTCCTCAAATCACTATCCAAAAATCCTTAAACAAAATAACTTACCTCAACATCTCCTCTACCTAATCCATATCAAACGCCGTGCCAGATCACTATGGCAATGCACTAGACATCCAGCCGATCGCCGTTCCTATAATTAATACTGTATACAACTGAATCAGGAATTATCCTACTTCAGATCCCAATCTTTTAACTCTTACCTTACCTCTCTCTCCACTCATGGCAATTCTCTGGAATATCACCAAAAAAATCCTAAAATCCAACCATGTTTCCCATTCCCTCCGTCGAAGTGATGGCTTCTGGGCGGCGTCAGATGAAGAAAAAGCTGAGGAATCTCCAAACACCTCTCCTGCACATTCACTGTTCATCCGGAATCCCATCCCACCCACACTGCAAAAGTAGAAAAATTGCTCTCTTCACCTATCCCAATCTCCTTACCACAAAAAGCAGTCAATCCTTCTGAGGTCAAACATCATTTACAAAAACTATCTCCCCATAAATCTCCTGGATACGACCTTCTAATCCCGCAGATCCTTCGGCAACTTTCATCCAAATCAATCATATTCCTCACTTATATATACAATTATATCCTACGAACTACCCAATTTCCTCTCTTATGGAAACATTCTGTCATCATCCTTTTTCTGAAACCAAGTATACCTTCCAAGAACACAACTTAATATAGACCAATAAGCCTACTTCCCATCCTTTCAAAAATGATTGAAAAGATTTTACTGAAACGTATCCTACCCATTATAGAATTCCGAAACCTTCCTACCCACCAATTCGGATTTCGTTCCCAACATTCCACTGTCCAACAAGGCCTCCGAGTTGTTGACCATATATCCTCAGCCATAGAAAGCAAGCAATACTGCTTGGGTCCATTTCTGGAAATTGCGCATGCATTTGACCGGGTATGGCACACCGGATTGCTCTTCAAGCTTAAAACCTATCTACCTCAGTCCTTATATCCGGTACTTCGGGCCTATCTCTCTGACCGCTCCTTTCAAGTCCGCTGTGGGACTGAATTTTCAAGTGTTATTCAATTCAGGCGGGAGTTCCTCAAGGGAGCGTCTTGGGTCCTATCCTTTACATTCTATTTATCGCTGATATTCCAACTCATCCGGAAACCCCCCTGGCAACATTCACTGATGACACGGCCATCCTATCTTCCAATTCAGATCCCGAAACAGCATCCTTTAACCTACAAAGCCACCTCTCTCTTATTGAACACTGGTGTAATAAATGGCGCATCCATGTAAGTGAATCTAAATCCAAACACACCACCTTCACCCTTCGGCGCAAGTCGTGTCCACCAGTTTATTTCAACACCATACCACTTCCCCTGTCCGACACAGTACGGTACCTTGGCTTCCTTCTAGGCAAAAGACTGACATGGAATCCACATACCAGACTTAAAAGACAACTGCTTAATTGACGATATGGCCAACTCGAACAATAGTCGATGCTCCCTTTTATGCAACCAATAAAACCCTACATAATGACCTTAATATCCCATTTGTACTTGACCTAATCCCAGACAAATTTTCCATATTCCACCAGAATCTCACTCATCATCCACAGTCTCTATCTACCTCCAGTCATCCCTACAATCCTCCTCGGAGGTTAAAACGGCAGTGGCCCCGCGACCTTTTGTAAAAATGTATATATTGGAGTACTGGCACAGGCCAGATTCATCACTCATGTCCTGAGCGCCTGTTGCTCTAGTGCCCTCCATCAGTCTCCACTGGCTTACTATACCAGTGACGCTCCTGGGAGAGAAGCACTGGGATCTTCTGGAGTCCTGCTTTGGCTTCCACAATTGGGGGACAAAGCTTGATTCGGAGTCCCCTGGGCCAATGTAAGTATTGTACATAGGTGTGAATGTGTTTTACTTATTTTATTATTATTGGACTAATGTGTTATTTTACTTATTATTTGTATTACTTAATAACTAATGTTTTTAAATAACATTCCAATTCATTAAAATATAGTCCACTGCATAAATAAGAAGAATGGTGCCTATGAAGAACTCATGAGTGTTATTTGCCTCACCTTAATTCAAATTTGGAAAGTTGCTTGAAAATGGTTTCTTGGAAGTAGGTAGGATCCTTGTCTGTGCCAAGTTACGAAGCACCCTGAACGCTTGGTAGTCATCTGCAATACTAGTACGTCTAAAACTTCTTCGGGCTCCGTCGCGCCTCTCCTGATGATCTTTTATTTCCTGACCGGTGATGAAATGTAGAGGTCTTGAGGAGCGTATGGGTATTGGTGAGGATATTGAGAAGATTGGTGTGAGAATATCAACCATGGAGTCGATAGAAGATCAAGAATATATTCCATTTCGACTTAGGGTTTCTAGTTCAGGTAATATTTTTTCTCGAGTAAGGGTGTCTAGATGGCGGAAAGTTCGAGGATGAATTGAAGAAGTTCGGACATTATATGTTATTTGTATCAGATTGTGAGATGATAGAAATGTTACTGGCAGTTGAGAAGAGGAAAGGAGGTTTAGTGCAGAGTCTATAATGTAGAAGTCTGGCCAACAAGGCTGACCTGCTGGTATAGTGAGTGGATGAAAATGGAACGATGAAGAGGCGCTGTGAGAAAATAAGGTTTTCTAGATAGGATTTGTCATTGGAGTTAGAGAGAAAATTGGTATTAAGGTCATCAATACGGTCATCAAATGCGGACCTATTGAAATATTGTCTATTATCCCCAACCACACAACGCACTGTAACTGGTGCTGAAAATTATGCTCACGAATTGCATGAGGATTTTACTGGGAACAGAGATGATTATTTTTCTGATTGAAGGTACCTCTTCTTGTAAAGGCAGCTTCATCTGCCCAGAGAATTTTTACTGAAAATTGTGGATTATGCTCAACTTGATTTAAGTACCGATCTGAAAAATTTCTTCTTTGCCGAAAATCTTGCGGTAATAAATTTTGTACCCATTGATAATTATGTGGGTGAAGTCCATCTGAAACGAGAGTTCTCCACGCTGTAATTGTCTTAATATTTAATTCTGCTCCAGTTCCTCGTGCACTGCCAGATGGATTACCATAAAAATATTGTAATATGGTCGCACTCCTTTCTCCATTTCGTAAAGGGACAAAAATACCATCAGCGCGTGGTATTGTAGCAAATGTACCAGTTTCTCGAAGACGTTGAAACGTAGAGCTAAATATAGACTTGTTTGGTAATCTAATCGGAAATTGCCTGACATATTCACGACGGGTAGTATTTGCATTACCATTGCAAAAACCGTATGCATGGTGTTCATACGGTATATTCACCATTAGTATAAATGGATGGTATAATGATGAGTACTTTGCGAAAGCCTCATACAAACTGATAAATGTTATTGAGAGCTCCCAATGCTAATTCCTTATTATTTTTTTATTATTATTTTTTTTTTAAACTTTCTTTATTGAATATTAATACATTCTGCCACATTGAAGGGCATTCTTATTATTAATAATCCGTATGTTGCCAATAGATTTTATACAGTTAGGGATAAAAGGCCATATCAGTATTCTATCTAAACCATCTCCTAAAAAAAAACCGTTTGCGGACATATCTTCACTTTGAACGACATTTAGTATGAATATTAATGTTTACATTTAATTAATAAAGTAGTTAGAACAAATAAATAGGTTTTATTTATTTCATATAACGTAAATAATTAGGTGTGAATATCTCCTAAACAAAGCGTTTGCGGACATACCTTCAGAAGAAATTTTTTCTTGTTTTGAGGTCCATAGTTAATTTTTGCAGTTTGGCCATTTAACTCTGAAACACCCTGCATATTTGTTATTTTAATTATTCTGTTTTTATTTTATATTTTATGGATATTGTATATTTACATATATTATAAATGCAAACCATTATGCTATTTATCACACTGGGCAGATCTTAATATTTTTAATAAAAATTTTTAAAAAAATATTGAAATACAAATGATAAGCAAATACGTTATTTTATAGTAAGTTATTATATTTTCCAGTTGGTATGTAATTAATGTTTCAATTAATAACGAAGATCTAATTATGTCTTTGTTACTTCGGTTTATAGTAGTTTGGCAACTTCTTTAACAATGAAATTTGTAGACATACAATAATAACAATCAATCAAAGTTGGTTATTTATCGATTCATTTTAATTAAGCTTAAAAAAATTACTTTTATTGAATAGAATTGAAAACAAACTTTATTCCGGAATTAGGATCCTTAAAAATAACAAATATGTTTAAGAAAAATGAAAACATTTCTGGCCCTAAACATATCAATAAACTTCAATCAATATATTTATTCCCAACACAAAAAATACATAAACTATAATATTATAATATAATTATTAATTTAATATTAATATTAACATTAATATTATAACCATTGAATAATAAATTAGACAATAATCCGATACCAATTTGAATTATAATATTGAACCTCAAATCATTTTAATAATTCATGTATAGTTAGCTATATACATTGGTATTGACAGTTTGGATTCAATAAATTAATTTGACTAAATTAAAAATTTCATGAATATATATCAATTAAATATTCATGATTTTTTAAAATTTTAATGTTTTAATGCTCTAATGAATATGTCTTATTGCAGAATGAAATCAAAATAATCACAATTCTGCAATCATAGACATTACTTATACCAAGGCAGCTTGCCAGTAGTCTAATATTACCTTCTTGGCCCTAAATATAATTAGAACCCAAATGAATTGTTATTGTAAATATGTTTAATGTAATATTATTCAATTTAATGTTGTTAATGTAATAGCTGATTTTGGAAGTTTAGAAAAGTTGAATGACAAAATTAGTAAAAAATACAGAAATGATTTGTTATGAAGCCATCCAATCCTTATTAATCTATTATAAGAAATAATATAAAAACATTATTTCGTATTCAATTTGACTCTTTGACAGATGTGCGTTATTATTAAATTATAAAAACTTATAATTTTTTTCTTTATTATTATTTTTTTTATTTGGTCATTTCAATTGTATTTATTTCATCCTAATTTTACACTAACATCTCTCATTTCTAGGCATTTCATAATTTTACGAATACAACTATTTAATAAATTTAGAAAAAAACTAATTAACATTCATAATTTTACCATCTCACAATTATAAAATTCTATTGTATAGTATTCCAATAAATAAGTGTTTAGAATTATCTCCATGAAAACTTGCAGTCCAGAAGAAATTTAATTCTCAGAAGGCAGTTAGTATCGCCTTTTATAGTAGTTTAGTTTTAAATGTTAATATTAATAGGTAACATTCAAAATTATGGGGCAACATTCTACTTTTATGCAGTTGACTGTACTTTAATGGATTGGTAGGTTATACTGATTTTGCAAAAACAGGTTACCATCTTTATGCCAGCTTACTTCTCTTCATACCTGAGGGCCCTCATGTGCCGTTGTTGGTGCTGTCCCGGTGGCTACCAGTGATGGAATTGGCCGAGAAACCGGCAGCTCTTGAGGATTAAGTGTTATCTTTTAGATCTTCTGATCTGCCCCAAACATTCGCCGTAACGCGGGAAATTAAAACTATTTTCGCACAAACAGAAGTTGTATTAATAGGAGTGTATGCCCCCACCGATGATAAAGATCAGAAAATAAAGGATAGATTTTGGAACGAGTTCGGAGACATGTTAAAAAGAATTCCGAAACGGAAGGAAATCATATTTCTCGATGGCATGAATGCAAGAGTCGGTAAAGATTGTAACAGTGTGATAATCGTGAGCCATGGAGAATCAGAGCGAAATGTTAATGGTATAAGGCTCTTTCAGATATGCGATCAACTGAACCACAGAATTAAGAACACACTCTTTCAACATAAAGGTATCCACAAGTTCACCTGGTGATCAATAAAAGATTATATAATTATTAAACAGCAAAGTAATATAAAAGTATGAAGCGAGGGTATATAGAGGAGCTGAGATTGGATCGGATTATTCTTTTTCTTCTTTAATGGTGCGACAGACGCATAAAGCGATCCTTGGCCTGCTCAACTTTTTTGCCCCAAACGACCCTATCAGCAGCATGTACCTTACTGTACTCATCACTGCCCGTCCCATGTCTGTGAGGACACCATCCTGCCAGCTTGATCTGGGTCTTATCCCACCTGGTGTGTTCCTGTATGTTTTTAGAGAGCACCTGTAGTCTTCCATCCTACTGGTGTGTCCAATCCATTTCAGTCTTTGCAACATGGCGAAGTTGGAGATACTTAAATCCTGGTATTTACCTTACAAATCCGAATTTTTTTGCCTATGTATATATATATATATATATATATATATATATATATATATATATATATATATATATATATATTCTTTTTTTGGCGTAGATGACAAGTTTCATTATCTTTGACAGGTCCCAGAATGCGTCTCAGGACTTTCCTCTCGAAGCGATCAAGCCTTTGTGCAACTGTCCGTTTCGCACGCGTAAGTCGCTTTGGTCTTGTAAGACATTTTTATAGTCTTATTTTAATATACTTACTTTAATATGCGACTTAATAATCTGCTTCTAAGCATTTTGGCTAGGAAGAAATAGTTTTTATTGGCTTCTGGTAATCTACATACTATTTCAGTTTCCTCTTCCATCCTTTCTGTGATTGTAGATCCCAGGTATTAGAAACATGGAACAACCTCAAAAGTAAAACCCTCCTTTCTAACTTGTTGTGGGGCCATATCCTGTTTCCTTATGCACAACATTTTCGTTTTATTTTTATTTACCTTGAGGCCCATATTTTTCGCTTCTTTTTTTAACTTACAAAATACTTCTTCCACAGCAGCTTGTGATTTCCCAAGAATTGCTGTAATCTGCATATGCTAGTATTTATACCATTCTGGTAAATATTGTATTGCCATGGTTCATTCCTGTCCTGCTAAAGATACTGTGGAATACTATATTAAATAGTAGTGGTGCAAGTGTGTCACTCTGTCTTAGCCCTGTGTTCACACCAAATGAGCCACTACTCTTACCACTCATCCGGACTTGACAAATATTATCCTCTAGACTATGGATTCCATCCATTTTTTGGGTAAACGTTCTTTTTGCCATATATGGGCTATCAGCTTACATAGTTCACTATTCATTTCATAATACGCCACTTTCCACAGCTCCGCCGTGATTTATGTCATCCGTTCCTGGAGCTTTATGATTTCTCAGTCCAGCAATGATTTCTGTAATATCCTCTACCTCCAGAGGCACTTCTTCATCCGTCTCATCGTCCTGATCACATTCATTCCGATATACATCAGGTGCAGTATTCAGCTGCTCACTAAAGTATCTCTCCTATCTTTCCATTACTTCATTAGCCACTGTAAGGAGTGCATCATTTTCATCCCTTATTATAGTTTCGTTTGATTAAAATGTTGTTTTAAACAACTTTGCGGAAAAATTTCCTAGTTACTCCATGATTTCTGCGCATGCGCTCGATTTGAATGCCCACATTTCACGTTGTGTCCCACAGTTTTACTATTTTTTAGTAGAATAAGTGCTCAGTTTTACTTAAAAAATCTAGTTAGGCTGACATCAAAACGACAATAATGGACTAACACCACAGTGAGTAGTGTTGTTATTCACTGTGTACTATTGCAGACAGTGAATTTAGTGGTTTAGCGTCTATAGTCTTTATCTCTATCGCCATATCAGCTGACGGCTCCCCACTCCAGTTGTGGCCCAGCCACGTAACTGACTGGTCCACAGTCGGCGGTTCATCCATTATAAGAACACGCAGACGTAGTTTTATTTTATTTTTTTTCTTATTTGTTTTTATTTTTTATATGCAATATAACCACCAAGTGATGTCAACGAAGCGGTCCTATTCAGTTGGCTCTACCCCTCGTAATTCACCGCCTAAACAGAAAACACGTCGCAGTAAGCGATCAACACCCCCGGAACTCCTCCAGCGAACACTCAAGTGTCTGTGTCTCAACCACAGCCAAGTACGTCTTCACAAGAAATGGAACCTCCTTTTTTTACACCTAATCCATACCAGGTGCTTGAAAATGACAGGGAAGAGATGGAAGATGCATCTATACCCAGAGAACCACGCCTACCTCCTATCTTTGTCAAAAATTTGAGAAATTTCCAGTTGTTGTGTACTCAACTTAATAAAATCTGCCCAGGTAGCTATACATGCCTAAACAGAACCAATGATACAAAAATAATACCGGCCACACCTGAAGCATACCGAAAAATAGTAAAATATTTAACAGACACAAAAGCGGACTTTCACACATACCAGTTGAGGCAGGAAAGAGCACTACGGGTCGTAATAAGAAATTTACACTCCTCAACACCAATAGAAGTGATTAAAGAAGAGTTAACGGCGTTAGGGTTCAAAATACGTCAGATAACCAATGTATAAAAAGAAAATAAATAAAAATAAAGAACAACCAGGTGTAAAGAATAAAATCCCATTGCCCTTATTTTTCGTCGATCTAGAGCCATCGCCTGGGATCGAAAAAATATACAATGTGAATAGAATTTTCTACACCAGCGTAAAGGTCGAAAAACCGTACCCAAAAAGAGAGTTCATCCAGTGCCATAATTGCCAAGCATATGGCCACACCAAATCTTATTGCCACCACTTACCACGCTGCGTAAAATGCGGTAAAACACACAAGTCTGGCGAGTGTAACAAACTAAGTACAGAACCAGCAATCTCTGCCCTATGCCTGGAAGACCATCCAGCCAACTATAAAGGCTACCAAATTTATAAAAATCTTAAAGCGAGATATATGAAACCCAGGGACCTTGATGATACACCTAAACCAAGAAGAGGACCCGCTAAAGCAAAGCTTTGCCAAGCTACTTGGGGGTAGATACCCGACTAAAGAATATGAGGTCCTGCCGCAAGAACAAACTCAACCCCAATCTCAATATCCTATCCCACCTAATGTTCCTAATCAACAAACATCAAATCCAATATGTTCCTCCACCGCCTAATGCTACAGATCTAACCAGTTTATTGACATCCTTTCTTTCAGAATTTAAATCCCTTGGTACCCCACTGATATCACTTCTCACTAACCTATTATCTCACCTTATCCCTCCTTTAAAAAATCCTTAAATGACTTCCATCAAACCCATATCCATTCTCCTTTGGAATGCGAATGGTGTTAGAAATCACATACACGAACTAACAGCTTTACTACAAGACAAGAACGTAGATGTAGTCCTAATAACGGAAACTCGACTGACCAAAAAACAGCACCTAAAAATACCACAAAACATAACTTACCGTACCGACCATCCTGACGGTAGAGCACATGCTAGTACTGCAGTCATTGTGCACCAATCCCT
This sequence comes from Nezara viridula, assembly GCA_928085145.1. Lineage (NCBI taxonomy): Eukaryota > Metazoa > Arthropoda > Insecta > Hemiptera > Pentatomidae > Nezara > Nezara viridula. Next base: position 104,842,860 of record OV725078.1, on the reverse strand, counting down.
CTCCCATCACCTACTCCCACTGCCTACACACGATTTTCTACAATCCACCGCAGTCGTAATCAAAACCTTCTCCTTTCCTATTACCGTTGCATCAGCGTATTGCCCTCTAAACCAATCCATCTCCAATATCCAATTTAGTTCCTTCCTCATTTCCTTAGGACATCATTTCATCTTGGGTGCAGACTTCTCGTGGTGGAACATTGCTGTCTGTACTCAATTCCCAAAATTTTACGCTTCTTCCACCCAACTCACTTACCTACTGGCCCACTGATCCTAACCGTAATCCCGATATCCTCGATTTCTTTATCCATAGTGGTTTAGGTGCTCTCAACCATTCCGTTGCTCGTCTTGACGAGCTTTCCTCAGACCACAGCCCATTAATACTCCAAGTTTCACTAGCTCCTATTCCCAAACCCTCTCCACCGTCCTTCATCAGAGGCCCAGTTAACTGGAAACTCTTTCATCAAATCCTCTCTGATAAAATTGACCTCAGAGTAATCCTGAAAACCCCTGAAGACCTGGACAATGCAGTACATTGCTTCACTACCAAAATTCAAGAAGCAGTCTGGACTGCTTCCTCCCCTGATCACTCCTCAAAAATCCTTAAGAAACATAATTTACCTCAACACCTCCTTGACCTAATCCACATAAAACGCCGTGCCAGATTATTATGGCAACGTACCAGACATCCAGCCGACCGCCACTCCTACAATTATCACATTATCACTGTAAAAAATTAAAACAAGAATTAGCCACCTTCAGATCCAAATCATTCAATTCCTACCTCACCACACTCTCTGCTCATGATAATTCCCTTTGGAATATCACCAAAAAAATCCTCAAATCCCATCATATTTCCCACCCTCTTCGACGAGGTGATGGCTCCTGGGCAGCATCTGATGAAGATAAAGCCGAGGAGTATGCCAAACACCTTTCCTATACTTTCACTCCTCATCCGGAACCCCATCCCAGCCAAACAGTAAAAGTAGAAGAATCCCTCTCAACACCTATCCCACTCTCCTTACCACCTCAAGAGTCTGGCCAGAGACAGCTACCTGTACAAATCGCTATTACTCTCTTATATCATCAGTTCTGTTTTTTTATTTTTTATTTTAATGTTCAGTACAGTTCATTATAGTTGAGTGTATTTTTCTTTTAACAGTATTAGTATTCACTGTGATTAGTGTAATATATTCACTTTTATCTACTTAAAGAAAGTGTCGTGAATCCAATTGAGTTCTAGAAGCTACGGGATTGTAAACGTCTACTAATCCTTACAGCATTAGATAACACTGTTTACTGCTTTCATCAAAACAACTCTCTCCCGGTATTTATTTATATCTTAATTGTACTATTTTAATTAAATATGGTGCAGTGCAATATTTGCAATAATACTATTGCACGCGAAGACAAAAACAATCTTTGTTGTGTAAAATGCAAAATTATTTTTCACGGTCGGTGTCTCAATCTAAGTGAAAAAGAAATTGAAGCCTTAAAAGAACACAAAAAACATGGGTATGCCCTAATTGTGACCAGACCAAAAAACCTAACACTGAGCCGTCCGCCTCAGAAATACTGGCGGCAGTAAATCGCTTAGACTCGAGTGTCAATGAAGACTTAACAAACATAAAAACAACGCTCGATAAATATGGAGAGCTCAATTTTGAGCTTAATGAAAAATTATCGAAAATTGAGAAACACCTCGAAAGTCAAGCCAGTCATTTCGAAAAAATTATCCTGGAAAATAAAGCCCTCAAATCTCGAGTGGGCGAATTGGAGGTTCGCCTGAATAATGCAGAGCAGGGCTTGTTATCCAGATCACTGGAGATCCGAGGGATACCGGAGCGAACTGGTGAAACGCCCTCCGCTTTGGTGACCAGCATTGGAGCAAGTTTGGGCACAGATGACTTGGACATAGTACATCGCCGCAGGAGTAGAAAAGATGATCCACGACCGCCGCCTGTCATCGCACGCTTTGTCAAACAGTTAGTCAGAGATGACTTAATAACGAAGAGGAAAGTCAAGAGGGACCTCACTACTCGGGATTTCGGCTGGCAGGAGAATGACTGTCACCGGATATATCTGAGTGAGGAAATGACTCCCACGAACAGACACTTATATTGGCTTGCCCGACAGAAAAGAGCTGCGGGGAAAATCAAATATACGTGGTTTGCCGCCGGAAAGGTGCGATGTCGGAAGGAGGACGGGCATAAAGTTATTCTGATTGAAAAGGCCTCGGACCTCGATATATTTGCCTGACCACGAAGAATTCGTCCACTCCTCATCCTCATTAAAATAACTTTGAACTCAATTATCTACAAAGGAACATTTTCACTTCTACACATAGAGATATCTCTTCAGAGAAGAGGTAATACGTCTATTCTATACCTCTTTCCTGTATCCTCCGATGATTTAAACTCTTATTTTATATCTGTGGCTAATACCTCTTCTCTACCTTCCTCTTCCGGCTTTTCTCCAGAAATATCCTTTAACGACAATAACTTTTATTTTTCCGACATTTCTCCCACAGAGCTCTTAACCGCGGTAATGAAATCCCACACCAATTTCATAGGACCAGACGGCATCCCTGTCAAATTAGTCTAGTATGTGGATTCCATGTTAGTCGTCTGTCTAAGAGAAAGCCAAGATACCGAACTGTATCTGAGAAAGGAAGCTGAATGGAGTTAAAATAAACTTTTGGGCCGGTATTACGCCGAAGGTAATGTGTTTACATTTAGATTCGTTTACCTTGATGCGCCATTTCTTACACCAGTGTTCAATCAGGAAGAGGTGCCTTTTGTAAGTTTGCGGTCGCTGTTTCAGGATCTGAGTTGGAAGAAAGCAGTGTCATCAGCGAAAGTTGCCAGGAGGGTATCGGGATGGACGAGAATATCAGCGGTAAAGAGAATGTAAAGGATGGGGCCCAAGACGCTGCCTTGAGGAACGCCAGCCTCAATTGATTAACAGTCGGATAATTCGGTGCCATAGTGAACTCGGAAGGAGCGGTCGGAAAGATAGGATTGGAGTACTAGGTATAAGGACTGTGGTAGGTGGGTTTTAAGCTTGAAGAGTAATCCAGCGTGCCATACCCGGTCAAAAGCTTGCGCTATGTCCAGAAATGCACCCGAGCAATACTGCTTACTTTCTAGGGTTGAGGATATATGGTCAACAACTCGAAGTCCTTGTTGGACAGTGGAATGTTGGGAACGAAATCCGAATTGATGAGTAGGAAGGTTATAGGATTCGATTATAGGTAGGATTCGTTTCAGTAGGATCTTTTCAAAAATTTTTGAGAGGATTGGGAGTAGGCTAATTGGTCCATAGGATGCTGTATTGTTGGAAGGTGTTCCTGGTTTCAAGAAGAGGACGATGGTGGAATGTTTCCATAAAAGAGGGAAGTGGGTAGTTTGTAGGATGCAATTGTATATATATGTGAGAAATATGATGGTTTTGGATGGAAGTTATCGAAGGATCTGTGGGGTTAGAAGATCATATCCAGGAGATTTGCGAGGAGTAATTTTCCGTAAAAGGTATTTGACCTCATAGGGATTAACAGCTTCTTTGTTTTTTAATAGAAAATAACTGTATTCTGGGACAAAGTTCCTTTAGAATAACAAAATAGAACATAATTAAAATACTACATCTGGCCAAAATAAAACAATAATAAAAAAGAGAAAGTAAAGAAAATATTAGTTAAACAAGCTATATACAAAAAAAAAATCTATATACAAAACACTTAAAACTATGATAAAACACTTAAGACTATGTACAGTAGGAAAAATTATAATTATACTCTTTTGGAAAATAAAATAATAAAAAATACATTGAGTTCTTCTTTAAAATGAGGTGTGTTTCTGCTAACAAAGAAAAGACAAAGCTGACAATATAAAATATCAGTGTCTTTAAATAACGATTAATATGTAGACTCATCATTGTCAAATGCTAGAGGTACCGATTTAATTATATACCAATAAAAAATAATAATAAAAATAAAAATAAAAAAAACAAACAATAAATGCGGTCAGTGGCCTTAAGAGCCGGAAAATATTGTAATATCCCTTGTGAAGTTCACAGTATAGAATAGCACTATCGTTTGATGATGACTAGAAATGTATAATATCGAAAGTTTAGCAAGTATCTGACTGTTTTTGGGATAGGAATTGGAATAGGAGGGATTTGAATGTGGATATGGAGGGGAAATGCCGAATTTTGATAGGTAGAGAATTCCAGAAATTGACAGCGCGAGCTATAAAGGAATTCTGAAATGAGGCAGATCTGTGCGATTGGATGTAGAGGTCAAAAGGTCGAGATCTTGTTGAAAGGGAATGGACTGAGGACTTGAATTGGAGAAGGTTGTAGGTGTAAGAAGGACGATGGTTGTTAATGATTTGATAGAGGAACGTACCTAGGAAATATTGTCTTCTAAAGGAGGGGAAGAGCCACCTTAACTCAGTGTACTGGTGAGAGACATGGGAGTACCTCCGGGCACCGATAACAAATCTTACGCAGCTATTCATTAATCTTTTCAGTCTATCACGGAGCTCCACCGAGAAGCCATCATACACCACACAGCTGTAGTCAAAGAGGGGGAAGATGAGAGAGGAAATTAGGAGTCTACGGGTATGTTGAGGTAGGAGATGGCGGAAGCGATGAAATAGTTTAAGGGTAGAAATTGTCCAACGGGAAATGTGAGAAATATGGTAGTTTCAGGAGAGCGTTTGATCTATGAAAAATCCTAGATTTTTAACAGAGGAGTAGAAGAAAATTGGCTGGTCATTAAGGTGTAATATGGGAAAGTCAGTATGGGATCTAATAAGGGGCTTGGAACCAATGACAATGGCCTGAGTTTTGGCAGCATTTAACTTTAATCCGTTTACATTTGCCCAGGCATTGGTTCGATCAAGATCTTATTGAATCTTGGCAAATGCTACCAATAACTCCGAGGGAGAAAAGGATAGGTAGATCTGGGAATCATCTGCATAAAGGTGGTGGGAACAATGAAGAATTGAATTATGAAGGTCGTTAATGTAGGAGCTGAAAAGGAGAGGAGATATGCTTGAACCCTGGGCAGCTCCGGAGGATAAAGGAAGTTAGGCAGATAGTGGTTGATTGGGTATGGAGACTGCTTGGGTGCGTTGGGAGAGGAAAGATTGGAACCAAGAGAAGGATTCGGCGTGCGAAAGCTTCCTACTTAGATGAAACCCTTTCCTCAGCTCCTGATATCAAATCGAAATGGCTACTGCTTCGTGAACTTTCCATTTGTAATCCTTCCAGATCCCCTACCGCAGCCTTTCCTGTATCCTCCGATGATTTAAACTCTTATTTTATATCTGTGGCTAATACCTCTTCTCTACCTTCCTCTTCCGGCTTTTCTCCAGAAATATCCTTTAACGACAATAACTTTTATTTTTTCGACATTTCTCCCACAGAGCTCTTAACCGCGGTAATGAAATCCCACACCAATTCCATAGGACCAGACGGCATCCCTGTCAAATTAATAAAAATATGTCTTCCTGAAATCCTTCCAGCTCTCCTTTTTATCTACAATTTCTCCCTTCAGAATTCAGTATTCCCTACCTCTTGGAAAAAAGCCATTGTTCTTCCTTTAAATAAAAAGCCTAATCCATCCTCACCCGAAGATTTCCGTCCAATTTCAATTCTTTCTAACCTCTTAATGCCTCTTGAAAGACTGGTGCAGTCCCAAGTCTCCAAGTTCCTCGAAAAGTCCAACCAATTTGATCATCTCCAATCTGGTTTCCGTCCCGGCTATTCCACACAATATGCCTTAATTAAAATTACCAACGACATTCAATCTGCAATAGATGATAGAAAATTAACTGTCCTTATACTTCTCGACTTCTCCAAAGCCTTCGATTCCATCAACTATTTCATCCTCTTCAACAAACTAAAATCATTATCTTTCTCCAATAGTTCCATCTCTTGGTTCCAATCTTTCCTCTCCCAACGCACCCAAGTAGTCTCCATACCCAATCAACCACTATCTGCCTAACTTCCTTTATCCTCCGGAGCTGCCCAGGGTTCAAGCATATCTCCTCTCCTTTTCAGCTCCTACATTAACGACCTTCATAATTCAATTCTTCATTGTTCCCACCACCTTTATGCAGATGATTCCCAGATCTACCTATCCTTTTCTCCCTCGGAGTTATTGGTAGCATTTGCCAAGATTCAATAAGATCTTGATCGAACCAATGCCTGGGCAAATGTAAACGGATTAAAGTTAAATGCTGCCAAAACTCAGGCCATTGTCATTGGTTCCAAGCCCCTTATTAGATCCCATACTGACTTTCCCATATTACACCTTAATGACCAGCCAATTTTCTTCTACTCCTCTGTTAAAAATCTAGGATTTTTCATAGATCAAACGCTCTCCTGAAACTACCATATTTCTCACATTTCCCGTTGGACAATTTCTACCCTTAAACTATTTCATCGCTTCTGCCATCTCCTACCTCAACATACCCGTAGACTCCTAATTTCCTCTCTCATCTTCCCCCTCTTTGACTACAGCTGTGTGGTGTATGATGGCTTCTCGGTGGAGCTCCGTGATAGACTGAAAAGATTAATGAATAGCTGCGTAAGATTTGTTATCGGTGCCCGGAGGTACTCCCATGTCTCTCACCAGTACACTGAGTTAAGGTGGCTCTTCCCCTCCTTTAGAAGACAATATTTCCTAGGTACGTTCCTCTATCAAATCATTAACAACCATCGTCCTTCTTACACCTACAACCTTCTCCAATTCAAGTCCTCAGTCCATTCCCTTTCAACAAGATCTCGACCTTTTGACCTCTACATCCAATCGCACAGATCTGCCTCATTTCAGAATTCCTTTATAGCTCGCGCTGTCAATTTCTGGAATTCTCTACCTATCAAAATTCGGCATTTCCCCTCCATATCCACATTCAAATCCCTCCTATTCCAATTCCTATCCCAAAAACAGTCAGATACTTGCTAAACTTTCGATATTATACATTTCTAGTCATCATCAAACGATAGTGCTATTCTATACTGTGAACTTCACAAGGGATATTACAATATTTTCCGGCTCTTAAGGCCACTGACCGCATTTATTGTTTGTTTTTTTTATTTTTATTTTTATTATTATTTTTTATTGGTATATAATTAAATCGGTACCTCTAGCATTTGACAATGATGAGTCTACATATTAATCGTTATTTAAAGACACTGATATTTTATATTGTCAGCTTTGTCTTTTCTTTGTTAGCAGAAACACACCTCATTTTAAAGAAGAACTCAATGTATTTTTTATTATTTTATTTTCCAAAAGAGTATAATTATAATTTTTCCTACTGTACATAGTCTTAAGTGTTTTATCATAGTTTTAAGTGTTTTGTATATAGATTTTTTTTTTTTGTATATAGCTTGTTTAACTAATATTTTCTTTACTTTCTCTTTTTTATTATTGTTTTATTTTGGCCAGATGTAGTATTTTAATTATGTTCTATTTTGTTATTCTAAAGGAACTTTGTCCCAGAATACAGTTATTTTCTATTAAAAAACAAAGAAGCTGTTAATCCCTATGAGGTCAAATACCTTTTACGGAAAATTACTCCTCGCAAATCTCCTGGATATGATCTTCTAACACCACAGATCCTTCGATAACTTCCATCCAAAACCATCATATTTCTCACATATATATACAATTGCATCCTACAAACTACCCACTTCCCTCTTTTATGGAAACATTCCACCATCGTCCTCTTCTTGAAACCAGGAACACCTTCCAACAATACAGCATCCTATGGACCAATTAGCCTACTCCCAATCCTCTCAAAAATTTTTGAAAAGATCCTACTGAAACGAATCCTACCTATAATCGAATCCTATAACCTTCCTACTCATCAATTCGGATTTCGTTCCCAACATTCCACTGTCCAACAAGGACTTCGAGTTGTTGACCATATATCCTCAACCCTAGAAAGTAAGCAGTATTGCTCGGGTGCATTTCTGGACATAGCGCAAGCTTTTGACCGGGTATGGCACGCTGGATTACTCTTCAAGCTTAAAACCCACCTACCACAGTCCTTATACCTAGTACTCCAATCCTATCTTTCCGACCGCTCCTTCCGAGTTCACTATGGCACCGAATTATCCGACTGTTAATCAATTGAGGCTGGCGTTCCTCAAGGCAGCGTCTTGGGCCCCATCCTTTACATTCTCTTTACCGCTGATATTCTCGTCCATCCCGATACCCTCCTGGCAACTTTCGCTGATGACACTGCTTTCTTCCAACTCAGATCCTGAAACAGCGACCGCAAACTTACAAAAGGCACCTCTTCCTGATTGAACACTGGTGTAAGAAATGGCGCATCAAGGTAAACGAATCTAAATGTAAACACATTACCTTCGGCGTAATACCGGCCCACCAGTTTATTTTAACTCCATTCAGCTTCCTTTCTCAGATACAGTTCGGTATCTTGGCTTTCTCTTAGACAGACGACTAACATGGAATCCACATACTAGACTAATTTGACAGGGATGCCGTCTGGTCCTATGAAATTGGTGTGGGATTTCATTACCGCGGTTAAGAGCTCTGTGGGAGAAATGTCGGAAAAATAAAAGTTATTGTCGTTAAAGGATATTTCTGGAAAAAAGCCGGAAGAGGAAGGTAGAGAAGAGGTATTAGCCACAGATATAAAATAAGAGTTTAAATCATCGGAGGATACAGGAAAGGCTGCGGTAGGGGATCTGGAAGGATTACAAATGGAAAGTTCACGAAGCAGTAGCCATTTCGATTTGATATCAGGAGCTGAGGAAAGGGTTTCATGGAAGTAGGAAGCTTTCGCACGCCGAATCCTTGTCTGTGCCAAGTTGCGAAGCACCCTGAACGCTTGGTAGTCATCTGCAAGCCTAGTACGTCTAAAACGTCTTCTTGCAGCGTCGCGCCTCTTCTGCAGATCTTTGATTTCCTGGCACATCCAAGGAGCAGGCCGGTGACGAAAGGTAGAGATTTTGAGGGGAGCATGGGTATTGAGAATATTGAGAAGATTGGTGGTAAGAATGTCAACCATGGAGTCGATAGAAGAGCAAGAATATATTCCATTCCAATCTAGGGTTTCTAGGTCAGGTAATATTTTTTCTCGAGTAAGGGTATCTAGGTGACGGAAGGTGATAGTTCGAGGCTGGATTGAAGGAGTTTGGATATTATATGTTATTTGTATCAGATTGTGAGATGATAGAAATGTTACTGGCAGTTGAGAAGAGGAAAGGAGGTTTAGTGCAGAGTCTATAATGTAGAAGTCTGGCCAACAAGGCTGACCTGCTGGTATAGTGAGTGGATGAAAATGGAACGATGAAGAGGCGCTGTGAGAAAATAAGGTTTTCTAGATAGGATTTGTCATTGGAGTTAGAGAGAAAATTGGTATTAAGGTCATCGGAGATGATTAGTCACGGGATTAAATAGGGTTGATTCAAAGGACGGATCAAATGGAACAAGTGGATGACGATATATCACAACTTAAAGGAGAGGAAGATTTTCACAATGGATTTATATTTAAAACTATTAAACCTTCGGATGATCGGAGGGTGGTGAGAAATTTAGGATTCCAGTCTTCAGGCTATTGTGGACAAACATGGCTACACCACCGCCTGTCCGGCTTAACCTATCATGACGGAGGAGGATGTTTAGACAAAAGAACAGAAGAGGATGGGATGTAAGGTTTAAGTCACGTTCCGGAGATTGCGATAACATGATAAAAATTTTGAGTGAAATATTGCAGGAATTCGTCAGGGCAGGGAGGGATTGAGAGTTAATATGGCAAGTGATTAAGATACTAGACATGAGAGGGATTTGGAGGGAAACAGTCGGAGTTTGGTAGAGAAACACTAAAACAAATATAAAATACAAAAAATGCTTTTACAATTAGTGAAAATGAGGGAAAATAAAGTGTAAGCAGAAACCAAAAAGAAAAAGCATGTTATCAATAATATATAAATTAATGTGTGTGTTCTGGAATCACCCACACAAACACAAAAACTAACAATTGTCTAATTCAGAACTTCACCACCATTTTGCTGCAAACCATTCATGTTCCGTTAATCTGTTCATTTGGTGAAGTTTGCACACAGTAAGGTACTCTCTTAAGAAATGACAAGGAAAGAAAAAATGAGTTGCTAAACTTTAAGAGAACAGCCTGGTGGAGGAAGTATGGGGAGGAAGAAGAGTTGGCCAAAACTATGAAACTCAATTTCAGACAGCAAGTGAGTCCAAATTGACAATCAAGCAACAATCACTTCTAACATGACAATATCAAACTAAAAATTGTAATATAACAATCAGCAATATGTAATTAATCTGTAAAGAACCACAAATTGTTTACAAAGGCACAAATTTCATTATTTTTATTTTATTCAATTATATGCAATATAATTATGTCTCAATATTTTGTTTAATTTAATCAAGTTTCATATTTCAGTGATCCAACCTCATACTGTCCACAGCAATTTTCACAATCACCAGCGCACACAATTCACTAACAGATCATTGGGTAATATTTGTCTCACACCAAATTACGGTGATCGAACAGTGTGAAAGTGAAGAAATATCTCTACGAGTTGAAGCTAAAATATTCCTTTGTAGAAAATTGTCTTAGACGTTATTTTAATAAGGATGAGTGGTAGACGAATTCTGTATATTCAGGTGAATATATCGAGTAGAAAAAGAACTAAGGCTGGAAAAAAGCTGGTTTGGATAAGGCGGGAGCTTATCGTGAAAGGATAGACATTAGGCTCGGCTAATATCAGCTACATGTGGAACTTTAATGTGTTATGAATGGGTTAATCTGTGACGAAATATGGAGCATTAAGGATTGGATACGATAGGAATTCGAAAGTTTGATTAAGCACCAAAGCTCTGCTCCGTGGGTCCATATAGGTCTGTGTTTTAACAAACAATCCAAGTCGATTCTTCTGAACAAAGTCTCTCTTAAACCAGCTATCAAAGCAATGAATTGTTACCCGTTTGATGCTCGACTTGAGAAGATAATTCTTTTCATTGTTCCTTTTTCTTCCACTCTTCACACCCAGGTCCGATACTTGGTTGGACCATTACATTATCGACTCCTCTCAGAACCTCCTTTCCTTCTCACAAGTACGGGTCTCCTTTTTATCCTCTCATGACCTAATCGAAATTTCATATAATATCCATACTTCTCCGAACATTGATGTCCTCACTCGAGAAAAAAATCTTACCCTCCCTGGAAACCCTTGATAGGAATGGAATATATTCCTGTTCATGTTTTGACCCTATGGTTGACATTTTCACTTCCAACCTCCTTAATATCCTTGATGACCATGCTTCCATCAAAACCTCTACCTTTCGTCGTCCCCCGGCTCCCTGGATGTGTCAGCAAATTAAAGATCTTCAGAAGAGGCGTGATGCTGCCCGCAGACGTTTTAGACGCTCTACCAAGCGTTTAAGGTGCTCCGTAACCTGACACAAATCAAAATCCGACGAGCCAAATCCACCTATTTCCACGAAGCCCTTTCATCAGCCCCTGATTCCAAAACCAAATGACTACTCCTTCGTAAACTCTCCCTCTGTGAATCTTCCAGATCACCTTCCTCAGCAGTCTTCACAGTATCACCTGATGATTTAAATTTAGATTTTATATCAGCTTCCTCTTCCATTCCTCCATCAACCTCTTCCTTCTTTACTCCTGAAATGTCATTTAAAGACGACAACTTTTATTTTTCAGATATTTCTCACACAGACCTCATATCCGCCGTGATTAAATCTCATTCCAATTCTATTGGTCCAGATGGTATTCCTGTCAAATTAATCAAATTCTGCACACCTGAAATCCTTCCCGTTCACCTTTTCATCTATAATTTCTCCCTTCAGAACTCAGTATTTCAGTCCTCATGGAAAAAAAGCCATTGTCCATCCTTTACTTAAAAGTCCTAACCCTTCTTCCCTTGAAGATTACCGTCCAATCTCAATCCTTTCTAACCTTTCAAAACCTCTGGAACGAATAGTCCTATCCCAAGTTTCGAACTTCCTCGAACAGTCCAATCAACTTGATCCTTACCAGTCTTGTTTTCGACCATGTTACTCCACACAATCCGCCCTAATCAAAATCATTAGTGATGTTCAGTCCGCCATAGATGACAAAAAACTAACTGTTCTTGTACTCCTTGACTTTTCCAAAGCCTTTGATACCATTAACCATTCCATACTTTTCTCCAAATTAAAATCGTTATCCTTTTCCAACAGCTCTTTCTTTGGTTTCAATCTTTCCTCTCTCAACGTACCCAAGCAGTCTCTATTCCTAAACAAATTTTATCTTCTTATCTAACTCTGTCCTCAGGAGTGGCACAGGACTCTAGCATATCTCCTCTCCTTTTTAGTTCATATATTAACGATCTTCATAAATCAATCCTTCACTGTTCTCATCACCTTTATTCTGATGATTCCCAAATTTACCTCTCCTTTGCTCCCTCTGAGTGGCATGATGCATTTGCCAAAATACAAGAAGATCTAAATGAAAATAGATTAAGGTTAAACGCTGCTAAAATCCAAGCCACTGTCATTGGTTCCAAACCCCTTCTCAGATCCAATATCAACATTCCTCTCCTCTATCTAAATAACCAACCCATCACCTTCAACTCTTCAGTTAAAAGTTTAGGTATTTTCATATATCAAACCCTCTCCTAGAATCACCATATTTCCCACATATCCTGACGTTCAATTTCCACCCTGAAACTCTTCCATCATTTCCGCCATCTCCTACACATGTCCACACGTAGATTCCTAGTATCCGCCCTCATCTTCCCCCACCTTGAATACGGCTGCGTAGCGTACGGTGGCCTCTCATCGGAACTTGGAGACAGACTGAAAAGAATTATGAATGCCTTAGTAAGATTTGTCAATAGAACCCCGAGACGTTCTCGTGTTTTCCACTACTATGCCGAGTTAGGGTGGCTCTTTCCCTCCTTCAGAAGACAATATTTCTTAGGTACATTCCTTTACCAAATAATCTATAATTATCGTCCGTCCTACGCATTCAATCTCCTTCAATTCAAGTCATCTATCGACTCCGTCTCCACAAGATCTCGTCCTTCTGACCTTTATACCCCTTTCCACAAATATGCCTCATTTCAACTGTCCGCTCCACTACCTTTTGGAATTCGATCCCACTTAAAATCCTCCATGAACCATCCCTCTCCATATTTAAAACCCCTTATTCCAATTCCTCCTTACAATTCAATCAGAAGCTGGTTAGCCATTTATCATGTAACAAAATTGAATTTTTCTCTATGTATTATTTGTATATAAATATATATTCTTTTTTTAGTATGGAAAAGATGTCCAGTCACGTTCGCTAAGAATTGTTTTTTTTGCCAGTTTGTCAATCTATAAGATTTTAAGTCTTTGAGCAGTATTTAATTGATTACTAATATTGAATGCACTCCTCTATATGTGTATCATCTTTTATTTTCTCCGATCAATCTACAGCCTAGAATATAGATTATATAACACTTTTATAATGTTTACAATACTATTATTGTATTCATTTGAACACATTAAGGTACAGATGTATTTCATTTATAGTAAATACTTATCTGCTCTTTTATTATTATTTTTTCCATTAATTCAATGGTATGACAGCACAAGTAATTTATCGTTCATTTCAAAGTTCATTTAGTATTCCATAGTTTATTGTTTGTAGCAACTATTTTGCAGTATTGTGACCATATTGCTCATATTATTTCTTTAATATATCTGTATAGTTATGTAAATACGTCTGGTATTACCTATTTTTTAGTTATTTTTTTATTGTAATATGTATTTTGGCCAGATGGTATGTTAATTTTTATGTACAAAATTGTTATTCTTATGGGACGTTGTATCAGACTAAAGTTAATTCTGTAATTCTATTCTAATGACAAAAAACTTGAAAGAGTTCAAAATTGGGTCACGAAATATTAACGTATTAATCAGAGAGGTAGATATATTAGAGCGTAGTGCTATGAATGTGGAAGGTGTGACGGAATATATACATATCGTCGGCACCATGATAAAGTAATTAATTAAAGTAATTAATTAATTAAACTAATTAAGCCTGTTTAACGTAGCACATTCGTTACTTTAACATTGTGCCGACGATATGTGGTTGGAAGTAAAAAAATATTTGATTAAAATATTATTCCAAACTAATTTTTCTCCATCTAGTACTTATTAAAAAAAAATATATATATAATACATTAAAACGGCAATAGAACTTAAAGGATGTCCACTGTCAAAAGTAAAGAAGAAATATTCAATATTGAAAAGGCAAACATTTCAAAATTACCTCAGCTGAAGGATGCAAGTTTTATAGGTAAACAAAAAAAGGTTCAGAAGAAAAGGGAAAAGCAAACTCGGAAAGGAAAGAATGAAAATGGACCTTTATAACGAAAGGGTTTTCAACGGAATGGGATAATGCAATATTCCTCTGAACTAGGGAGAATACCCTCTTCCAAGCATTTTCAATATAAACCTGTACAGTCGTAAGAGGTCAGGAAAACCTAAGTGGTTTCAAACATCATAGAGAATAAGAGAAATGTAATAAACCATTCAATGATTAATTATATTTTTTTAAATTATTGGTTAATAATCGATATCAAAAATTTATGGAAAACAAAATTAGTAATCAGTATTTCATTTGTAATAATATCCACTTATCAAAAAAAAAATATATGTATATATAAGTTTTATATTGTAGAAGTAGAAAGAAATACTGATATTTCGTGTTGCATAACAACTTTCACTTACCACCCTACCTTAAATACAAATATTTTCGTATTTTAGGTTTTTTCATAAACAGAAAACTGAAATAAAATTCATAGATGGTGTCAGGAAATCACTTCAGGAAACAAATGAGGCAATGTTTGAAAAACTTCATATCACAACTACAGAAAACATCTTTATTCCTCTACATATATCAGGTACAAAGGACTACTACTCTAAGGGTAACTTCACCCAAGCCAATCTAGCCTTTGTTTACAACAGCTACAGTGCTGCCTGATTACATGCATTAACTGTACAGATGGTATAATATACTAAATTAATACAATTACTATTTACCATACAAACAATTGTGATGGAATTCAAAGAGTATATAGATTTAATGAGTGAATATTTTTATTGAAGATTTGATATACAATTTTTTTATTTATTCATGAGATTTACAACTGTATAAATTAAAAATACATCCAGTAAATGTGCAGATGAAAACGCTTGTTGAGAAACTACCCATTGTTAGCACTCTACTGATATTTACATAAGTAGATCACGAGACGCCTTGGAGGATTATCAGATATTGAAGTGGAAGCAAGGTTTGAAACGAGAGGGTTCGGATGGTTTTGAAGTTTGTTATGGAAGGATTGGTATCTGGATTAGGCTAAATCGGAAACATTTGGTACGTTAAGGTCGTTATGAATGATTTTATTTGTGACAAAATAAGGAGCATTGAGGATTTTACGAAGGATTTTGGATTGTAAGGATTGGATACGAGAGGAATTCGATGGTTTAGTGGAGCCCTAAAGTAAGTCCAGATCGGCCTTATTATAGTCATGTATATGAGTCTTTTGTAATATATAGAAAGTTTAGAGCGTTTTTCTAGTAAGTGCTGGAGTAGTCTAAAACGTCAATCATTTTTTCTTGTCATTTTAGTCTTGTATGAAGATTCCAAGTGAGCCGCTTGTCCAGATGGAGTCCTAGGTATCGGAGTTTTTCAACAGGGATTCAACAGTATCTATCAGTACGGCAGGAATGGATAATGAGGAAGTATGTAGGTGGTAGGAAATTATGGAGTTTGTACATCAATCCAGGATGCTCTATCAAACGCATATTCAACGTCGAGAAACGTCCACACGTTGACATTGATAGATCGTGGAATGGGATGTGCGGAATCCAAATTGGTGATCTGAGATAATGTGGTTAGAATCAAGAATGGGATACAGGCGTTTTAAGATGAGTTTTTCTAGGATTTTGCCCATGATGGGTTAAAAGAGAGATACGACGGTAAGAGGATGGGTATTCTGTTTGATTTTAGGTTGTGTATCATTTTAACAATGGACAATTTTCATGGGTCAGGAAAATATGTTGGTGGGCAAATATTTGGGTCTTTTCCTTGTTAGATTTGGACCAGGTTTGGCATTCAGTAAGTAGTTGACGATTATGATCTTTAAATTTTAGGAGCTTCTTAGTGATAATCCATAGTGATTTGTCGCTAGTTGTTAGTTTTTCAGTAAAAGTTGGTAAATTTATAATTTAAAATTTTTGAATTTCTAATTTTAGTTGTTAGTCAGTTGTGTGTAATGTGTTTTGCCTGCTGGATATCTAGCTTTATGCCACTTCGATCTTGATCTGCGTTTTTTCCTTAATAAGATAAAGAAATAACGCAGATCAAGGGATGATATATGCTGTGGCAAGTTAGTCTGTTTTACTGGTACAGGTGTTTTCATTAATATTGGCTGTTATTGATGTTGTAAGTTTGTCTATGGCACCATCAATACTTTGTTTTGTCTTTAGGGGAATTTTCAAGTCTAGTCTATATTTCAAATCATCCCGAAATCTGTCCCAGTTAACTCGTCCTGTAATCAATGTAGGATATGAGGCTTTAGGAGAATCGTTTGAATGTTGTAAAAGCAGAACTGGACTATGATCTGAAGAAAGGTCATCTTGAGATTTGATTATAGCTTTGGAAGACGAAATCTGAGAGGTGATAAATATATCCATGATAACGGGACGTTTTTAGAAGGATTTTGGCCAATAAGTACGATTCATGGGCGAGAGGATAGAATAGCTGTTGAAAAGTTGAAACACGTGAAAGGATGTTACCATGTGAGTTTCATGTTCAACAACCCCATCGTTGGTATTTAGCATTGTAGTCCCCTCTAGCAATAAATCGCGATCCGAGTGGTTGGAATAAGGGATCAAGAAGGCTATAAGAGAGGGAATTACCAGGAGGACGGTATACAGCTGAGAATGTTAGATGAGAAGGACGTGTTGAAAGGATTACAGAAGTTGATTGAATGACATCAGTTGGAGTGGAAGGGATAAGAGAATGGTATAAAGATTTATGTATAACTATACAAGAACCGGCATGAGAGGTTTTGTTTGGGAGATCAGATCTGTAAGTGATGTAGTCACACACGTAGAATTTGTCCGTTGAGTGAAGTGAGTTTCGGTCAATACAGCATTGGAAAAAAATACTTGTCACACTTGTCGTCATTCCAGTTTACAATATTTGCATTCAGCCTGGGGAACTCTGGACCATGCCTTGCTGCTCTCACTTCTCAGCCACATCACTGTTTAAAGAAAATGGAGACTGGCTGGAAAGAGATTGTGCTAAGGGATTATGATGATGGGTAAGTTTTTTATGAAAGTTTGAGAATTTGGATGGAATTACATCGAGGACAAAGGGGATGTTGAGATCATGGTGCAAGGTTTTGTTTGTCACCTAGTACGGAGCATTAACTATTGCTCGAAGGACTTTTGATTGAAAGGATTGGATACGGTTGATGATCGAAGATTTAGTTCTTACCAACAGTTCAAGTTCATACATATAGATGGGCTTTAGTATGGTCTTATAGACTAGTAGTTTGTGATCGGTTGAGAGTTGTGATATTCTGTTCAGTATTCTATATAATTGTCCAAATCGTCGGTTTAGCTATTGTCTTTTGAATCTGGTATGAGGGTTCCATGTCAGTATCTTGCCAAGAAGGAAGACCAAGTACCAGACTGTATCTGAGAAGAGAAGAGATATAAAATAATTAAAAAATATTGATGGGCAGCATTTGCGTCGAAGGGTAAAGTGATATGTTTACACTTTGATTCATTTACTTTAATAAGCCAATCCTTGCACCACTGCTAAATTAGGGAAAGATGACTTTGCAGGTATAGAGATGCCATTTCAGGTTCTGTGTGGGTGGAAAGGATTGTTGAAATATTGTTTGGTTGAAATGATGCTAGTACGGTATTGGGATTTGTATTGATGTCAGCAGTATAAAGGATGTAGAGAACTAGACACAAGAAGCAGCATTGTGGAACACCAGGTTCTATTAGACAACGGTTGGAGAGTTCTGTGCCGCAGCGTACTTGCAAAGAACGGTTGGAAAGGTATGATCTTAGTATTAAATATAAGGATTGGTGTAAGTGGATTTTGAGTTTGAAAAGCATACCATCGTGCTACACTTGGTCGAAAGATTGAGAAAGGCACTGGTGCAATATTGCTTGCTTTAAAGTGCATGGTATATGTGATCAACAACGCGAAGGCCTAGTTGAACTGTAGAATAACCTGAGCGGAAGCCAAACTGATGTGAGGAAATTTCTTGGGATTTGAGTATGAATAGAATTCGTTTGAGAAGTATTTTTTGAAATACTTTTAAAAGAATTGGGAGAAGGCTTATTGGTCTATAGGATGAAGTGCCATTTGGAGGTTTGCCTGGTTTAAGGAAAAGGATGATTATGGAGTGTTTCCACATCAGAAGAAAGTAGGTTGTACGAAGGTTGTGTGTATATCTATGTAAATTTCCTGTTATATTCCAGGACCTTAATATTTTCATCGCTCGTTATACACATTGCATCATATGCCTTCTCAAGTTCCAAGAATATACTAATTAGGTGTTACTTTCGAGAGAAAACTTCTGTGATACTTCCTTTAGTATTGGATCAATACTCGATAAATTGTCTTTAAACCCAAACTGCTATACTGAGAACAATCCTTTCCTTTCTATTACATTTGCTAATATAGTATTTACCATCTTCACCTAGATTTTATACAAGCTCAAACAGTCAAAAGGTTAGGAAGGTTGTTTAAACAACTTTTCTAATAAAGGCAAAGAACTTTCATGAATTTTAATAAGGCAACATTCAAATTTATGTGCAACATTCTAATTTTATGCAGTGGACTGTATCTTAATGGATCGGTAGGTTATGTTGATTGTGCAAAAAATAGCTTACGGTCATAATGCCAGCTTACATCGTTTGGTTGCCTTGAGGGCCCTCAGATGGTGCTGTGTCCATAGTCGCTGCCATCCAAGAAGTGAGCTAGAAAATCAGCAGCTCTTAAGGCTTAAGTGTTATCTTTTAGCTAATCTGATCTGCCCCCACCACTCGCCTTAACTCGGGAAATTCAAATCATTTTTGGCACAAACAAGGTAATAATGGTAGTCTTTCGAATGATTGCAATTAACTATTTTTTGAGATCGGCACTATTATAGATGTTTTCCAAATTTGAGGGGACTGCCACTTTCCCACGCTTGCTTGTATAGTTTTAATATGTGTGTCTTTCCTTCATATAGAAGGTTTATAATCATTTCATAGGAAACACCGTCGGCGCACCAGCTCATACCTTTTTGTAACTACTTAAGGCATGATCTAGTTCTTTCCTATCAGAAGGAGCATTGTAGCCTTCACAAGCGTGAGTTGTATTCAGTTGTTCAACGTCATTTCCCACATCAGGTGGTAGTGTGTTATTGTGTAACACAGATGATATTTCGGAGAAATATTTTGCAAATATCTCTGTTACATCTATAGGGTTGTTATAACTTAAACTTCATGCCTCAAACCTGAAATTATATTTTGTATCCTTATTCCTCGAATGGACCGAATCCTTGTCTTTATATCATTTATTGGAGTGAGGTTCTTGATGGAAGAAACAAACTCTCACCAATAATTCTTTATTATTCTGTTTGCTATCACCCTCGATATTTTGAACAGAATAGAATTCACGATGGTTCTGTTTTTTCATATATTTATTGAGTGTCTTAGTAACATCTTTGCATTTTCTATTCCACCATGGAACTACCTTTTTCAGGTTTCTTTGCCTTTTAAGCGGAAAAATTTGACGGGCCGCTTCCATAATTATATTTTTATTTTAGTTCAACTATAGTGTTGACATTTAATTGAAAAAAACGTTTATCAATGAGATAGTAAAATATTATTGATTAATAAATCATGCACGAAATAATAGGGTTTAAAATAATATTTGAAAGTAATTATAGATTATTTCTAGCTCTGTGAATTGAAATATATGTCATATAATACAAGTATAAAAGCAATCATATAGCCACAAATTTAAATAGATGTTATTACAGAAATGTAATTGCTAACCGACTAATAGGATTGTTACAAAAGCGTGCAGTCTACTTAGTTTTAAACTTAAAAGTTACGATATTGCCGGGTATAATACCTACCTCTTTCATTTAAACACTTTATGGCCGTGGTTATTCTAGAATCGTTATGACCTTAATGTTCCTTCAACTTCAGTTTAGTCTCATACCCTCTTATTTTTTTTTCTGTCATAAAATAAATAGCCTTACTTATTTCTTAATGTCATTATCATTTTTATTCATATTTAAGAAACGAAAATTGTGTAATAATAATTATAATTTGTAATAATAATTTTAATAATAACATAGGTTAAATATATTGGCGAAAGAGAAGACTTCAAAGCAAAATTGATACCTTACGTGGAAAAATTTGGCGTCATCTTAAACTATATTCGTAACGCTCAAGCTGCAAGATCTAAGAGAAAAAGGAAAATATACGAGATTATAGTACAGAATTTGGGAACCGTAATGGAAAGTGAGTTAATTGATAGACTGACTCTACATCTTGATATTCTGAAACAAAAGCTGGCAGATACTTGATTTGGTGGAAATACTTTAAGACAAACAGAGCCCCCCTGATGGTTTCTCTGATGGCATCACGTATATGCTTCCGAAAAAGAATGACTTAAACATGCGTCCTGAAGATTTTCGGCCAATAACGTGTTTAAATGGTCTGTATAAAATTCTAACTTCCATCTTGAAAACTAAGATATATGAGCACCTCGAAAGTGAAAATATCATAGAACAGCTAGTGTGCAAAAAAGGTGCTAGGGGCTGTAAAGAACTCCTAGTAATAGATTCGTTTATTGCAGCACAAGTTGCGAAACCTCTCTATGGCATGGATTGATTATAGAAATGCCTTTGACTCGGTTCCACACAGCTGGCTACTTAGAGTACTAGATATATACAAGGTTGAATCTAAAGTATGCAGGCCCCTTTCAAACTTAATGACAGGATGTAAAATTACGCTGAAAGTTGGAACTATCTGCACAGGGAATCAAATTAAAATATTGAGAGGAATATACCAAGGAGATTGACTAAGCCCCTTATGGTCCTGTATGGCTTTGTTCCCACTCAGCAGGATTCTTCGAAAGAACAAGATGGGATACAAATTAATCATCAACGACGAAGCCACCACAGTCAGCCACAGCTGGTACATGGATGACCTTAAATTATATGCGAAAAACAAAGACCAATTACAAAGTATGGTTGAAGCCGTTTCATCTTTTACTAGTAATATAGGCATGTCACTCGGTCTGGATAAATGTGCGGTGCTCCATGTAACCAAAGGAAAAGTGTTTAGTAAGCAGAATATTCCGATCAATGAAAAAGAGTACATCGAAAAGCTTGAAGATAATAGGTTATATAAATATCTGGGAATGCGACAACATCTTGAAATTGCAAGAAAAGACATGCAACAAGACTTTCAGACAATGTTCAAAATTAGATCGCGGAAAGTGCTCAAAACCCAGCTAACCGGGAAACGAAAAATCAAAGCTATTAACACCTGGGCAATACCTGCTCTCGGTTATAGTTTCGGCATATTGCACTGGTCAAACACCAGTCTACAGGAGATCGACCGCCTTGTGCTAACAACTCTCACACAAGAACGGGCCCACCACCCAATATCCTCCAAAGCTCGTCTGTATTTACCTAGGAAAGAAGGAGGACGTGGTTTGGCAAATATCGAAGAAGCTTGCCGCAAGCAGGAAGCTGCCCTACGCCGATACTTTATTACAAAAACAAATGAGGTTTACCTCGCAATCTCAAGATTGGATTATGGTCTAACCGCACTTAGCCTGAGCAATCGTGAGGTCTCTATGAACGGTCGACAGAATGGAAAAGTAAATCTCTGCATGGAAGATTCTACAGCAAATTAAATGATAGCTGGATTGACAAGGAAATATCCATTTAATGGCTGAAAGCTGGAAAGATATTCTCCGAGACAGAAGGATCCAAGACCAAGTTATTGCTACTAGATCATATAGAAGGCATGTTCTTAAAGACGCAACAACTACGGACAAATGTCGATTATGCTCAGCGACGCTGGAATCAATCCAACATATCACAGGTGGGTGTGGGGTGTTAGCTGGCACCGAGTATCTCCAGAGGCATAACGATGTGGCTAGAATTTTTCATCAGGCTCTGGCGGTGAAGCTAAACTTATTAGATGACAAAACTCTATATTATAAGTACCACCCAAATAAACTCCTCCAAAAAGGTAGTCTCAAGCTCTACTGGGATGAATCGATTATAACTGACCATACTGTGCGTCACAATAAACCAGATATCCTTCTTATAGATATAATAGAGAAAAGAGCAGAGCTTATTGATGTCGGGATCCCCAATGATAATAATATAAGCTCCACTGTTGCAGAAAAACTGAGAAAATACCAGGAACTGGCAATCGAACTGAAGGAATTATATCATTTGGGAAACGTCACCACCACTTCAATTATAATATCCTCCAATGAATTGATACGAAAGACAACAGTGGCAGGCACGACGGGATTAAAATTACCTCTTGAAGTGCTGAAAGAGGCTTAACACTCAGTTCTCTTAGACACAGCACGCATTTTTCGAAAATTTTTAAACATCTAAAAAAATAATAGATATTAATATGAAGGTGGCATAGACTAGGGGCTAGACTTCTGGTCTTCCACCTCAGAAACTTACCCCGCAAAGAAAATAAAGAATGTAAAATAATAATAAGTGTATCAAGCTGATTTTTTGGGTATTGTCACATCAGATAGATTAGTATGCTGTGTCAATTTATATATTTTTTCCCGTGGGGAATAGCTAGTCTCCCATCGGGCGCCTCCCCAGGTGGCGGATAGAGGAATACTCGCCAGATATGGTGGGTACCGGGGAAATAAAATACCCGGGGCGAACCAAAATCCAGGAGCGGCGGTTCTCAAATTGGGCGGCTACCTGGTCAGTGTCTGTTTCCCATGTCGTGGGCGGCTGCTTAAATCACCTGGCGTGAAGGTATAAAATGCACTTCACCCATCAACATGGAGTTACGAAACAGAAGAATAGCCTCGGATGAATCCAGAGTAAGGGCTGCTCTGGAGGGATCAGACCACCAGCCCTCGACATCGACAGGCAGTGCGAGCGGTGCCTCCATGCCGTATGCCGTAAGACCGGCTACTCAAGGAACTGTATCAACCTCTGATTTGAGCTTTGACGCTGATGAGCCTCCCGCGCAAGGAAGAGTGCCGCAACGCCGAAGAAATTAACAATGGATGAATTGTTGAACGCGTTAGCAATCCGAGCTTATTTCTTGGCAACAATTTTGGAAAATGATAAAACTGGGTATGGATCTCGAATCACTAAACATTGAAATGAAGAAATCCCCGTATCGCTGATCAGGTAAAACAGATATTCAGCAGGAAGTTTCTTTCAATGGCTGACATACACGGTATAAAAGAAGAGGTAGCACGTAGGCTATACCTGAACCATGCTCAGGATTTACCGCCATTACAACCACAAATCATTGAGGCTGTCATTCACGTGAATCAGGAAGAACAGGTCCCTATGTAGGAACCATCGAACACAAATAATATGGAACAAGCAAGCATTCGTACCAATTTTATTACGGAACATTTAAAATTCCAGGGAATTCCTCTCGAAAGTCGTCCTGTCATCCCTAAGTCATCAGTAGCATATTCTAAACCAGCACTTCAAACCGTTTTAGCAGTAGATAATCTGTTGCTAGAATATATAACACTCGACAGCGACATCGATGAAATCCGACATTGGATATATATAGCAGCAAGGACGTTTGTGAAACAACCTCCCGCAAAAAGGGAAGAATATTTCTGATGTTAAGAATCTTGGTCCACCTTGGAGGATAAGGCTAAAAAATAAAATTGATGAATTGTGCATTAAAATTGGAGTTCTCACCAACTATCTTAACAAGCCTGACAGAGCACTGGTGAAGTTGAAGGCTGTTATTGGTGAGTTCATTGTGAAACACATAGGTACCGTCAATAGATCTGAATTTAATTCAAAGCTGTCAGCACTCTCAAAACTCCTTAAACAAAAACTTGCAGTTTATGCTAACAGGGTCAGAAGATATACAAAAGCTGAATCCCGAAGAAAGCAAAACTACTAGTTTCAAACAGCAGAGAGAAAATTTTATAATATCCTAAAACCGAAAACAATGGAAATACATTTGAGGCAGTCCAAGAAACTACAATAAGAATCTATTCTGGATTAGGAATTTGCAAGATGGAACACAGAATGTTCCAACCATGGATGTAATGCAAATTAATATCGATGATGTACAGGAATATATGAAGTACGCACATAACTGGAAAGCCCGAGGGTCAGATAAAATTCAAAACTATTGGCTCAAACACTTTAAAAGTGTCCATGAACTATTACCCTCTTACTATCAGAAACTGATGTGAATTTAGTCACACCTCCAAAGGATCTGCTTAGGGAAGACACACTTTATCCAGAAACAAAGAAAAGAATCCCCAGAGCCGAAAGAATATCGACCAATAACATGTCTTAATGGAGTTAACATGCTTTTGACATCTATGATCAGTAATAAACTGAAGTGAATAAAATCATCAACGGTGTGGCAGAGAGTTGGAGAAACTTTTTGTTGGTAGAAAACACATTTGTGAAGTTATTTGAAAAATCATTTCTTATTTAATTGAAATATCATTTCATTTCGTATCCTCATCAGATTACCCAGTATTGATCTTTCATATCCGTCTATTCCTTGAATACATTTTTATCTTTAGCCTCAAACTTTTTTTTTCTTAGCATTTGCAAGCGCTTGATCGTTGGTTCCCGAAACTAAGATTAAGTAGAGAATGAAAAAAAATGCCTTCATTCGAAAATAGTCGCAATCTCATAAATTTTGATGATGTCAATTTCACGTTTCCTTTTCTTTTTGTTATTATAGTACTTACTTACATTTCCTTCGATAACTCAGTTATTTAATAGACGAAAAATCAGGTAGTTTAACATTGCTGGGTCAAGGTGCTTATTCCAATTCATATTTTAGTCAACAATAAGAGCTGAATATTTACTCGATGTTTCATTTCGGTTTATTGTAACTATTACTCGATTTATACAATTCGACATTACTGTTCATCATAATCAATAAGAGGCTTTAAAAATCACCGTCCACGGCTTTTCTCCGACTTTGTAGGGTCGATTTTTTTTTTATTTAGCTACATAGTTACAAGTCATCACTCTTCGGAACTTGTCATTAGAAAAAAAGTTATAAAACATCCAGTCACCAGGCATCAAAGAAAGCTCACATAAAATCCAAACATATTAATGGTTATTATTACTTCTGAAACACTGAGGATAGTATTCCGTGATACAGACTTCATACATTTTATCAAATTATTACCACCAGTCTAAAGCTTCCAAACACGTTTCGTTGGTAAACAATTTGTAGCTTATGATATGACGAAACCATTAAGGAAGTTTTAGATGGATGTTAATAATTTGATAAAAATTGATCAGTACCGCGACTCTCTGCGTTTCTCCTCCTTTAAGACTTCATTCTTTTAAAAAGATAGTATTACATTTTGTCGAATATAAGAGCCGTAAACAATAAGCAGTTGCAAGCTGTAATGTATGTATAACTCGTTCTTATATTATCATATGTGTTACGAAAGCTATTGAAATGTTATAAAGGGCAGGTAGGTTTCTATTTCTCAAATCTAAAATTGTTGGTAAGGTATTAACTAACGATAACTAGGTTCGAATGTCATTCTGTATCCTCGGAAGTTGGAATCTAGTACTATATCATTTCTGACTGATATTTTAGTGTTGAAATATCTGAGGAGATTGAACAAACCAATCATTCATTTATCGTTAATTTTGAATAGCAGTCTTCTGCACTGAAGATAGTGGTATATTTATCTACATAAATGAAAAACTGTATCATTGTTAGTTTTAATAATAAATCCAGCCAAGGCCGGTAATTAACCAAGAGTTAATTTATAAGTATAGATATTCTTAAAGCAAACTATAGTGGATAATATTTCCTTATAGTAAATTTTGCGGATGATTCGGAGAGGTTGCATTAGACAAACGTTCATACTCGGCAAGCTGTTTCAACTTAACCAGTTAAGAGTTTTCGAAAACTAATTAGCTGGTTTAACTTTGCGCTAAGACATTCTAAAAGGGCATGCCTGGCTATTGTCGAACTGAATATAGCCAGGACGAATGGCAGCTAACTTTCCTCCAAGTTTTACCCCAGCCTTGTTATAATCTTCCTCGTATCCTAGTAAACTTATGGGCATTATTCCTTTGTAAATTTTGGGGCATAAACATGAACTGAATGAAGCGGTATTCAAGTAGCGAGAAAGAATGGATAATAGGTATCTTCAACCAAGATTGTCGGCATAATATTCTTATAATATAATGTCATTACCTATTTTGAATTATTTTGTTTTTATCGAGAAATGATTTCATTTTTACTGTTATTTTGAGAGTGCCCGCTGTATAGAGGCTGTGAGTGGCTCAGGGCGGTCTCCTAACCGCAGAGTCGAACCAGAACAGATGTAACAAAATAAGTAATTGCCTCTCCCAGCCGGGCTCGAACCTGAGAACAGGGGAACATGAGCATAATGCCTTACTCAATGAGTTACCCCGCTTCATAATTTATTTATACTTAAATATATTATATGTGAATTAAATAAGATTTATTTAATATTTTATATAATTAATTATATCCTGTGCATTATATTAATATTCATTGAAATGTTTAAAAGAATTGAATAACAGCAAAAATATATTTATTTTTCCAGGCGGACAATGTGAAGATCTTCATCTACAGGTAAGGTAGGTAATCTAACTAATTTTTAAATATTTATTTTATCATTTCAATGTGATTTAAAAAAGTAAAATACATACATATTTTTATTTTAGGTCTAGTCATATATTTATAATAAAATCATTAATTTTTTTTTAAAACTTTTATGTCTATTTCTGAAACATCTATTTCCGATAAAAATCCACACTGCAGCTATAAAATCATTTCATATGAAATGTCCGATTTTATTATTTCAGAAATTTAAAGTGGGATTAGAGGACTTTTGATGTTTACTGCTAGCTGAAACTAGCCTATTCTGAGAGAATTAAAAATTAATTTAATCTACTTTTTTTACTAACCGTTAATCCGGAGAGCCGGTTAAGCGCGGTTTTATTTTATATTTTCTATAGCAAATATAGTTGTGATTATGATGGTATCAAAACTGTTTTATGACTTACAGATCGTTATTGCCAGGTTCTGTTTTCAACCACTGTAAGGCGTTCAGGGAAGGGTGTTGGAACGAACGGACCATTAGAAACATTACCGGAGGTTGGAAAAAAAATTATATCCAAAAAAAATATTGGTTCTTTTGGTTAATGGCAGGAATGATGCATTTATCCTCTTTTCTCAGAGGTGAAATATCACATCCACATCGTACTGCAGTGATATTTACAAAATCCATCGAAAACTTGTCAAAAAACAATCTGCATTGGTTAATTGGAAAGGACTTCAACGCTTACAATTCAACGCCAGATTTCCTGTTCCATGACAGACAGTGAAGAAATTAAAAGAGCTATGTTAAGAAGATCTTCCATTCCAATCTTATTTTCCAAAGTTATATCCAACAGACTTTCATCTGTTCAGAAATTTGTACAATTTCCATAAAAGTACAATGTTTGAAAATGATTTTCAGTTTGAAAACGCATATTCTGACGTTATTTCTTCACGAAATTCTGATTTTTCAGCTCTGGGATTAAAAAGTCGATTACACATATGAGAAAACATATAGAAGAAAACGAGAGTAAATATTTTGATTAAAAATGTTTTGATGTCATACAATTATTTTACTAAATAACCTTTCCTGTTAAAACTGACGTTTTTTATGAAACGACCAAATATTATAATAGTTAATTAAAATGCGAATTTCAAGTCCTTCAATGCCTACTTCTAGCCTTTTTTCGTATAGCCCTTTCCTTAAAACAAAACAGTTATCTTAATTCTAAAGATTATCATATGATATATTCATTAGGCCCTTAACCTAGTAAATATTAGAATATGCAGAAAATAAATTTAAAGTTATTTATTTTATACCTGTAATAAAAAAATCTGTTTTACGTTTGTTATTTATTGTAAAAGCTATAGATTTGTAGAAATAAGCTAGAGCAGCTTTTTAAGATTTGTCTTGTGTTTTGAATAAATTTTTTTAGATTATGGCTAAATCCGTGAAAGGTGTTTTCTTAATTTTTATTCGGGGAAAATATAATATAATAACGACCAATCCCCACATTATGTCTTAATCTATTTTATATATGAAATTTAAATGCCTGGCTCGGGTCCAGTTCACTTATTTCTGTAATCGATAATCCACCCGAGGAAGAAAAGTGTTCGGCTGAAGGTAAAAGCCTTGTGAAAAATGTAAATGGGACCAGGTAATCGGGAAAGCCTTTTTCCATCCACTCTTGCCTTCATTAGACATTAACCGAGTCTAATCGTTTTCAAATAGCCTGCCACCGCTGCCAAGAAACCGGACACTAACAAGGATCTCTTGTGGACTCTAATCGAATGTGGATTAGATGTCCGGTTTTTTGATTCGTGTATCCATGAACGGAACGTCTGACATTAAGAAAGCTACTTTACATTTCATATTTAAAATTATATAAAAAGAAAGATCAAGGATATAGAAAAAAAAATTAGATTAAAAATTACTCTTGAATTAAATCGATTATTAAGCCAGTATATGGAACAAAAAATGGGGTTCACTGTCAAACGCCCCCTTTTTTTCGTTTTTTTCTAATCCCTTACATGCATACTCTAATATATTTTTTAAAGTTGTATCATAGTTTACGTAGTTGTTTGTTGCCAGATATCGTGAATATTTTTATGGAAAACGGCATAAAACGTGTATTTATAAGTCGATCAGGTCAGGATAAGAAAAATTAACAGAAACAAAAATAAACAATATAATTAAAAATTGCGACAGGCATTAAGAGTTGGTAGCCAGTATTTAATAATATAGCAGACTATTAAGAAATCAAAATTTTCACACCTTCGAGTTAAGACCTTTTTAAAAAATATAGATTTTAAACATAGTATTGTCTTTTAAAAATATATTTACATTTATATTCTTTTTTCCTAATTCATACAAAATTTCGGTTGTGTTATGAATAATGCTTTTCAATTGAAAAAATATTCGATCGAATAGAGATTTGGAATGTTCAGCCGTACAAAGTTTAAAAAGCAATAATATTTTCAGCAATAACACCAGAGAACACTATAATAATATGTTCGGTTTATAAAGTAATATATTTTACATATCTAATGTGCTCAATACCATAATTTTCCATTGAAATCATGATGCATATATACTTTTTTTAACATAATAATAAAATCAGTGACCGCTGTCCTTATTTAAGGGAACAAAAAATAATTTATATAATGGGTCAGGTTTACTATACCATCGTCAATTGTAATTATTGTATCTTATGGACAATAAACTAAATAATATTTTAATAACGATTACATTCATAAACGTTAACTGAAACTTTAGTCGAAGTTAAAAATATTAGAGATACATTGATACTGTTATTGAGTTGTGCAGAGAAAAAATAAGACGCCTACATTACTGATAACTAAAATATCACATGATAAGAAAGACATTTTATTTTATTTTAAAGTTTTATGTTGTTAAAAAAGTTACTAAGAATAGAAATTTCCTAATCCTTTTTTCTATTGATCATACAAAATAAAATTCCATCAAGTATAAAAAAAAGAAAAAAAGAAAAATTATTACACACGGCATTATTTCTTATGGTTACTTCAATAACAATAAAAAAGTATTTAAGAAACATAAGAAAAAAAATCATTTACCAAGTCGAGTCAGTAAAGTAACATCTTTATTGGGTAATAACTCCATAAAATCATGAAATTAAACAATCAGAAATAAAAAAAAAAATTAACTAGATATTATTGGAAGATTTCAAAGTGTGACGGCCGTAGGTTCCTCGAAATTGAGTGTTTATCTTAAAAACGTCTGTGTATAAAAATTGTCTAGTTTTTATACACTCATGCTTTGATTATTTTTGAAGATGGGGAAAAAATGTAATTGTTTTGGAAATAAAATAAATAAAACCATTGAATCATAAATTAAAAAAAAAAAGTATTCCCGTTCGATGTTGCATAATAGTTAATAATTTAGATTTATACATTTATTTGGAACGCTTTGTAGATATTTCAAAATTGTTTTCGTTACATTTTGTTGAATGTAGGAGCATTTTATAATGCAGAAGATAAAATAAAACTTTATCATTTTTATTTATTAACGCTAAGGAATTTGATACACCAGCTGACTAAGCAGTCTTGACAAAGAAAAATAACAAGAATTCCCCGACTTCAACCTAACGGTAATATCCTCTTCAATTTCATTTTTCTGGTTATCTTTGACCCTAGATACCTAAAATATTGAACTTATTCAAACACATTCCCTTCTATATCGATATAATCGAAATTGTTGCCGTTTTTGCAGCTAACTATATTTTTTGTTTTATCAGTATTTACTTCGAGTCCCAGTTCTTAACCGGTTTTCATCATCGTTGTTTTATTTTTTTTTTTTATTGTTTCCATGTTTTCGCTTAACAGTACCAAATCATCAGCATACCCAAGCACGCATATTGTTCCATACAGATTCAAACCATTTTCGGTATGTATCACCTCTCTAATGGCATGTTCTAATGCTAAATTAAATAGGAAAGATGAAAGAAATATTAGACCATGTTTTAAACCCGAACTAACCTTAAATTTCTTGGATAAATAATAACCGATTCTAACTTCATTGAATGTTTAGATCATAAAGATCTATATAGTTTCACTATTTTTTTGAGATCACCTACCCGATTAGAATATTATACAGCTTCTGGCGATCAATGGAATCATAAGCCTTTTTGAAATCAATATAAAGTTGGTTAACAACACCTTTGTACTCTATTTTTTTCTGTAATATTTATCGTGAAGAGAATATTTGATCGATAGTCGAACTGTCCGCCCAAATCCGCATTAGTAGTCTCCGATAATTTCTCTGGCGTATTTCGTGATTCGATTAGTTAAGATTAATGTGGATATTTTATAACATAACGGAAGGAGTTAAATTCCTTGATAGTTATTTCAATCCTTCTTCAGCCCCTTTTTGTTAATTGGAATATGGATAGATTCTTTCCATTCTTCAGGCAACTTCTCATTCTCCCAGATCTTTTTAACCAAAAAAATGTATTTTCTATACTCCAGCTTCCACGAATGTCCTAATTAATTCACTAGAAATATTATCGGTTGCCGCTGCTTTATAAGATTTTAATTTTCCGATAGCTATTTCAAGTCCCTCTTTACTTTGTTCTTCTATTAACGGTTCAGCACTCTGGTACACTGATCATTATTTATCCTATTTAAAACATCTTCAAAGTGTTTCTTAAACTTACTTAATACGTCCACTGGGTCGATGAGGATATTGTTATTTTCATCCCTAATTCTAGTCGTTACGGGTCGTAAACATTTACGCGATTTAGTTGTTTTTGATTCTATTATTGTCCACGCGACAGATTATTAAATTTATAAATAAATAATAATAAAAAAAAATTCTATATCTATTATTTTATTTTTAAGGTACTTTTCTATACTTGAACAATTTAGTACTGCCATTCTTTAAGGCTCAGAAGTATTCAAGATTCTTTTCACCATTATTTAGAGCTTTTATTTCAACGGCTTTTCTTTTTCGCACATGTTAAAACTATCTTCATCAACTCACGGTTTGTTATCTTTATTTTTTTCAAGACACGGGTTACCGATTTTTTTTATATTATCCCTGATCCCTACCCTTGACTTATCTATATTATCGTAGTCCTCATCAGAAGGTTCTAAAGCTTCAAACCTATTATTGACTTCAAGCTTGAATTGGTTTCTAATTGATAGATTTCTTAATTTTTCCAAATGGGAAAGGTCATCATATATATATATATATATATATATATATATATATATATATATATATATATATATATTGTATAATGTGCAATATAAATTATATGCAAAACCACCGAAAAAGATGTGCCCACAAAAAAAAACCA
Source organism: Nezara viridula (assembly GCA_928085145.1). Classification (NCBI taxonomy): domain Eukaryota; kingdom Metazoa; phylum Arthropoda; class Insecta; order Hemiptera; family Pentatomidae; genus Nezara; species Nezara viridula. Next base: position 104,810,601 of record OV725078.1, on the reverse strand, counting down.
GACAGAACACATTTTCACCATCATACCTAATGCAAAGCATGAATGTTACAATGTTTTCCACCAAGCTAAAACCAAAAGAAAAAAATAGCAGGATCGGATTATAGATATAACAATAGTCAGGAAAATACCATCAAGCCAACCATATATCATCATATATCGTTATATATATATATATATATATTTTTTTTTGTATGTATATATATATATATATATATATATATATATATATATTATATATATATATATATATATATATATATATATATATATATATATATATATATATATATATACATACAAAAATATATTGTATATTGTGCAATCTTATACAGTTAATTGGAGATATTTATAATTAATTATTTCAGTTGACAACTAAACAATCAAGGGCTTTCGGTATCCTATTTCAGGGTTCTAAACTCCTTTGTGAGTTCCCTCAACGTAAATTTGATATGCCTGAGATGTTTCTGACTAGAAACTTATAGCTTCCATAAACGCCTTACCTCAAAAACCTCTTTACGTTAAATCATGTAACCGGTTTGCGTCTGAAAAGAAATTTTCACGGGCTTACACCAGTTAGTTTTCCAGTTACTGATTAAATCGAGGTTACTTCAACGGTATATCAATATCTTAAAGTGATAGACCTGAATGTTGAACAATTACGCTATCTCTACAGACCATATATTATATTTCTTATCTTTATTAACCAAACCCAAACACTCTTTTTATGTAGTCCTTAAAGGCAAAAGAAACAACAATAATGCTTTTAAAAATAAATTTCTAATATTTTTTTCTTGAAACGTGCTTACATTAAGTTTAATTTAATTCTTTTTTTTATTTGATTAAACCCTACCCGCAATTTCTGGCATATGGGACGGTTTTAGAGGTACAGCCAAATCTATTCTAACCAGATTGGGATGGTCGAGTTCCATTCCCAGGGTCCCCCACGAAATAAAAGTCTACTCTTCCCAAACCGGATTCGAAACGGCGCACACTGGGGCTATTTAACGCTGCTGTTGGACATGAGGACCAGTGAGCGACATCGCTAGTCACGAGAATGCAACGGACCACGCTCCAACATTCGGGGCCACATCGACCTAAAAATTTAATTAAGCTTAGATCACTCATATAAAGAAATAAGGACAAATGAAAAAAAAAAAATGTTTCGATTTTGGTTACAGATTAATGTGAACCCCTTCATCTTTCACTGATTAATACAAAATTATCGACAAGTTTCTTCTAAAGGTAAGTTGTTGTTTTTAAATAAAAAAACTTTAATAAACTCTTGCTTCGGCCATCTTAGTCCGAAGTGCGGTCTGTAAAATCTAGCTCACAAAATAAACACATGAAGAAATATTTAATGATTTTCATTACAATAGAAACTAGTCCATCGGCCATATTTAAAGGAAATGAGGTTAGCACAATTTGAGGGTGAAGGAATACAGAAAATTCCACGTTTGTTGAATCTTTTTTTTGCATTAGATGCAGGATGTGGATGTTACCTGTTCGGAGCAAGACGATTTGAGCTAAATACAACTGTCATCTGCTGCATGCTTAAAACGTAGTTAGCAAAACAATTTACCATCAGCGATGTCTATAGTCCCCTCTACAATAATTCCCTCAACAATTAATCAATTATTTAACAACACCATCAAAATAAACGCTTTTCGAGATTCAATTTCACGCGCGTCCTCTTTTTTCTTTTTGTTAAAAATGCTTTCCCTACGTGATAAATCGAAACCTGTTAGCAAATTTCCTTATATCATCCGACACCTGAAAACTGTTGGCCGTACAATATGGAGTATATTTATCTTTTTTCCTGACAAACGACATCAGAAACGACCAGCCATGCTTCAAATTCGCCAGATGAATGATGTGGGTCAATAGATCTCCTACGGACCAGGCACCTGGGAGAAGTTTAGGGCTCAACAGCAGTTTCGTTTTACCTGATATCTTACCAAGAGAAATTCTGAACAAAAAAAAATAATAATAATAAAAAATACAATGGTTCCTAAATCTGAAAATATCATTACCAAATGGTTTTAATATAATTTTGGCTCAAATATATTCAAATTATAAGGAAAATTATACGTTAATGTTATAAATGTTGTGCTTTTCTATTTTTGATTCATTGAGAATTTATTTTATATTTTAAACTTAATTAAATTAGAAAAATCAAATTATATACCTCTGTAGTTATTAGGTTTTCAAATGATGAACATAACGTCCCGATCTATTTCATAATTGTTTCGAGTTTTTACTACTCAAAACCTAATATACAAAGCAGTCATTTTTTTTTCCTTATTGTTTCTATCATATGTGTTTTCATTTTAATTGTTAATTATATCTTAAGATTAGAAGTTAATTAATTAGACTCAGAGTCTTGCGCATGCGATAAATTCTTACAAACCACCTGTTACTACGTCTCTCACGAGTTATTAAATTGCTAGTGATTTAGTGAACTATATTGTTTAAAAACAGTGATATTGAACAATTAATAATTGGTTCATCAAATGAACACAATACTGTGAGTAATCGCTTATTTATAAAGTTTATCGAACAGTGGTAAAAACAATAGAGTTAGGTGGAGAGGTTAACTATTACATTGTTATCTATAAGCAGTCTCCTCCACTCACTCAGTAGCCGAACGGCTGCTGGAGGAGTTGGATTACGTCACTCGGCGCTTAACCGGTTTAAGTCAATCATTTACACACCAAACTATTTTACTTTTTCAGCCAGATTATTTAAATGCGTTATTATCACATGATGATGTCTAACAAAATTAAAAGAACGAGAAGCATAGGCAATAACAGCTCTCAAAGCTCTCCTGTAGAACAAAGGCCAAGGCGTTCCAATAGGAAAACACCACCATCAACACCAGACAGACCAACTGAAACCACTAATGATCCACAGCCTGGTTTTTCCAGCCAAACAATAGATGAATCTCCCTTTTTCACCACCAACCCATACCAGCTTCTATCATCTGAAGATACTATGGAAGCAGCACCAACCACCAGAGAGCCAAAACCACCTCCAATATTTGTCAGAAATATTAGAAATGTTCCTCTATTCTGCCAGCATTTTAATAAAATAATTGACAATAGTAAATATTTATATCATAGCAGAATCAATGGCACAAATGTCATAGATAATCTTATCCCACCGCCAAGAATTCGTTAAATACTCTCAACAAAATCTATTTCCATTCTCCTCTGGAATGCGAATTGTGTTCGAAACTACATCAACGAACTAACTTTTCTTCTAGAGGACAATAACATTGACATAGCCCTAATAAATGAGACCAAACTAACTAACAAACGACAGTTCAACATACCTGGTTACAAGATTTATCGAACTGACCATACTGATGGAACAGCACATGCAGGAACTGCTGTCATCATCCACCAATCCCTCTCCCACCACTTTTATCCTTTACCAGTACATAATTTCTTACAAACCTCAGCAATAACAATTGAAACCTCACTTTTCCTTGACATCGCCATCCTGTCATCCCACCCAGACCCTGTAACAGCATCTCTGAACCTAAAAAGACGCATCTCCCTAATTGAGCAGTGGTGCAACAATTGGCGCATCAGAATTAAAGAATCCAAATTCAAGCATGGCACCTTTACCCTCCGACGCAGATCCTGTCCACCTATCCTTTTCAACTCTGTACCCCTTCCATTTCAGACACCGTTCGATATCTTGGTTTCCTTTTAGACAAAAGATTAATATAGAACCCCCATACTATACTTAAAAGACAAAACTTAACCGACGATTTGGCCAATTATGGAGACTACTTAACAGAAACTGTAATCTCTCAATAGAAAACAAATTATTAATTTACAAGACCATACTAAAACCCATCTAGACATATGGTCTTGACCTATGGGGAACAGCTAAGCTTTCGAACATTATATGCATCCAATCCTTCCAATCTAAAGTACTTCGTACAATAACAATGCTTGTTATTATGTTACAAACCAAACTCTACATCATGACCTTAACATCCCCTATGTTCTTGACGTTATTCCATTTCGATTCTCAAATTTTCATCATAACCTAATCCCTTAACACAATCCTTATCCAGTTCCAGTCATCCCTACAATCCTCCTAGAAGGTTGAAACTGCAGTGCCTCGAGATCTTTTGTAAACACGTCATTGGAGTCCTGGCAATAGCCAGCTTCTCCACTCAAGTCATGAGCGTATGTGGCTCTAGTGCCCTCTCTCAGTCTCCACTGGATACGTATCACAGTGACGCGGCTGAGAGAGAAGCGGTGGGATCTCTTAGAGTCTTGCCTTATCTTCCACACGTGGGGGAAAGTGCCCCACTTTGAGCTCCCTCGGCCGACTGTAAATAAGTATGAATGTGTTTTTTATATTTTATTTCTTCTGTTTCACAAAGTTTTCTTTTGTTATTATCTTTTTTTTTTTTTTTTTGTAATTGTATATATTTTAAGAATGGGTCTCTTATATCTCAATTACTAATGCTCTTAATTGAGGCAAAATGTATTTTTTGTTTCTTAACAACACAGAATTAAAAAAAAATTCAGCTGTTTCAACTTTTTAATTGCTCCTTAATACCAGCGATACGCAGTTTCTTTTTTTTATATACATTTACATTTAGTATTATTATTTTGCTGTTTAATTAGTTTTTATTTATTGTACATAGACCGTAAATGACGTAATCTATCACTATTACTAGTGACCTTGAATGTGACAGAATGTAATATTTCTCAAGCACGGGCGGATCTACGGGGGGGAGGGGGGGCTTTCGGGCTGAAGCCCCCCCCCAAAATGGTAAAATATAACCATGTTTTATCGAAAAAAATATTAAAAAAGTATCTCTTAAAGTATTATTATTCGTGTAATTACATTTAAAAGGGCTTTAGGAATAACTTAAACACCATTTCATACAGGTAGTTAGTTTCTTTCTTTTTTTCCAAAGAAATTATAGTTATTTTTATGAAAAAAAAAAACTTTCGGGCTAAAGCCCCCCCCCAAAAAATAAATCCTGGATCCGCTAGTGTTCTCAAGAAAGAATTACCATTTGAAGTTGTTTGAATTTTTTTTTTTTTTATTTATTCATGATATTTACAACTGTATTAAAAAATTAAATACATTAAGTAAATTTGATAACAGAAAATAATAACATGAAATGACTTGTTGAGAAACTACCCACTGGTAGCACTCTATGTTTGAAATTTAAATAGGGAAATTCAGTTTTCTTTTAAATTTGTTTTTTTATAACATTTTATAAACATAACATAACATTAAAAATTTTAATGGCAGTTAATTTTTATAAGTTTCTTGGTAAAAGGAGGCAGTCCATGCAGCTTGTTGAATTGAAGTAGTAAACAAATCGACGGCATAGTTAAGATCATCAGGAGTTTTCAGGGATATGTTGAGGTCTATTTTGTCGGAGAGCATTTGATGGAAAAGGTTCCAGTTAACGGGGTTTCTAAGTAATAGCGATGGAGAAGGTTTCTAATTAAACATTAAGGATTAGTGGACCATGGTCAGAGGAAACTTCGTTTAGGTGTATAATAGAATAGTGGACGGGACCTTAGCCGCTGTGGATGAATGAACCGAGATTATCAGGATTACGGTTAGGATCTATGGGCCAGTAGGTAGGAGAGTTGAGGGAATCGAAACGAAAACGTTGGGGATTGAGTGCAGACAGGAATGTTCAGCCACGAGAATTCGCGGTTCTTGAACTCCATTTTTGGTGCTTGGCATTTAAGTCTGCACCCAAGTAATAGCTCTCCTAAAGAGTAAAGGAGAGAACTGAATTGGAAACTTGATATGGATATGTTAGGAGGGAAATATGCTGACGCTAGGGTGACGAGAAAGGATAAGGTTTTGATTATAATGGCGGTGGATTGTAGGAAATCTTGAGTAGGTGATATTGGTGTAGGTGATGATAGAGATATTAGTGTACAATGACAGCAATGGTAGATACTAATCAATCCGCTTGGACATAATTAATACATTGCATTATTCTATTGGGATATACACACACACACACACACACACACACACATATGTGTATGAACACACGTATATATCTTTCCACGTATATATCTTCACAGTATTTTAAACTGTTTTATAGTGGCTGATCGACTTTCAGTAGTTAGTACCACATCAATGTTCTTGTCAAGTAATAAAGTACATAGTTCGTCTGTATGATTTCTAACACGATTCGCATTCCAAAGGAGAATAGATAAGGATACGGTGGAAGTCATTTAAGGATTTCTTAAAGGATGGATGGGGTGAGATATAATATTAGTAAGGAGTGAAATAAGTGAGGTGAGAAAAGAGAAGAGAAGAAGAGTGACCGGAAAAGAGAAGAATTTGATATCGATAGACTCGGATTATAGGAAATCTTGGGTAGGTAATATGAGTAGGTGATGGGAGAGCGGTTGGTACACAATGACAGCAGTACCAGCGTGTGCTCTACCGTCAGGATGGCCAGTACGATATATCGAGTATAAAATCCAGAGGGGTAAAAATGAGATACAAGGTTGAGTGAAAAAGAATATCAAAGGAGTAACAAGGGATCTGAATTCGGAGAGAAAAGATGTAAGTAAACTGGTGAGATATTTTCTATTTGGTGGAGGAAGAATGTTAGGAACTTGGTTTTGATGTAATTGTTAAGGATATGGGTAAATTTAAGTAGTAGAGTGTTCAGAATTTTGATGTGTATAATGTTGTTGCAGCAGGGTCTCATAATTAATGATTTAGTTCTTACTTCCTAATAAATGTGCAAAAGACACTAATGGGTCTTCTATTTTGGAAGGTTCTCTTCTAGATCTTTCTGCTTGGTCTAGGCTCCGAGATTTCTGATATCTTGACTTGATATTTTTGTATATCTGACATAATTTGTAGTTTGCTGAAAAGCCTTCAAGGCACAAACCACAAACTGAAGGATCCCGTTTCGGTTTTGTGCATTCACCGGATTTGTGCAGCTCTCCACATTTCACACAACGCGGAAAATGATGGCAATGAGTCTTGATGTGGACGAATTCCTGTCAACTAAAGAACTGCACGATTTTTCACTTAGGATATGGCTTCTCTACTATCACACTTGTATATTACATTCTTCTTATTTCGTATATTTTTTTTATGCCTTGAGTTGACTCCAAGTCTACGAAAAATAAGGTCAGGGGAACTGGCTGTTTTTTAATCTCTTTCAGAACATTTGTAATCTGGCGCAGTATTAAACCTAAATTTTTCAGTTCTTTTTCTACTGCTTTGGTTGGTGTTGAGGAGTGTAGATTTCTTATAACTGCTCTTAGAACTTGCTCTTGTTGTAATTGATACGTCTGAAAATCCGTTTTTATTTCTGTTACTACAAGTTTCAGCTGTGTCTGGTGATATCTTCGTGTAATTTTTTCTGCTTTGACATGAGTAGCTTCCATAGTCTGTTATTTTGTTCAGTTAAAAACATAGTAACTGAAATACTTTTATGTTTTTAACAAATATCGTTGGAGGTCGGGGTCGTTTGGTATCGGAGAGGACTCCATCGTCTTTATATCATTCTGAAGCACCTGATAGGGGTTAGGTATGGAAAATAGAGATTTTTCAGTTGCCTTTTGTGACGATGTAGATGGTTGATGCTGAGGTTCTTCAATTGTCTCTTTTGATAATGTAACTGGCACGGTTTCATGTTCTCCAGAGCTAACAGGAGTCAAGAGGTATTTGAATAGGCTTCTGTTTGACAATTGAAGACCCATGTGTTGAGCCTAACGAACGAATTCTCTTAATTGACACTCTACTAGACATGGCCTAATGGAGATATCGCATAAAATAAAACAATTAAAAATAATAAAAAAATTTAACAATTAATTATTATAATAACAATAATAATTTCTTATGTATCTTTGATTTGTTTTAAATCAATAATATCAGATATTACGCTGAAAAACAGGCAAATTCTGAGATCCGAGGTAGAAACTCAACCATTCGCATCATCTGATCGATCACCTGTTCCATTGCATATTATGATCCTCTCCCCACAACCCTCCTCCAAACAACTGAGCCACAACTATGCTCAAACACAAGAGGAATTCGAACTGCCGCAATCTAGGTTCCGGTTACCGAAATTACAAATTTCCGAGACTGTAGTTACAGAATCTCTGTTCAGATCAACAGTTTATAATTTTGATGCATCGACAAAAAACAAAAACAAAAGAAATAAATAGCGTGTAATTATTACTACGCGCTTTTGTGTGGAGTCCCAGGAGCCAGCGGACAGTCGAAGGAAGTTGAGTCCCTCTGTCGCAAATGTGTCCAAAGAGTCTGAATCACCAGCCCATGTGCTGAGAAAATGCCCCAACAACTTCCTCCTCATAAAACGCCGCCACCATAGGGTCAAGTTCGAGTTGATGAGGCTCCTTAGAAAAAAAGAATTCACCTACTATGACGAGGTCTATTTCATGGACAGCGAAGGCTCTACAAGGTATGCTGACATAGTTGCATTTCCCAGGACAGGAGGGACGGCGCTTATCTTGGCCTACTGTCCGCTTTGAGAGCAATGACCTTGATCAGGCTGGTGAAGTGGAAAGGAAAAAGAGGAACATCTGTGATAAATGTATCCCTTTCCTGAAAGAGAAATCCCGGCAGACTTTCGGAGAGAGAGAGTTAACCATGAGAGGCCTCTGGTTTGGGTCTCGCGGAACGATTCCAAAAAGAACAAGGAGCTTCCTCGAGGAACTGGGTATTTATGTTGGGGAGCTTGCGATATTGGCCGAGAATATTATCCTGGACTCCCTGAGAATAATTCACCATCACTTATATAGTAATTTACGATAAATTGAGAATGTTTTTATCATATATTTTTTTTTATTCTGTTTTAAATTGTTAGCATTGTGTTGTCTTTTTGTCTATAGTTGTGGATTTGGTGTTGGATTCTTGGTATTAAAATTTTTTTTTTTATGTGTATGTTATGCAATGTTGATGGCTCATTGTAGTTTATTAGACTTGGTGTAGTTATTAGTTTATATTTTATAAGGCAATTATTATAATGAGGAAGGAAATAAGGAAAGATATATACGTGTGATCATACACATATGTGTGTGTATCCCAATAGAATAATGCAATGTATTAATTATGTCCAAGCGGACTGATTAGTACGCTGTGTGTAAAGCAACTCTATGTAGTAGGGCGGTGATTTTCAATAAAGTATTTCTCTCTCTTATGTTTTGAATATTGAAAAAACTTGTCTCAAAATTTCATTATATGGTTAAGTGAATAAATCCTCTGGAATGTTGGTGGAAGAAATAACCCTCTCTCATCGATGGCGACGTTAATAACATTTGTTTTTCATTACAGCTTGACACTGTCCCCTCTAGAGCGGCGGCCGTAGAGCTCTGTGTTGGAATCGCCCATCATCCCCCGGCCCCGTGGTGGGAGTTTATTCCCCCCTCTCGTTCATTGGGACGGCCAGGTGTCGTTTATCACCTGCCGATTTACGACCCCAAGCTCCACTAAATCCAGAGTATTGCTGTTGGGGAAATGGAAAAATGTGACATAAATTAAATGCCACCGTTTTTATCAACTTCGCCCGAATGGTCCTTATCGCCTCCCGTCCAGGCAAATTATCGTCTCCTTTCGATTAACAGCTAGAGGTCTCCTATAATGGAGTGAATTACTAAGCCTTGTGCCGCTTCTTTGTAACCAGTTATTTAAGATGAAAAATTATTTATATTTTTTATTTAAATAATTTGTATATAATTTATATTTAGCTATTAAAATATACACGTAACATGTTTGAGTGTGTGTATGTGTTGTTAGGTTTATTTAAAATACGAGGGTAAATGAAAAAAAAAAGTTACCTCCCTTACGCTTTAAAGTAAATTATAATATTACAATGGCAAACATATCTGCCTCTTCGCTAACAACCAGGTTCCTATACTAAATTACCAAACCTTAAAGTATCACAGTTGTCCACTTTAAAATACATCAAAGGCAGCTCTTACTTCCTCCTTAAATTTTCTAGTGTTTACTAAAAGAATATTAAATGCTGCTGGCATTCTATTAATTTCCGTATTGTAAACGATTTCATCATAGATTTATATAACTAATCTTATTTTCTTAAATTGTTTTTTACCATGGAAAACTTTTTCTCCCTTAGTGATTTATAGAATTCCTACATCATTTATACCTTTCAAGTTTTTATTAATAGTAGCAATAGATAAACGTCCAGTTGTTTCAGATAATCAAAATTAAAGGTACTTCAGAGGAATACATTTCGAAAACTGGCATTTGAGCCTTGTCAGATTATTCCTATATGGATAAACCCTAATGGTAAAAAACAAAAATGAACATTGGTGTTACACGTTTAATCAAAATGGTTTGAGTATTTTTGGAAACGAAAGAGAAAGTCTATGATATATAGTTACACTGCTGGTAATTATGTTTTATCTTAAATTTTACTATAAAATTCGAGGTGACATAAAAGCGCACAAACATAACTTTAGAAGAGAACTTTAAAACGTATATTTCCTTTGATAACTTTAATTATAATTTTTTCACGAGCCGTTAATGACCAGCTCGTGTAGATGCTGAATGTAACAAATAAAGAAATAATTGTTTTCACGATCGCTTTATACTTCCCCTTACAATATATTTCATATATGCATATATTAATTGGAGTTTTAAAAAATCCCAGATTAATCGCAGAAAAGGCCATATAGATGTTTCGACTTTAAAGGATGAACTTTAGGTCATAGTAAAAAGTATTTTTTTTATTAGAAATTTTAACTATTAAAATTTATTTTTAGTTCTTTAATATTTAAATTTTATGAATGTTAATGATTTTTATTTTATTTTGTATTGTTTGGTTTGTATTTTAGGATTCCTGTCACAATACCGTACGATGTGTTTATCAATTAGTTTTTTTTTAGTTTTAAATAAAATTAAAATGGTACATAATTAAATATAAATTAAATAAAATCTAAATATTTATAGGAAGTGAACAAATTCATTCCTCTAGTTCATTATTTTCTAACTCAGTGTATATATTTCACTTGTAAAGTACCTCACCACAGTTGATTGCTGACGAAAATTCCTCATCCTTCTTGTATGCTTTCCCAGCTGATTTCATATTTTCTTTCTTTGCTAACATCTAGCTAACGCCTCAATGTTACATCTGGAATAACAACTATATATTTTTCAATTCCATCTCAACACGATAAGACTGAGTTATAAGAGAATTAAACATCATTACAATCATTAAACAAAAAAAATATTGTGGTAATTATAGGTGAATGGAACTCATCCGTTTTCACTTTCACTTACCTTTAAGTATTGATATCCGATGTGTGAAAAAGTTTAAATCCGAATTTTAAACAGAAATACATACTTGAGCATTCCTGAGTCCAAATAGTCAAGTATCGCTTAGTGGTCTGTGTGTTTGTATGAGAATTGCATAGCATAAATCGAAAATACTGGATACATATGAACAATGAAAGAATTGTACAATTACAATTTTCTAAATATAGAAGAAAAGTATAAAACAAATATTTTATAAGATTGAGAAAAAAAAATCTGAAAATAATAATATTAATATAGATGTATGTATAATGTAACGTCGAAAACCTTAAGACTGTAGAAAAATGAATAAATTCGTAGAAATTTATGTTTTCATGGGAACTTCAAAGTCTTTGATTAAGAGGTCTTCGGCAACCCCTGTGTTTCAGTAAAGAAACTAATGTAAACTTCATGCTTGTAATTTCGAGACTTTCTCATATATCAAAAAACTTTTTAAAAAATCTTCAACTTATTAATCCATTTATTGGACATTCGCTAACTCATAAAATGTATTATAAAGGGACGGATAAATGGGTTCTTAATATTTCATCTACCGATTTCCCCACTTAGGTTATGAATATTTTATGTTTAGACCCTAATTTTCCCCGTCCTCAGCTGTAATATAGCCGTTTTCTTCAACCAATGTTGCCTAACATAATACTATTTATTTCACTATTAACTAAGTTGCATTCTTCGCTGTGGAAGCATTTTGTAATCCGCAGACCATTATAGACGAAATTGGATATAAACCGGCTCTTTTTTACGATTGGTGAGAACTCTGTACCTTAACATTTATAACTAATTGTAAGTTAAAAATCTGTTGTCTAACAGTTTACAGCATGTTGCCGATGGTATACGGTCCAACTATGCTCTTTGTTTTTCCTTATCCTTCTCCTTCGTGTAACACTGACACATATATTTTCCGTATGTATTCTTAATTGATTTTTCATGATCGACCTGATGATCTTCTTTTATAAATTGGTTACCCTCGTTAGCGGGAAGTACGTGGTAATCGAAGGCTTCTAAATAATTTGCCTATTTCTCCGTAAAATACCCTGATAAACAATAAACAATTAATAAAAAGATAAAAGAACATGATTCAAAGCCCACTCATAACAATTTCTTAAACGTCATGAATTTTATTTTGATTTGATTCATAAGATTCGAAGAAACTTAAAATTTCGTGTCATTAACATCAAATTTATTATTCGAAGTACAAGATAATCAGATTTTAATTAGTTTGTACCTTGTAAAATTTTTTTAACTTGTATCAAGTTTATTGTAAAATAAAATAATCTGCTACACTGAAGGGAAACAAGTATTTGGGGTACAATTGTTCATGTATACAATATGAAAGGAAAATAAATATATATATATTTAAAAAAATAAATTAAACTGAACTAAACAAAATAAAAATAATAATAAATAAATATACTAGGAATATAAATACAAAGACTACCAATAGTCTGGACTTAGAAAGAAATAGGAAAAGAAGGTTCAAGGTTCTAGTGGGAAAGAAAAATTCGAAAAAGGGAGTTGCGTGGACAGACGAAAGAAAATAAAAGCACTCAGAGATAATGAGGGAAAATTGAAGGAAAGGAAAAACAAACACAAGAAAAGAACCAAAAGTAATGATATTTGCCTGGTCTCTAAGGCCGTTCCGTTAAAATAATAATAAATAGAATAAAAAATATATTTATAAAAAACAATAGATTTGAAGCTGGGTAAAATTAGTACAAGTGTTCTAATAATACAGTCATAGCTTTGCACAATATTTACAATCAGCCAAGGTAATTACGAAACCTGCTTGACCCTCCAGGTGTGGAGGTGTAAAACAAGACTCCATCAGTTTCCTCAGTAACTCTCCCAACTGTGTAAGGTTTTGTTGGTTGTGAAGCATGGATCATTGAATAAGTGTCGAATAGTGTTGCCCAAACGCTAGACCAAGACAAGACCTAGGTTGTCTTGGTCTTGGTATCGCGTCAACAACCTTTGGTCTTGGTCTTTCGCAAGTTTCGCAACAGTCTTGCAGTTACCTACCTTATTGCTATTTATTAAATATGTTACTTTAGATCTTAGAAAAAAGCTACAGAATAGGCACATTTAGATGTTTTATTGACATAAACACAGTAAGGTATAACCAAATTAATAAAGTTAACTTGACACCACATTATATACATTAAGGCATTGTCAAGAGGGATAGTAAAAACTCGCCTCCCTTTCCCCGATTATATGGAACGGAAGAGTTGTACAAATTTGTAGGCTGGAAAAAATTTCATGAAGAAGGAAAGCGAAAGAATTGTAACGATTTTATCTATCCATAACAATTTGGAAAGTAAAATAGTTATGATAGTTTAAACAAAAATTAAAGATTACAAATCTTTTTGCTATCTATATAGAATAGAAAAGAAACTTTATTCTGGGAAAAAGTCTTCTCAGAATAACAATGATGAACAAATAAAAAAAACAAAAAACATATCTGGCCAAAAAACTAACAAATACAAACAAGTTTAAGTTTCATATGTGAAATTTTATTATAAAAATATATATTTCCCATAAAAATATTTTTAAATTGCAAATTTAAAAAAAAATTGTTTTGATCGAGTAAACGATTTTATTTCACGATTTATAAATTATAAAATACAATTTTAGTTTTATATATTTTTTTTGTTCTTATTGTTAGTTATCATGTTGTTCTTCGTATTTTCTTGAAAGGGTCATCCCTCTATGGCGGACAATTTTTGAATTCCTGTAAGTATCCACTTCTGAGAGTTTTTATTAAATTAATTAAGATGGTCAAGTATTAGTAACTATTTTGTCTTAATTTTTATTCCTAAAAACGCTTTTTTTTTCTTTCTTACTCCTGTCCTGGGAAATGATTATTTTTTGTTATTATTTGGAAAGCTATACTCAAATATACCATTCAACAAGAAAAACAACGCTGTTTAGATTTAAAGCGCGGTCAAAATTAGTGTTGTCCAAATACGAGTCTTGGTCTTACAGATTCTGTCTTGGTCTTGCGCAATAGTCTCGCAAGAGTCTTGCAGCTACCTATTAGCTTATTACTATAGAAATATTACCGTCATTTTTTAGCTAGGAGAAACCTAACTAAGCCCAAATGAATAATTAGAAGAGTTAAATAGAAAAGTTTATTGGTTATACCAATTCTTTGTATATAATAACTAAAATTGTCAAGTATTAGTAACTATTTTGCCTGAATTTTTATTCAAATAGTCGACATTGTTTCAACAGTTTGGTCTTGGTCTTGCAATAGTTAGGCAATCTTGGTCTTGGACTTGCAAAGTGTAAGGCCAATACTGATTTTGGGCAACACTAGTTAAAATGTTTAAGCACCGTACTATATCTGTAAATAGTTTGAGTTTACATTACTGCAACACCGCAAGAGTCTTGCAGGGTATGGTCTTGCTCATAATCTTGCATCGAATAAGGCGGGCTTCGTCTTGGTCTTGGTCTTGCGAAAGAGTAAGACCAAGACCGATTTTGGGCACTATGTTCGAAGGACTTTGGTATAACAATCAATAGTAATTGTTTCTATGTTTTTCTATTTGGCCTTCAAGAAAACCCACGTAGGTCAAAATGTAGGCTAAAAAAATTGCGATTGTTGACCGCTCCCCTCTCCCCTACCCTCCCTCTTTTTAATATAAATTATTAATGTTGGATTTTATTTTTTGAAATCTAATTTTCTATCACATCATATTTGTTTCTGGAACCGAATAATTCATTTTCTTTCCTCCCATTAGAATACCACCCACCTAAGAATTCATCTTTATGATCCGTATAAGGGTAAACTCACATAAATTTATCTCGGTAGAAGTAATAGGAAATCCATTGCGTCGCTTTGACTGCCTTGCATTCCTGGCTCCCGGCTGACCAACGTCCTCCCCCTAACCCCTTTTGTAGAACTGAATGATCAACTATTACTCTGGAATCCCTTTTGAGCCCTTCTAGAGCTACTAATGTAATTTAGAGCCGGCCAGCTCACTATTTTAACTCAGCTATCCTCGGCCACTGTCAAAGTGTTATTGATTTGTTTAGACATGTTTCATTCTACTATTACCCTTGAAACAATATTAAAGGAAATTCTGAAATGACCAATCAAGCGATGTTGCCATTCTTTTCTCTTGTTTAAACTATATTATTCGTAGTACGATTAAACATTCTAATTTCAGAGATTCTTTACCATACCCTTGAATACCGTAAATCGCATGTCATACAAAATGGTCTGTAAATCCTGAAATAACGACTAGTTTAATAAGTGAGATGGTTAAGGATATCATCACTTCAACTGATTGTGGACACAATTGGATCAACAGGCAATTGCTAGCTTATGGCTTGGATACAGATTGCTATCCGGAATTGCCTCAACAAGCGTTGGCGTTCATTCCACAATTAGGGAATCCATGTCAACTTAAATCTTCTTAATTTTTCGCACCTTTTTTAAATTTATTATATAGACCGATCGCTACTTAAAACACAACTGGTTTTAATGCCTACAGTCAGAATATTGTATTCTATAAATATCATGTAATAATAGATTGAAAAAAAGCCACTCAATAATAACTAAGGACATTAGTAATAGTGATAAAATAGTTCATTTACACCATATGTACAATAAATAAAAATAAATTAAATGGAATAACAGCAAAATAAATAATAATATTAAAAATAAATATTGCTTATGTACCTATAAAAAATAAAACTAATCAAAATAAAAAATTAAATACCAATAGACCAATAGACCAAAGATGTACTTAGAAGACATATGCGAAATGAAAGAGAGAAGAATTGACTAGACGATATAACCAACTCTAACATTTTCTGGACAGTGGATTCTCTCTTATTTTACGAAACAAGCGACTAATCTACTAGAATATACTGAAACTTATTTGGACCTAAGTAGTAGAACTTTGGGAATCAGGAAAACAAAAACAAGATAATAAATAATTCTATGAAAAATTGTCCCACGGTATATTGTTACTGTTAGTGCAAAATCTCATATGTAAAAATTAAGTTTTTTTACAAAAGAGCATAAAACTGCTTATTTCGTTATGAATTCTCAGTATAATTTCATATTTTATTTCCTTCTGCTATTTTATTGCAGTTGTAGGCTACGAAATGTCACCTGAAGCACAAAAAGAATAAACATAAAATAATTACATACGACTCACACAGACTTCGATTTCAATGTTTTTTGAATTACATTTACCACAGCATTCTTAAGTTCCATCGTTTAACTGAGTTTTAGTTATGAAGCCCTGAATTAGAAACGTTAATAAATATCTAAAAGTTTTTGCATAAAAAGATTGGATTAACAGAGACTGCTGAACCTGCAGTAAATTTTCAGCAATTAGAAAGGAATGCTGAAACTTCTCAAAGATGCCGTTAAAACTGCGTTTCGAACAATGGAAACTTAAATGCTACTTCTTCTAAAGCATTTTGAGTATCTTTCTGGTTCTTGATTGTTCAAAGGAGTTACTAACTTTATGCGAAAGAAGTGAATGAATTGAACTTTATCCAGGCGTCCAGTTGGGTTTATTTAATCTTATGTAT
Organism: Nezara viridula; assembly: GCA_928085145.1. Taxonomy (NCBI): domain Eukaryota; kingdom Metazoa; phylum Arthropoda; class Insecta; order Hemiptera; family Pentatomidae; genus Nezara; species Nezara viridula. Next base: position 104,793,720 of record OV725078.1, on the reverse strand, counting down.
GAAGAGTCAATTATATTTTCGATATTGAGTAAAGATGTTCTTTTATAGACACCTAGTGGGGAGACAAATTAACATTCAGCGACACATAGCCTCTGTAATTAATTGTTTTAGTGGTTACTTAAGGAAATTGAGATCTTTCGTTCTTGGAAACAAAATAAAGATTTTTATTTAGTATGTATCCTTTTTTTTTAATTGATGTGAAAAATCTTACCTGTTTGAAGGAATATGTACTTATATGAATATAATCAAACAATATGAATTTAAATTTATAATGCAGAAAAAACACCCATTTTTTGCGCAGCAGTCCGGATAGTGCCGAGAATGAAAATGAAATGAAAATGAAAAAAATGTTTTATTATTCTGGGACTGTTGTCCCTTAAGAACAAAATATGAATACAGATTATATGTCTGTGTGGCTACAATTGAATTGTATATTTACAATGAAAGTTGACTTACGATAAAAATACAGAAAAGAGAAAAAAAAGAACAAGTAAATTGTACATATGTATGAGAAACTAAAATAACCTTAATAAATTAGTAGGTAGTCTCTGGTGGTGCTCAGATATTTCTCTAAGATATATTTCACAATCATTCGGATTGAGAATGGAGTAGGTGCTTAAAGAGGAGTGGTTTAAACGAGGAAACTGATTGAGCGTGTCGAATAACAGGTGGGATGGAATTCCAGAGGAGAATGCTTTAAACTACTGAAATAATCGATTTAACCAGGACAAAGAGTGTCTAAAATAATTTCAACCTAGTACGTTTTAAGTAGAAGCGTTTTTTAAGTATACTTGATAATGTTTTATTCCAACTTTATATGGGAAATATGAAAAAATAGTAATTTTTTAAACTTTTCTGAGCAGCTTAGTCCTTTTGTTGTTTACTTAGTGCCCTAAATAAAAAAACGATGTTAGGTTTTCAGGGCCTATTTGGACTTACGGAGTTGAGCTATGGGGCTCCACTAAACCATCGAATTCCTCTCCTTACTAATCGAATTTGTATCCAATCCTTACAATCCAAAATCCTTCGTAAAATCCTCAATGCTCCTTACTTTGTCATTAATAAAATCATCCATAAAGACCTTAATGTTCCTTATGTTTCAGATCTGGCCCAATCCAGATAATTATCCTTCCATAATAGACTTCAGAATCATCCCAACCGTCTCGTTTCTAACCTTGCTTCCTCTTCGATTCCTGATAACCCTCCGAGGCGTCTGAAAAGAAGATGGTCCTGTGATATCCTAATGTAGTCATATCATTAGTGTGCTACCATTGAATAGTTACTCATCAAGTGTTTTCATGTCACTATATCCATTATGTTCAAATTTACTAGATGTATTTATTTAATACAGTTCTAAATGTCATTAAGAAATAAAGAAAAATAAAAAAAGGTTTTCAGAAACGTAAGGTTTTTTTTTTTTTTTCAAATCTAAGACATTATAAAATCTTATTTTCTAGAATCCGACCAATTAATAATCGGTAAAGTTGTTAAATTGTGTAGTCTTTCTAAAATTACAGATCCATTAATGGTTTTGTTTAGTTAGAAATCAAGTAATTTTTAAGCTAAAAGTCATCCTGAGCTGAAATTCTTGATTTTCTCTATTTTACTTTAAAATCCTAAGCGCTGTATATCACCTACCTGGGTAAAACGAAGTAAGTACAAATAAAATGAAGTTTAATGTGTAATTTACAAATATAAATTCAATTTAGAGAAGAAATTCACATAATTTTTCATATTCCAAAAACAATTCATGGATATTTTTCCCTGCAAGAGTTCACATTGTTAGCAAATTAATTAATTTGAAAAAAAAATGGATTATGAATTGATAATATGAGGCTACGGAGTGATTGTGGTCGCGTTCGATTGTTATAAAACCAGGTGCTCCCTTGATATCTGTTTAAGAAGAGAAATAAACGATTACAGCTTATCACCTAGAACAGCCTCAATGCCGCCAGAAGACTAATGGCGGAAGTCAAAAAGAGTTGAGAGGCTTAAAAAAAAAAAATAAAACCATAATAATATGGGGCTCATACGAATACCATTTTATTCAGCACAACAGAGTGATAAAAATAAATACACGTGTTAAGAAGATTATATAATTGTCATTATCTTTATACGTATACTGATGAATTATTGTGAAGAAAAGTTTGATACATTATTTGAATATTTGAATTATATTTTGTATTTAAAGGGAAGATATTATTATTGTTTGTGTTATACATCAGTAAATGGGTCTGTGAAAGTTTGAAATTATAAATATCAAAGGACTACTCAGCCTAATGCACGGATAAGTCAAAGTTTTGTTATGTCGTGTGAATGGACTTTAGTTGCGCTGGCAACATCAAGCAAGTATCGTTCTATATAAATATGTACAGTTTCCATCTACCACTGGTGATGGAAGAAAGTAATATTTCTTGTCTAACATGGAGCGAAAACAGTATGTTATATCATCGGTTATAAAAATAATATTAAGTCATATGTATCGGTTTTCATTAGGCGAGGATCGAATCATAGGTACTAACTCTTCTGGGGCACATCAAGCCTCTATAAAGTATGTAACCTAACAAAAAGATCCCGTGTTTCCGGGCTTTATAGCCCTTCCACCGGAACTAAAAGATTTTAACATTCCTTTATTGCCATATGTCAGATAGCCCCTTTTAGAAAACATATTTAGTGTTTTTTCTTCTTTTTAATTTTCTGTTTGAGAAAAATAACCACTTCCTTGGCAATTACAGCAAAGACGGTGGGTGCCTTTTGATTTTTTTAAATTACAATTGACGCGGCTATAAGAGAAGCTCTAGGTTAGCGAAATCATGTTTTGCCTTCCACACGAGGAGACAACGTTTGACTCGGAGTCCCCCGGGAAAATGTAATTATTGTACATAGGTATGACTGTTTTTTAAGACTATATTATTTTATTTTTACTCATCTTCAATCTATTATTTTATTTTATTTATTTATTATTTTTAATACTTTTTAGTTCATTTACATTATTAATATTGATTTCCTTTTTTATATGTACATATCTTTGCATTAATACTCGTGTATCTTGAATGTGGTAGAGATTGTATTATTATTATATAAACTTGTTTTATAGTAAGATGATAAAATAAATTATCAAAACTAACCGCTTAGAATGAAAATTCTGACTTTAATACTACATTAAGAGTTCTTTTTTGTTACTATTTATTAACACGTTTGGTTAAAGATAGTGATTTTCTGAAACAAATGATTTAAGGAATTAAATTTTGTAAAAAATTCTTCAATAGTGATGAATTTAGTCAGTAGTATTTCAACAGCAGATACAAAAGCAACAGTTCATAATTCTTGTAAGATATTCGTAATCAAAAACCTAATAAACGAAGAAAATTTATAATTCCCTTGAAATTCCTCACTTAAAAATTTGATCCACAACGATTTGTTTTTTATTTTAGAAGAGAATCATTGTATATATTTTTGTTTGTTGGCGTCGATTGTAGTGGCATTACACCTGTTTTTTTTTGGGGGAGGGTTATTCCTTTTTCACCGATTTTATTGGGTTTTTTTTTACAACTTGAGTTTATTGATAACAATAAAAAAAAAATAAAAATAAATAAAAATAAAAATACATGAAACAATCGACGAAGCGGCAGATTTGTCACACGTGCCTCTATGCTTGTGCAACTCAGCGAGCTCAACCCACCCCTTCTCCGTCCCATCCTCCCACTAACCCCAGTACTGTTTCCTGGCCGTTGAACACGATGATTGGCAATCGCCCTGACATGCATATCAACCGCTATCAATTTGTTATAGTCACCCAGTCGAACTGATAACTGTTGTTTCCTTTTGGTCTCCTCTTCCTACCTTTTTTTTTTCTTTTTTTACACTGCAGATGATATATCTTATAAAGCATAAAACTCGAATTATTCTATTGAGAGGGGTTTCTTTTCTGTCGGTTACCTGTGTTATTGATAAAATTCTAGGAAAATGAACAATTTTGAACAGTGTTACGGTACAGTTTTTCTTATTGCTGAGTAATATGGCATGGATTTGTTGAAACTTTATTTGTGTAATTGCTGAAATGATCACGAGAAACCTGTGAAACATATACTTCAAGGCGAAATTTTTATTATTTTCTCATATGGTAAATGACTAGTTATGGACACTCTCCGAGTTATGAACATCCTTAATTTGTATTGCAAAAAAAAAAGAACCAGGTAGATTTGAAACAGAAGAGTTTTGTTGATTATTGTGCCCTCGTGTTACCCCAAAGACCACTTTTCATCTACCTTCTTTATTTCTTGTCTACAGCTCAGGATAGTGACAAGTGTTTCAAAAGTCAATATAATTGTTTGAAAAATACCAATTTTTTTAGTAGCAGCGTTTTCATGAAATTGATTTCTTAATTGTCTTGCTCCGGCCAGATAAATTATTTTACTACTTTGAACCCAGTCTACATAGTTTTTGTAAAGTATTTATAGTAAATTGTTTTTGTTACGTTTTTTTTTATTTTATTTAAATTAATGTGTTCATTACTAGTTAAAGAAACAGTGGTACAACTAGTTATGAACGCCTCTGTCCATAAATAATTCTAATTCTTATTCTCATATTTTAATTAGAAAATATTGCAATTTTACGCCTGAATATTTTAGTATAATCCAAAGGTTAATCTATTAATGATTACCAGTTATGGTCACGAGTGTCCAAATTAGAAATAAGTATGACTAGTTATGGAGACACCTTTAAAGTAATG